>CM046444.1:110975394-111307894 GCA_025506515.1 Flaveria trinervia | reverse complement strand
CTGACTAGATATGAGACATGTCTTGTGCATTCTCACCTGATAGAATTCATGTCTTGTGTATACTCACTTGATAGCTGCTTTGTCTTGTGTATGTTCACCCTGATAGAAGCTATACCTTTTGTATGCTCACCTGACAAAAGCTTTGTACTTTTAATGAATTTATATCCCTATATTTATTATGTCATAAACAATAAATTAATCATTTGTTTAACATCTAGATTAATGAATTGGAAGCATAGTCGTAAGTGATATATATAGAGAAGGATTTTGATCACGAGATGATGGCTTGATTCAAGATGACAACAAAATAAATGTTGACCGAATGGGAACCAAACCCAACCTAGCCACTTTACATGTCAATTATATAACAATTGCATTGGGGACTATTTTTCAATCCTTGAAGAGATTTTGTATGGATTTTGAATACATGTTGAGAACCAAATTAAATTGTATGAAACCCTAATCTTTAGTCAAGAAAAAAAAAAACATTGGCGTTAGAGATACATTATAGAGACATAAAAAATAGTCATTGAAAATCATGAAAGGAGCTAGTATAGGAGACTGATTTTCAACCCTAAAAAATCATAGTGGAGAGTAATAACAAATGTTATCTTAGACTGATTATCAGACTCTAAAAGAATATATTAGGGACTAAACAACTTGATATCTATTTTAGTCCCTAAAATAAGCATACTAACGAATGAAATCGTGTGGTACAAGATTAATTCTCGGTATTTAAAATATCTTATTGGAGACATATTTGGTATGGAACCACGAAACATATCAAATTTATTAGGAACAATATAAATATGTTTAGAGGACTGATTTTTAGTATCTAAAGTTATACAATAGGGACTGAAATAGTATTGCATCCGAGACTAATTTGGTGTCGGTAAAGAAATGTATCAAGGATTAAAATGAGTGGCACCGGGGGACAAATTAAGGACCGATTTATAGACAAGACCACTATTTAATCAATACATACAAGTTTTTTAGTCCCTTATTTAATATTAAGTACTAACATCAAAGTAACATATACCAGGTGTTTAGTCCTAGATACCGTTTTTTTGTAGTGCACCACAAGACTTTCCCTTTTATCACTTAGTTTTTGTAATATTATATTCTTTTGCCATAATTAATTTTATATTAATTAGATTGTATTATTTACAATTCATTTTTTACGTTTATTTAAATTGTAAAATAAAAATATTTTTTAAATCATAAAACAAACTGAAATAAATAAATGAAAACGATATTAAGGATAATACTATTTAAATTGTAATTATTAAAATACATTATATATACATATTAAAAAGTAAAGGTATTCAAGTCGATCATACATTATTCTTGTTTATCTAAATTTGCCCTAGATCCAAGCATAAAGAAATTTTCTTTAATTTATGAGCTAATTAGATCTGTCTTATATATGACCAATTTATGATTTGTGTTAGGTATTCAATTCAATCATACTCATTATTCTTGTTTATGTTAATTTGCTATATACAATACAAGATTCATGTAATCACCCACCTTAGAGACTATTCGTACTTGATAGCTAAGGTTAGTCTCACGTTCATAAACTACACATGACCGACTATGATATCATTTATAACACTTGACCCTTCGTAACATCCATTATTATGTATTTGCCTACCAAAAACTCATAACTTTGCCTATGGTTACATGGGCGAAGACTTTTAAGTCGGTCACATTCTAGTAGGTAGCTGGTAATCTCACCCAACCATGTTCAACTGCAGAGCTCTCCTCTTGCGCATAGACATTACTTATTATCTACAAACAAACATTATGGTGACATATAGAGACGGTGTTATTTACATTCAAACTGTATGCGTATGCATATACATGTTGTGAAGCAATTAAACTTAACAGCTTAACGACTGAATTAATCATTAAATTCAGCTGAACCATCATAGTTCATAACCGTCGGTTAGCAGCTAATAAACATTTATCCACACTACTTGATATTTAACGAAGGACACACTTGACCATACAAATACTTACATTCTAACAATTGTTCTTTGTAGGGTTGCTTGATCCAAACTGCCTATTTTGACGGTGTTTTACACATTTTAACTGATATAACTTTGGTTTGCAATAATGTTGTATGAATCTATAAAGGGTGTTGGGAAATGGAAGATGTGGTCACACTGTCATAGTGGAACTATGTGTAAGAAGTGAAAAAGATGATTATAATTCATTTATCATTACAATGTTTTTTCAATCTTTATTTCATGTTCTGCAAAAGATCGAACTGCATGGAATCAAAAAACCCTTTCTCTCTCTCTCTATATATATATACACACACATATAGGCATACATTGGCTTGTGTGTGTTGTGGAGCAGGAATTGAAGGGGACCAATTAAGATTGTTGTTTATTTTGATTTTGAAGATGATGGAATAGTCTAAAAGAGACTGAAAAGCAAAAGAAGATTTCATCGTCCACTTACAAAAAGAAAAAGGAAAAGAAGACGACTCCCATCCAATCTTAATCTCACATGGAAAAGAGTGCTCTTGTATTTATGTATTCTTTACCCAACTTTTTATATTTTTATCTTATTATGCTTGTATAATGCAAATATTTATTAAAATATACTCAAAACATAGTCACAATGGAGGTGGAAAAAAAATCGAAAGCGGATCCATATTAGTAACCAGAAAAAAACTAAACCAAATTATGAATTCTATTTTCAGTTACCTGATTATAACTGAGTTGTGAATTTGCTGGCTTTGGTTTTGGGTTATATATAATTTTTGAATTTAGTTTGTTCGGTTTACTCGGTAACTGTTTTAACCGAATTTAATGCGTTATAATTTATATAGTTTTTTTTTGTAATTGTAAGTTTCGGTTAACTACCCAAGGCTTAAACTTTTTAAAACGATTTATTTCAACCCAATAACTAAATTTTGAAATATGCCAATCCATCCCTAGTGTCAAAATACGGTCTCAAATCTCAAACTCTCGTATACTACCCTAGTCATATTTTTAGGAAGAAAGATTCATAACATCAAGATTTGTTATTAGATGTGTTTATCTAAAATAGAAAATGTCAATTCCGATACAAGTAATTTAAATTCGGTAACATTTGAAAGGAAAAACAAAGGGTGACTTCGGTTTGTCTGAATGAATTCGGTTTTTAACTGAAACCAAACAAATTGAATTCAGTTTCATTAGGCATATTCTAAATTTGGTTTGGTTTGATCATAGCTCAAGAATTTCAATACCAAATAAACCGAACAAACCAATAACCTAAGCATTAACACCCCTAAACATAAATGATAGATATATGCATGCGATCCATGCATCATGATCTCAAATTGTAAAACTTATTTACTTGTTGAATTAAAAACCAAACAAAGTTATACTTATTTTGAATGAAAATTCATATTACTAGAAAAATAATCATTTTATTTGCATATCCTGACAAGATTTAAGCTCATAATCACTTGGTTGAAAAAATTAGAGCTGAGAGTCTTATCAAAACAACCTTTCTATCTTTTAGGATAGAGGTAAGACTTGTTTATAACATATTTTCTTTAGACCTCGTTGATAGCCTTGATATGGATGAAACATACTGGGTATGAAAATTATTATGATAATCACTTGGTTGGTAGCAAATTATTTATCACCAAGCTATAACATTTTCAATGATATATAATATGTGTACAACATTAATCTCATTTTATTTATAATAGTTGTAGTAGTCATATATAGTAACTTCTAAAAGTAGAGGGCAAAACACATACATAATTAACACTTTTTTTAACTAATTATATAGAGAGCATAATTTTCTAATTTGTATTTTAGAATCTATACTCATAAAAAAACTCAAGTGATCGATCTGTAAATGAGTAAAAATTATAAATTTATGGCTTACGTATATAATCTTTATGAAAAGTAGAAAATACTAGTTTGATGAAAGCAAGAATTTAATTCAAGTGGAGAAGGGCATGAGAAAAGAGAACCAGTAAAGCCCATGCATGGGAAGAGCGCTCTTGTATGAATATGAACATCCAACACTTCTTTTATCACTTTCCTTTAATATGTTTTTATGTGATCTGTCTTGTCTGCCCTTTTCATGCACTACATATTTTTATTTTAATTAAAAACTTTATACCAATTTTTATTCGATTCAATCTATTATATGCGTATACCACCAATAAAGCAACAAATACGTTGTTCAAAAACGGGTAACATATAATAATAATAATCTTACGTTTATTTAACCACTAAATCTTCTTAAAGTTTATGGTTTTTTCTGTAGGTTATTTTATTTAGCTTAGGAATTGTCCTGGTTTTTGAAAAATTTTCTAGGAAGACCATTTGTAGGGCAACACAACAAAGGGTTGGGGCTCTTCTCATCATGTCTAGACCATCACATTCATCGCCCTTTACATGTATTTCTAGATGGATTTCACGCATCCTCTCTTCTTGTCACGTCAAACGCACCCTTCCTTCGTTCCACGTATGTCACGGGCGTCTTCCACCTCACAACATTGGAGAACATCTTATGGGTTTTGGTTTGCTGACTAGATTTCTGGAAGGTTGTAATTCGATTGCTTTATTATTTAAAGAAATTTAATCTTCTTGCTTTTTTTTCTTTTTCTTTTAAAATATATTAACGAAATAGATTAATTAGTGATGAGTGGTGAGGTGATGGGTGGTGGTGGGGCATGTGGGAGTGATTGTGTTAAGATGCATATTGGGATTAGAGTTTGGAGGGGTCCCTTTGAAGGGTCATTGTCGTCTGGCTTCGACCCATTTTTTTATCAGAGGGGTTCATTAATCGCTTCATTGAGTACCAAAGTCAAAGCATCTACAACTAAATATATATATATATATAATATATTATATATATATATATATATATATATATATATAATATATATTAAAATTACAATTACAATTTGATGTGTAGCAATATTCATTTGTTGCATGTTTTAATCACTTTATGAGTTTATTATGCGTTCAAACGGTTACTTATTAATATGTACGTGTTATGATGAGGAGTTCCTCTTGAGAACATAGACATTGTAAAAAAGTTCATGTCCTCACTTCCTAGGCAATGGACACACTATTGTGTGGTGATCAAGAGGACTGAGAACCTTAAAACTCTTACTCTGACAGAGTTATATGAGATTCTCAGTGGATACCAGATGGAGATGACATACAAGGTTCATCTGGCAACTCCAACAATCAAATGGTTCACCCTTCATGTGGTTGAAAGGGACAACATAGAACCCCAACATCATCTCTTATGCTACCTGACAACTCACAAAAGGGTCCTTTCATCACCTTCCCGGAGACACAAGGGAAAACTTTACTCAAGGAAGTCCATTCCAAGAGACAAGTTCTTCTCAGGCCTTTGTGTCTACTGATGAAAGCTGTGGGAATTATCTCTTCACTCTTGAAGACCTGGACTGCATTCATCCAGATGACCTGGAATACATGGAGATAGTTCAGCAGATGGCTCTCCTCACTCACAGAGCCAAGAAGTTCTACAGAGAACAGGAAGAAGATTTCCAAGCAATGCTACCAGTGGAAAGTTTGGGCTGGATAAAAGCAAAGTTAAGTGTTACAACTGTAACCTTATGGGTCACTTTGCTAGGGAGTGTAAGGCACCTAAAGCAAATGGGAGCCAAACCCATCCAGACCAAACTACATTGACAAAGCTCCTCAGTCTGAGAAGCCTAAGCAACATGCTGCTGTTGCTGTTGAAGAAGGAGGCTTTGACTGGAGTTTTCAGGCGGAAGATGCTTCTCAAACCAAGCACTGATGGCTGACCATGATGAAGCCAAGGTATTGGAACATCTCTGTACTCCTCAATGCATTGCTAAAGTTAATAGATACAGGTCCTACAACTTAGAGGAGATCCGATCTTGAGTCATTAAACATATTAAAATCTGATTTTAGAAAGTCTGAAAATGATTACAAGTTAAAAATAGAATTTGGAGAAAACCATTTCAGTACTAAAACATGAACATACAGATTTTAGAACTCATCCAAGATCTCATAACTAAATGACTGAGTGCCAGGCTGAGCTTGTGATCAGCAAAGCCAAGGCGGAAAAAGTGTTCTTGAAGAAGAGACCTTCAAAAACATGATATCCTCATCCCTGCACAACAAAGTGTGCTATCAAAATAGACAGGGACTAGGATCAAATGAGATAGCTCCTCCACACACAATCTTGTCTGTAAGATATCCTAGGTGTGGAACTTGTGAAGATGAGCTTCCTCTCATAGATCCTATAAGTGAGGATGATGAAGAAGTGATAGTGAAGAATTCCTCTGAGAAGAGTGAAGAAGAGGATTCTTCCAAGGCCCCTATCCTTCTGAGGAGAAGAAATCATCTGTGATGACCAAGTCCAAAAGAAAGAACTTGATCAGAAGAGCAAAAGGAAGCAAAGAAGGCTCAAGAAATCAGGTACTTTTGATGCTAAGCAGAAACAAGTTTTTTCTGCAGGTTTCAAAGTAGTAAAGACTGAAGACATCAACCAAGACTCCTCATCTAAGAGTCCTGGTTCATGTTCAAATCTCAGAGCAAAGAAGAAGACTAGCTGCTGTGTACCACTGCTGCACAACCTGGACTATCAAACTCCAGAACAGTTCACAGCCCAAAAGAACTGTCTCAGCATCTACCAAGATGAAGGTGGAGAAGGGATGTGACCAAAGCCAGTCTTGCTCTCAAAAGGAGACTCTTTTGAAGAAGAAAATGTTATGTGTCATGTGTGAAAATACTTCTCACATTGCTAAGGATTGCCCATACAATCCTAGGAGTACCATCCACATGACCAATACAAAGACTTCAAAGAATCTCAAGAAGTCTCAAGCTTCGGAAGGAAAGTCTGTTTCCTTCGAAAGCTCCAAATCAAAGAAGAAGGTAATGGAAAATCACCTTCGGAAGTAAAATTGGTCTCGGAAGAAAGGAGTTCTTCCGAAGCACTGAAGTCTGCTGTAGTGACTGCAGAATCTTCTGAAGGTTCAGTCATCAAAACCTGTGAAGTTCCAAAAGCTTCAAAGGTTTGAAGGTCAAGTCCAAGAGTCCAAAGGTGGTGTGGAAGTCTAAGAAAGACCAAATGACTGAAATTTCTCCATCAACAATAGCTGAAGATCCTCACAGTACAACCATAGGATCTATTACTGTTGCATTACCTTCTATTACACTTACTGAGCCCAAGACAAGTACGGCTTGGGTTTCCAAATGTAACTAATCATTTTCTTTGTGCAGGAACAGCTCAAGACAAACGGAAACGTCTGGATATTGACAGTGGCTGTTCCAGGCACATGATAGGCAATAGGTCTCTACTCCATAATTTTGAGAGAATTGATGGAGGACCAGTTGCTTTTGGAGGAGATGAAGGTGGTTACATTTCTGGAAGGGGCAAGGTCACAAATGGTAAGCTCAGCATTGAAAAGGTAAACTTTGTTAAGGAGCTTGTGTACAATCTTCTGAGTGTATCCCAATTTTGTGATCAAAGACATAACATGCTCTTTACTGAGCATGAGTGCATTGTTCTCAAGCCTGGTGTGGTCATTCCTCATGAGCACATCCTGCTCAGAGCCCCTAGGAAAGGGAACATGTACAAGTGGATTTGCAAGAAACATCTCCCTCTGGAGAAATTCATGCTTTCTATCTAAAGCCAATAGTGATGAGTCTTTCCTATGGCATAAAAGAATGTGCCATGTAAACTTTAAAAACATGAATAAATTGATTAAGTATGATCTGGTAACTGGAATGCCAAAGAAAGAGTTTACAAGTGATGATCATTGTGTTGCATGCCTGAAAGGGAAGCAACATAAGACATCCCATAAGCCTAAGGAAATGAACTCCATCACTACACCCCTACACTTGTTACATATGGATCTCTTTGGCCCCACCAGTGTAATGAGTTTAGAAGGACCTTATACTGTCTAGTGATCACAGATGATTTTACAAGATTCACTTGGGTCTTCTTCCTTAGAACTAAAGATGAGACTCCTGAGATTCTAAAGAATTTCATCTTAAGATTGAGAATCAATGTGATCACAAGGTCAAAAAATAAGATGTGATCAAGGAACTGAATTCAAGAACCAAATCCTTGATACATTTTGTGATGAAAAGGGTATTACAAGACAATACAGTGCTCCCAGGACTCCTTAGCAAAACGGAGTTGCTGAGAGGAGAAACATGACACTTATTGAAACTGCAAGAACTATGTTGTGTGACTCTAAACTGCCTATCACCTTCTGGGCAGAGGCAGTTAATACTGCTTGCTATGTGCAAAACAGAGCTTTAGTAGTTAAGACACATGGTAAGACTCCTTATGAACTTTGGCACAAGAGAAACCTTTCATTGGTTTTCTCAGGTCATTTGGATGTCCTGCACCATCTTGAATACCAAAGATCAAGTTGCCAAGTTTGCTGAGAAATCAGACGATGGACACTTCATTGGATACTTCCCAAGCTAAAGCTTATAGAGTATACAATCTCAGAACTAGAATTATGAGGAGTCAGCAAATGTGACTTTCATTGAGCACACACCCAGTTAGCTGGTTCTGGTCCGGATTGGCTATTTGATTTTGATTTAGTTACCAACTGTTTTATTAAATCTTGTGAGCATGTTTCAGGATCTGCAGAAAATTTTAATACAGGTGATCCTGATCCAAGATTTGAGCTAGGAAGACCTTCAACTCACACACCTTCAGCTCCAGTTGAAACTACTTCAGCAAATGAGGTTTCTATCAGCACAACAATGACAAATCCAGCTGATACATCTGGCATGCCTTCAAATTCCAACCTCAGAGGCTTCTCAACCAGATAAAGACATCTCAATTGCAGAAGACAACAATGGTGATGGTGATAGTGATCAAGAATTCTTGATGCTAATAACCATACCATAGATGACAACATCAATGATGTCACACACTCATTGGATCAAGTTAATCTTGATAAGTGTGATAATGTGGAGGATCAATCTTCAAGACAGATCTAAATTCTTAATTTGGATCTATCTCAGCAACTTGCTGTGATCCCTCAGCTAAGGATCCACAAGTCTCATCCTACCACAAACATCATTGGAGATGTTATCTCCGGGTAAAGACGAGGGCAAACCCATGAAGCAAATGTTTGTCTTCACTCTTGTTTTCTATCCCAGTTAGAGCCAAAGAAAGTTGAGGAGGCTCTAAAGGATGGAAGTTGGGTTGAAGCTATGCAACAAGAGCTGCTTCAATTCAAAAGGCAGAAAGTTTGGAACCTTTGTCCTCTTCCTCATGGGAAGACTACCATTGGAACCAAATGGTTTTTTAGGAATAGAAGGATGATAGAGGAATCATCATCAAGAACAAGGCAAGACTAGTTGTTCAAGGATACCACACAAGAAGAAGGGATTGATTACACTGATGTCTTTGCTCCTGTAGCAAGACTAGAGGCTGTTAGGATATTCCTGGCATTTGCTGCATACAAGAATTTCAAATTCTATCAACTTGAGGTAAAGTGTGCTTTCTTATATGGAGTGATTGATGAGGAGGTGTATGTCAAACAACACACCTGGTTTTGTAGATCCTGATCATCCTGATTATGTCTGCAAGCTTGACAAAGCTCTTTATGGGCTGCATCAGGCCACCAGAAGTGGTATGAGACACTGTCTGAGTATCTCTGTAAACATGGATACAGGAGAGGTACTATAGATGGAACTCTCTTCATCAAAGGACAAGGAAAAGACATTCTGCTAGTTCAAGTATATGTGGATGACATCATCTTTGGTTCAACCAATTCAAAGCTCTGCAAAGACTTTGAAAAGCTGAATGACAGATTGAAATGAGTTGAAACAATGGGAGAACTCAACTTTTTTCTGGGAATTCAAGTGAAGTAGGTTGAAGATGGCATCTTCATAAGTCAGTCAAAGTATGTTCTAGATATACTCAAGAGATTCAACATGACTGATTGTAAGATTGCTAAGATACCCATAGCCAGAAACCACTCCCTTGTCCGATCTTGAGGGGGAGTGTGTAGATGAGCACTTATACAGAGCTATGATTGGGTCTCTTATATCTTACAGCTAGAAGGCCTGATATCATGTTTGCTACATGTATTTGTGCAAGATATCAAGCAAACCCTAAGATGCTCACTTAATTACTGTGAAAGGGATTTTAAGATACCTCAAAGGTGCTTCAACACTTGGTCTATGGTATCCAAAGAATCCTAATTTCAATCTGTATGCCTATACGGACAGTGATTATGGTGGTTGCAACATGACTGCAAAGTCTACATCTGGGGGATGTCAATTCCTTGGTGGAAGGGTTGTCTCATGACAATGCAAGAAACAATCCTGTGTGTCTGCATTAACTGCTGTGGTTGAATACATTGCTGCTGCAAGCTGCTGTGCTCAAGTGCTTTGGATTCAAAATCAGATGCTAGACTATGGATTTAACTTCAAAGAGACTCCTATCCACATAGACAACAATAGTGCTATCTCTATCACTAAGAACCCTGTGCAGCACTCAAGGACCAAACACATCAACATCAGGTATCATTTAATAAGAGATAACTATGAAAAGGGATTAATTAAACTAGTCAAAGTTCCACACAGATGAACAATATGCTGATCTGTTCACCAAAGCTTTTGATGAACAAGATTTACGGATCTGATATCGGCTATTGGGATGATTAACTTTGAGTAAACTTTTCTTAAAACTAATTCTAATTATTTCTTCTAAATTTGTGTGTTCTAAGTTGTCTAGTTCATCACTTTCATAAGCTCATTTTTTTCTTGAATGAAAAACTCTTTTTGAAGACTTTCCTTAGATTCTTGAAAATTTTCTGATACTTCGGAAGATAACGTTTTACCTTCGAAGAAAAATATGTCTTCAAAATAAATGACTATCTAAGAGATTTTACCTTCGGAAGAAACAAAAATCTATCTTCCGAAGCTTAAAATTCTTAACTTAGACACTTATTCATTTTTAAGGACTTTTTCCTTCCGAAGCAAAATTACTTTCCGAAGCTTTGTTCATTCTTATACAAAGCATCCAAGAGTTTATTTCTCTTCCGAAGCATAAATCTTCAAGACTCTCAGGAAAATTCTTCCGAAGCCATTTTAGCTTCGAAAGCTTTTCAATCAAAAACTTCCGAAGACAAATTACCTTCGGAAGCTTTTCGAATTCCAAGAAAACTACTTTTTGAGCAAAAAGGTAAACTACTTTTTCAGAGGTGGGACCGACATATACGGATTTCAAAGTTTATCCTCGTCACATTAAACTTTATCTGAAATCTTCTCTCTCATATAAACCCAACGGTTTCCCCCTCTTCTATCATCTGATTTTCTTCCAAACCTAAAACCCAAAGCTTTCTCTCTGAAATTTCTTTCCCATTTTTTTCTTCATCTCTGAGCTACCTCACAATGGCTGACCTTGCTCTCACAGAAATGATCCTAACTTTGCCATGCAGCTACACAGACAACACAATCAGGTTGCTCGTTATGCTCTGACAAAGATCCTCATTTCTCATAGGTTTGCCGTTTCTGTCTTTGTCTCACTACTTCACCTCCCTAACCATTGATCCTACTCTATATGAGGATCACTTGCTTGAATTCTGGAAGACCTCTGCCAAGAGGTCATTATGGATGGGGGAAGAGCACTGTCTGCCACAGTGCAGGGGAAACAATTTCATCACTCCGGCCATCATCAACCGACATCTTCAGCTGGATGATGAGAGTGAAGGTGAAGTGTTCCCAAAGGAAGCGGTTAATCATTCCTTCGAGCAGATGGGCTATGAAGGAGATTTCTCTGTAAAGACCTTCAGGAAAGGGAAGGTCTCATCCCGTGGAAATACCTGCTCCATGTGGTTATCCACAGCTTATCAAACAAGCATGGTGGATGGGACCAGATTCCTGAGGATCTCTCCTTTATAGTTCATGGAATGATTCAGGGGGTCAAGTTCAGGTATTCACAATTTGTTTATACTAATTTACTTGCAAACTTAGACTCCTTAGAATACTACATGTTTCCTAGATATGTTCAACACATTCTCAACTGTGAACTGGGCTCACAGTTGAGGGAAACAGGTAATATTCTTAAATTGGGACAGATGAAGCCCGGCACTTTAAAATTATGAAGAAGCCACTGTAGGCTTCTCAGGAGTAGAAACAGCCCTAGTCCCAAAAATGTTAGAGCTCATTGCTCAAGGTGACAACCTAGCAGTCCAAGCTAGTGTTGAACCCACACCTACTGCTGTCTCCAACCCTCTACACACAACTCAAATATCCATCACCTTCCAAAGAAAATCCAACGAAACCCTGTTCAGACTATTCAGTCTGTGGAGGCCCCCTATACTCACCAATACAGGAAGAAGTGGATACTGGAGCTCCCACTTCTCTAGAGGAGCAGACCACTCCCATGTGTTTCAAGAATCAGTGATGGGGTTCCTCATGCTCACACTGATGAGCTCACTAGCCCAACAGCCTTAAGCTCTCACTCTGAGTCTCAACACTCAAGTGACCAACCTTCAGGGGACAGCTACCATCCCCAGCCTTTGGATCTCAACCAACCAATTCCCAACCTATCCTTCTATACTGATGTAGACTAGGATTTAGTGAGTACCATGAGTCTCTCTTTCCATCCCCTACTCAAATAGAGATGAGTACCTCTGACTCTCCTCAGTAATCCCAACATCAGTCACCTATTACTGAGGTGGACACTTCTGAACCTGTTCAGGATGTCCATATGGAAGAGGCTCTCACTTTTGAAAGTGATTACATCATTAAGACCTCACCATGGCAACTCAGCCCTCTGGCATCTCAACTGAGGCTGCCAGTGAGCAGAGGAAAACCAGCAGCCAAGAAACTCAAGCTGGTGGTGAGCGAGAGGACTTTGGTCCAATCATCTCATCCCCCAGTGATTCTTCTGATGAAGATGAGGGGAATCTGAGACTAAAGGTGCAGAAATTGTCAAAAACATGCACCTATTTAGTCTCTAAGGTTAGCCACTTGGAATCTCAGGTGACTACCTTACAAAACAGGGTCAATGATCAGCAACTTCAGCTTTCATATCTAAAGGAAAAACTAGCTGGAGACCTTTAAGGAGAGCTCAACCAGGAACACAAGACCTGTGGAAGTGATCGACTTATCCTCAGCTCACCTATGCAAGTAGGTGATGCTACCAAAAAGGGGGAGAAAGTATTACAATCACAGAACCTGGGAGTTCTTCAAAGAGAATGGACATAGAGGACCACCATCCTCACTTGCTGTGTGCATTCTCAGCAACTTCCTCAAGTTCACATAATGTGGACTCTATAGACTCAATCATCAGGAGTCTCTTTGAGGAAGGTATACCAAGGTCTGTCTCATCTCCACCACAAGGAACTGGCAACTACATCATAAGGTGGAGGTATGATGAGGACAGAAGAGCCCTTATACTTCACAGAGTTCAAGGCCAACAAGAAGTCTTTCAGTTCCAAAGCCTGAGCTTCTATGAAGGACTGGATTTAGTCAACATGCCACTTGTCAATCCAAGCAAATCTAGACAAGCTGACAGGCTGGCTCAAAGAATCCAAGACAGGATCCTTGCAGAGTTCTCTCTAAGAAGGAGACTTAGGTAATCAGGCAATGTCATCGGTCAACTGGATGTTGAGGTGACCCTAAGATTAGTTTCATAGGGGAAACCTTGGCTGAAGGCCCAGTGGCAGAACCTGAAACACCTTGTCTCACCATCAACAACTGCTGTAGAGGTCCAAACTCCATCGCGACACCTGCTGGTGAAGGTGTTTCTCAGCCTCTCTCTGGACAGAGCATGGAACTACACCAAGCAATGAAGGCCAAGCCTCAATCCACCCTGAGTCACAAGGTCTGTTGTGACAAAGGGAAAAGGATAATGACTCCTGAGGAATTGAGGAGGAAGAGAGAGAGAGGAAAAGGAGGCTAAGGGGAGAAAGTTCTTCTGGGTCATCTAAATTCATGCAATATGCAATCAGGGCTGCCCCCAGACCAAATACTAAAGATGATGAGTTAAGGGCAGTCAGGATTACCTATTTACAGACCAGGAACTATGATGTTGATGAAATCATCTCCCTCCCCTTAGAAGAGTTGAATGAGCTGGCTGACATGGAAGTGTCAAGAGAGATAAAGGAGAAAGAAGAGCAAGGTTACTTCTCCATTCAAAGAGGAGAAGAAACAGAAAAGACTTTACAAGCATACTCCCACTCTCTCTCCAGTTCAAGAAAGTCCTGCACAGGAAGATGTGGCTCCACAAGAACCTCAGGTAGATAAAGAAGAGGATAGAATCAAAATGATAAACTACCTGAGTGCCACAGGCTTCTATCAGGCAAATGCATTTCTTCCCCCTGTCCTATGACTTCATTGAGTTCGAGTACTTAAAGCCACTTGAGCTTGAGATAGTCAAAGAAAGAAAAACAACCAAAAGGAAGCTAAGGGAAGAAGCTGCCAAAGTCAAGAGCCATCATTCAAAAGAATGCAAGAAGTCTGCTGACAGACAAAGAATGATGAGCTTCTTGAAGTCATATGGATTCTCCGAAAGGAGACTTGGTCCTATGTCTCTATCTACAATGGATGAGCATATAAGGGTGATCAAGCAGAAGATTAAAAGTGGTGAATGATTGATTGAACTGCACTCTCATTCCAAGTCAAGTCCCACCTGAAGTGGAGGTCAGTTTGAACAACCAGAGACACCTGAACCAGAACCTCCAGTTGAGCCTCAGCAAACTTCATCTTCTGATCCAAGACAGGGTCAAACTCCCTCTCCTTCTGAACCTGTGAGGGAGAACACCCCAACTGAGAAAGACACTGATGATCAACATGGTGCGGCAAACCAGTCTTCTCAGTTAAAGACATTAAAGAGGAAGAAGAAAATGGCTTCTAAACCAAAGACTAAAAGAAGAAGCCAAAGTCATCTACCTCTACACACCCCAGGCGAATCAGATCAACCTGAGGAAGTGCATGATGAGGCAACCAAATCACTCCTATGCAAGTGGCTCCTCAAGCAACTGAGACACCTATCTTGTCCTGGACTTATTCTACCAATCCAGAAAGATGGCATGTTGTCAGAGATCAAGGTGTTGAGAATATCTACTTATGGCAAGACATAATCAACTTACCTCTGCATGATCTCTTTGAAATGAGAAGATACTATGAGAGTCTTGATGATCCTGACCACCAAATGAAGAAAGGAATGGTCTTGATTGTACTAAAGACTACCAACATCTGAAGATCTTCTAATTTTTTGGTAGCATCAGCCTAGGGGGAGTTTGTAAGGATTCTTCTTAAGTCTGATGCAACCCAAAACATCAAAGTGTCTCAGCAACATGCACTAAGTACTGAAGTGAAGAATGCTTCGGAAGTTTACACAATACATTAGAAAACATTCTAAGTGTAAAATCTTCCGAAGCCAAGACCAATATCTTCCGAAGCCAAACATGAGTCTTTCGAAGCTTCAAGAGACAAAGTCTTCCGGCTTCACCCTATGAAGACAGATTTCTTCCGAAGAATTTTAGTACACATGCTTTATCTCTGATGTACGTTCCTAAAGCACCTTTTCCGCTGCATCTCTGATAAGTCACCAACTTACAAGAGTTGGTGAAAAGGTCCATGCTTTTGGTAACTGTACATTGAGGTCTTGAGTCTGAAACTTTCCACTTTAGGTACTTTATCCTTTTTGTAATGTATAAGGATGTGAGCTATGGCATGTCATAGTCACAAGGTCAAAAGGCAGATATGCCTTTTGATTCTACAATTGATTTGTTAGTGTCTAGTCAATTGTATCCAGCTGGCTTTCATAGTATAGCCGGCTGTAGGTTGTAGTATAAGTATTTCAAGTTTCTTGTATCTTAATATACTTGGTAACACTTGTAAAAGAACTTGAGAAAGCAATATACTGCATCCTTGAAAACCATATTCTCCTATTCTGTCTCTTGCTTTACTTGTGTTCTTTGTATCACTCTTGTTAACCCAGTTTACTGTTTGATTAGAGTTTAGATAATCTCCTCATTGTGTTGTTGTGTTGTAATTGTGTTCAAACCCTTAAACGATCCTGCAATTGGTATCAGAGCGTTCAGGCTCTTGATATAAGATCTAACCATCTTAAGATCCCTCACACACACAAAAACTAAACTCTTCAAATGGCTTCCATCTCAAAGACTGATATGGAGACTGGAACCATGAACAAATCCCCACTGATCACTCTTGATGATTTTGACACCTGTTGCATGAGGATGGAAGGCTTCATCAGGTCTCTTGACTCAAGAATGTGGGAATCTGTTGAAAATGGACCTTTCATACCCAGCACCCCCCTGCTACTGGTGCTGGTATGATTCCTAAGAGATATGACCAACTACTCAGATGAAGATAGAAAAAGAGTAGAGATTGACAGGAAGGCCATGACTGCTCTTCAGACGCTCTCCCAAACTCTGTATACAGAGGTTTTAAGAAGTGCAAAACAGCTAAACAGCTGTGGGATGCACTGAAGCTGATGTATGAAGGCTCCTCTAAAGCCAAGGAGAACAAGAAAGACCTCTGAAGCATCAGTTTGAAAATTTCACCTTTAAAGCAGGTGAAACCATGACCCAACAATACTTCAGGTATGTTGAGATTGTGGATACCCTAGTGGATGGAGGAGTTCCTCTTGAGAACATAGACATTGTAAGGAAGTTCATGTCCTCACTTCCTAGGCAATGGACACACTATGTGTTGTGATCAAGAGGACTGAGAACCTTAAAACTCTTACTCTGACAGAGTTATATTGGATTCTCAGTGGATACCAGATGGAGATGAACATACAAGGTTCATCTGGCAACTCCAACAATCAATGGTTCAGCCCTTCATGTGGTTAAAGGGACAGCATAGAACCCCAACATCATCTCTTATGCTACCCTGACAACTCACAAAGGGTCCTTTCATCACCTTCCGGAGACCCAAGGGAAAACTTTACTCAAGGAAGTCCATTCCAAGAGACAAGTTCTTCTCATGCCCTTTGTGTCTACTGTGAAAGCTGTGGGAATTATCTCTTCCCTCTTGAAGACCTGGACTGCATTCACCAGATGACCTGGAATACATGGGATAGTTCAGGCAGATGGCTCTCTCACCCGCTTGTATTGACTTTTTTTTGTGTTTATTTCCTTTTTTTTTTGTTCCTTTTTGGTTAAAAGTATTCTATAACCATCTTGACTTAAGACAGATGATATATTTCAATATCAATATAAGTACTTTAAGACCTGTGAAAAACCGTTTTAAAGGCCTAAAGAATAAATAAAAAAGAGGTGCAATCATAACTAATACCAACCCGGAACATAAAGGAATAAGAATCTACAATGACCTCTGCTGTCAATTTATTATTCAGTCAGGCGCTCGGACCGGTGCTCCTTTTTCTCAAACCAGAACAACTCTGAACGTTAGGGAAGATAAGGGAGGATCACCTGAGCGAACTGACTGAGAGACTGACTTATCCGAACCGAACGATAGCGGCTTAAAGCTAAGAGTAGCGTCGCTGCTTGATCGTGGGGAGGAGCCTTCTCAAAGTATGGGGCACAGGGATCAAAGGCTTTGACTTTGTCACCCGGGATCCACCACAGTTGGGTTTGAGAGCCTTGTGATGGGTGCTATCCAGCACGGTTCGGAGAGCACTTTTAGTCTAACGCTGGTGAATGGAGCCCCCCTTATCAAGCAAGAAAGAAGCGGCTCTTCCCACGGCGGAGTCCGCCCAAAATCCAAAAGGTGTTCTCCAAGCCACTTCTTATATGCTTTGATTTGATTCAAAGAAGTTCGCTTTCCTGCTCTCAAAAAACACAAAGAACCAGAAGTTCTACAAGAGAACAGGAAGAAGATTTCCAAGCAATGCTACCAGTGGAAAGTTTGGGCTGGATAAAAGCAAAGTTAAGTGTTTACAACTGTACCTTAATGGTTCACTTTGCTAGGGAGTGTAAGGCACCTAAAGCAAATGGGAGCCAACACCATACCAGACCAAACTACATTGACAAAGCTCCTCAGTCTGAGAAGCCTAAGCAACATGCTGCTGTTTGCTGTTGAAGAAGGAGGCTTTTGACTGAGTTTTCAGGCGGAAAGATGCTTTCTCAAACCAAGCACTGATGGCTGACCATGATGAAGCCAAGGTATTGGAACATCTCTGTACTCCTCAATGCATTGCTAAAGTTAATAGATACATTCCTACAACTTAGAGATGAGATCCGATCTTGAGTCATTAAACATATTAAAATCTGATTTTGAAAGTCTGAAAATGATTACAAGTTAAAAATAGAAGATTTGGAGAAAACCATTTCAGTAACTAAAACATGAACATACAGATTTTAGAACTCAGACCAGATCTCATAACTAAATTGACTGAGTGCCAGGCTGAGCTTGTGATCAGCAAAGCCAAGGCGGAGAAAAGTGTTCTTGAATAAGAGACCTTCAAAAACATGATATCCTCATCCCTGCACAACAAAGTGTTGCTATCAAAAAGACAGGGACTAGATCAAATGAGATAGCTCCTCCCCACACAATCTTGTTTGTAAGATATCCTAGGTGTGAACTTGTGAAGATGAGCTTCCTCTCATAATCCTATAAGTGGGATGATGAAGAAGTGATAGTGAAGACTTCCTCTGAGAAGATTGAAGAGAGGTTCTTCCAAGGGCCACTATCCTTCTGAGGAGAAGAAATCATCTGTGCTGACCAAGTCCAAAAGAAAGAACTTGATCAGGAAGAGCAAAAGGAAAGCAAAGAAGGCTCAGAAATCAAGCTACTTTTGATGCTAAGCAGAAGAACAAGTTTTTATATCTCTGCAGGTTTCCAGTAGTAAAGACTGAAGACATCAACCAAGACTCCTCATCTAAGAGTCCTGGTTCATGTCAAATCATCTCAAGCAAAGAGAGACGAGCTGCTGTGTACCACTGCTGGCACAACCTGGACTATCACACTCCAAGAACAGTTCACAGCCCAAAAGAACTATCTCATCATCTACCAAGATGAAGGTGAGAAGGGATTACCAAAGCCAGTCTTGCTCTCAAAAGGAGATCTTTTGAAGAAGAAAAGTTATGTGTCATGTGTGAAAATACTTCTCACATTGCTAAGGATTGCCCATACAATCCTAAGTACCATCCACATGACCAATACAAAGACTTCAAAGAATCTCAAGAAGTCTCAAGCTTCGAAAGGAAGTCTGTTTCCTTCGAAAGCTCCAAATCAAAGAAGAAGGTAAATGGAAAATCACCTTCGTAAGTAAATTGGTCCTCGGAAGAAAGAGTTCTTCCGAAGCACTAAGTCTGCTGCAGTGACTGCAGATCTTCCCGAAGTTCAGTCATCAACACCTATGAAGTTCCAAAAGCTTCAAAGGTTTTTGAAGGTCAAGTCCAAGAGTCCAAAGGTGGTGTGGAAGTCTAAGAAGACCAAATGACTGAAATTTCTCCATCAACAATAGCTGAAGATCCTCACAGTACAACCATAGGATCTATTACTGTTTGCCTTACTTCTATTACACTTACTGAGCCCAAGACAAGTACGGCTTGGGTTTCCAAATGTAACTAATCATTTTCTTTGTGCAGGAACAGCTCAAGACAAACGGAAACGTCTTTGATAACTGACAGTGGCTGTTCCAAGCACATGATAGGCAATAGGTCTCCCTACTCCATAATTTTGAGAGAATTGATGGAGGACCAGTTGGCTTTTGGAGGAGATGAAGGTGGTTACTTTCTGGAAGGGGCAAGGTCACAAATGGTAAGCTCAGCATGAAAAGGTAAACTTTGTTAAGGAGCTTGTGTACAATCTTCTGAGTGTATCCCAATTTTGTGATCAAAGACATAACATGCTCTTTACTGAGCATGAGTGGCATTTTTCTCAAGCCTGTGTGGTCATTCCTCATGAGCACATCATCCTGCTCAGATAGCCCCTAGGAAAGGGAACATGTACAAATTTGAATTTGCAAGAAACATCTCCCTCTGGAGAATTTTCATGCTTTTTCTATCTAAAGCTAATAGTATTGAGTCTTTTTCCTATGGCATAAAAGAATGTGCCATGTAAACTTTAAAACATGAATAAGTGATTAAGTATGATCTGGTAACTGAATGCCAAAGAAAGAGTTTACAAGTGATGATCATTGTGTTGCATGCCTGAAAGGGAAGCAACATAAGACATCCCATAAGCCTAAGGAAATGACCTCCATCACTACACCCCTACACTTGTTACATATGGATCTCTTTGGCCCCACCAGTGTAATGAGTTTAGGAAGGACCTTATACTGTCTAGTGATCACAGATGATTTACAAGATTCACTTGGGTCTTCTTCCTTAGACTAAAGATGAGACTCCTGAGATTCTAAGAATTTCATCTTAAAGATTGAGAATCAATGTGATCACAAGTCCAAATCATAAGATGTGATCAAGGACTGAATTCAAGAACCAAATCCTTGATACATTTTGTGATGAAAGGGTATTACAAGACAATACAGTGCTCCCAGGACTCCTCAGCAAAACGAGTTGCTGAGAGGAGAAACATGACACTTATTGAAACTGCAAGAACTATGTTGTGTGACTCTAAACTGCCTCTCACCTTCTGGCAGAGGCAGTTAATACTGCTTGCTATGTGCAAAACAGAGTTTTAGTAGTTACAGACACATGTTAAGACTCCTTATGAACTTTGGCACAAGAGGAAACCTTTCATTGGTTTCTCAGGTTCATTGGATGTCCCTCCTGCACCATCTTGAATACCAAAGATCAAGTTGCCAAGTTTGCTAAGAAATCAGACGATGGACACTTCATTGGATACTCTTCCCAAGCTAAAGCTTATAGAGTATACAATCTCAGAACTAGAATTATTGAGGAGTCAGCAAATATGACTTTCAATGAGCCACACACCCAGTGTAGCTGGTTCTGGTCCGGATTGGCTATTTGATCTTGATTTAGTTACCACTGTTTTAATAAATCTTGTGAGCATGTTTCAGGATCTGCAGAAAATTTTAATACAGGTGATCCTGATCCAAGATTTGAGCTAGGAAGACCTTCACTCACACACCTTCAGCTCCAGTTGAAACTACATCACAAATGAGTTTCTATCAGCATAACAATGACAAATCCAGCTGATACATCTGGCATTCCTTCAAATTCCACCTCTCAGAGGCTTCTCAACCAGATAGAGACATCTCAATTGCAGAAGACAACAATGGTGGTGGTGATAGTGATCAAGAAGTTCTTGATGCTAATAACCATACCATAGATGACAACATCAATGATGTCACACACTCATTGGATCAGTTAATCTTGATAAGTGTGATAATGTGGAGGATCAATCTTCAAGACAGATCTAAATTTCTTAAATTTGGATCTATCTCAGCAACTTGCTGTGATCCCTCAGCTAAGGATCCACAAGTCTCATCCTACCACAAACATCATTGGAGATGTTATCTCCGGGGTAAAGACAAGAGGCAAACCCATGAAGCAATGTTTGTCTTCACTCTTGTTTTCTATCCCAGTTAGAGCCAAAGAAAGTTGAGGAGGCTCTAAGGATGGAAGTTGGGTTGAAGCTATGCAACAAGAGCTGCTTCAATTCAAAAGGCAGAAAGTTTGGAACCTTTGTCCTCTTCCTCATGAGAAGACTACCATTGGAACCAAATGGGTTTTTAGGAATAAAAGGATGATAGAGGAATCATCATCAAGAACAAGGCAAGACTATTTTTCAGGATACACACAAGAAGAAGGGATTGATTACACTGATGTCTTTGCTCCTGTAGCAAGACTAGAGGCTGTTAGGATATTCGTGGCATTTGCTGCATCCAAGAATTTCAAAGTCTATCAACTTGATGTAAAGTGTGCTTTCTTATATGGAGTGATTGATGAGGAGGTGTATGTCAACAACCACCTGGTTTTGTAGATCCTGATCATCCTGATTATGTCTGCAAGCTTGACAAAGCTCTTTATGGGCTGCATCAAGCACCCAGGAAGTGGTATGAGACACTGTCTGAGTATCTCTGTAAACATGGATACAGGAGAGGTACTATAGATGGAACTCTCTTCATCAAAGGACAAGGAAAAGACATTCTGCTAGTTCAAGTAATTTGTATGACATCATCTTTGGTTCAACCAATTCAAAGCTCTGCAAAGACTTTGAAAAGCTGATGAAAGACAGATTTGAAATGAGTTCAATGGGAGAACTCAACTTCTTTCTGGGAATTCAAGTGCAGCAGGTTGAAGATGGCATCTTCATAAGTCAGTCCAAGGTATGTTCAAGATATACTCAAGAGATTCAACATGACTGATTGTAAGATTGCTAAGACACCCATAGCCAGAAACCACTCCCTTGGTCCAGATCTTGAGGGGGAGTGTGTAGATGAGCATTTATACAGAGCTATGATTGGGTCTCTTATGTATCTTACAGCTAGAAGACCTGATATCATGTTTGCTACATGTTTTGTGCAAGATATCAAGCAAACCCTAAGATGTCTCACTTAATTACTGTGAAAAGGATTTAAGATACCTCAAAGGTGCTTCAACACTTGGTCTATGGTATCCAAAGAATCCTAATTTCAATCTGTATGCCTATACGGACAGTGATTTATGGTTGGTTGCAACATGACTGCAAAGTCTACATCTGGGGATGTCAATTCCTTGGTGGAAGGGTTGTCTCATGACAATGCAAGAAACAATCCTATGTGTCTGCATTAACTGCTTGGTTGAATACATTGCTGCTGCAAGCTGCTGTGCTCAAGTGCTTTGGATTCAAAATCAGATGCTAGACTATGGATTTAACTTCAAAGAGACTCCTATCCACATAGACAACAATAGTGCTATCTCTATCACTAAGAACCCTTGGAGCACTCAAGGACCAAACACATCAACATCAGGTATCATTTAATAAGAGATAACTATGAAAAGGGATTAATTAAACTAGTCAAAGTCACACAGATGAACAATATGCTGATCTGTTCACAAAAGCTTTGATGAACAGAGATTTATGTATCTTATCGGCTATTGGGATGATTAACTTTGAGTAAACTTTTTCTTAAAACTAATTCTAATTATTTCTTCTTAAAAATTTGTTGTTCTAAGTTGTCTAGTTCATCACTTTCATAAGCTCATGTTTTCTTTGAATGAAAAACTCTTTTTGAAGACTTTCCTTAGATTCTTGAAAATTTTCTAATACTTCGGAAGATAACGTTTTACCTTCGGAAGAAAAATATGTCTTCAAAATAAATGACTGTCTAAGAGATTTTACCTTCGGAAGAAATCAAAATCTATCTTCCGAAGCTTAAAATTCTTAACTTAGACACTTATTCATTTTTAAGGACTTTTTCCTTCCTAAGCAAAATTACTTTCCGAAGCTTTGTTCATTCTTATACAAAGCATCCAAGAGTTTATTTCTCTTTCGAAGCATAAATCTTCAAGACTCTCAGGAAATTCTTCCAAAGCCATTTTAGCTTCGGAAGCTTTTTCAATCAAAAACTTCCGAAGACAAATTACCTTCGGAAGCTTTTCGAATTCCAAGAAAACTACTTTTTGAGCAAAAAGGTAAACTACTTTTTCAGAGGTGGAACCGACATACGGATTTCAAAGTTTATCCTCTTTCATTAAACTTTATCTGAAATCTTTCTCTCTCATATAAACCCAACGGTTTCCCCCTCTTCTATCATCTGCTTTTCTTCCAAACCTAAAAACCCAAAGCTTTCTCTCTGAGATTTCTTTCCCATTTTTTTCTTCATCTCTGAGCTACCTCACAATGGCTGACCTTGATCACAGAAATGATCCTAACTTTGCCATGCAGCTACACAGACAACGCAATCAGGTTGCTCTGTTATGCTCTGACAAAGATCCTCATTTCTCAAGGTTTGCCGTTTCTTGTCTTTGTCTCACTACTTCACCTCCCTAACCATTGATCCTACTCTATATGAGGATCACTTGCTTGAATTCTGGAAGACCTGCCAAGAGGTCATTATGGATGGGGAGAAGGCACTGTCTGCCACAGTGCAGGGGGGGAACAATTTTCATCACTCGGCCATCATCAACCGACATCTTCAGCTGGATGATGAAGAAGGTGAAGTGTTCTTCCCAAAGGAAGTGGTTAATCATTCCTTCGAGCAGATGGGCTATGAAGGAGATTTCTCTGTAAAGACCTTCAGGAAAGGGAAGGTCTCATCCCAGTGGAAATACTGCTCCATGTGGTTATCCACAGCTTATCAAACAAGCATGGTGGATGGGACCAGATTCCTGAGGATCTCTCCTTTATAGTTCATGGAATGATTCAGGGGGTCAAGTTCAGGTATTCACAATTTGTTTATACTAATTTACTTGCAAACTTAGACTCCTTAGAATACTACATGTTTCCTAGATATGTTCAACACATTCTCAACTGTGAACTGGGCTCACAGTTGAGGGAAACAGGTAATATTTTAAATTGGGACAGATGAAGCCCGGCATCTTTAAAATTATGAAGAAGCCAACTGTAGGCTTCTCAGGGTAGAAAACAGCCCTAGTCCCAAAATGTTAGAGCTCATTGCTCAAGGTGACAACTAGCAGTCCAAGCTAGTGTTGAACCCACACCTACTGCTCTCCAACCCTCTACACAACCTCAAATATCCATCACCTACCAAAGAAAATCCAAACGAACCCCTGCTCAGACTATTCAGTCTGTGGAGGCCCCATATACTCACCAATACAGGAAGAAGTGGATACTGGAGCTCCCACTTCTCCTGAGGAGCAGACCACTCCCATTGTTTCAGAATCAGTGATGGGTTCCTCATGCTCACACTGATGAGCTCACTAGCCCAACAGCCTTAAGCTCTCACTCTGAGTCTCAACACTCAAGTGAACAACCTTCAGGGGACAGCTACATCCCCAGCCTTTGGATCTCAACCACCATTCCCAACCTATCCTTCTATACTGATGTAGACTTAGGATTTAGTGAGTACCATGAGTCTCTCTTTCATCCATACTCAAAGAGAGATGAGTACCTCTGACTCTCCTCAGTCTATCCCACATCAGTCACCTATTACTGAGGTGGACACTTCTGAACCTGTTCAGGATGTCCATATGGAAGAGGCTCTCTTTTGAAAGTGATTACATCATTAAGACCTCAACCATGGCAACTCAGCCCTCTGGCATCTCAACTGAGGCTGCCAGTGAGCAGAGGAAACCAGCAGCCAAGAAACTCAAGCTGGTGGTGAGCGAGAGGACTTTGGTCCAATCATCTCATCCCCCAGTGATTCTTCTGATGAAGATGAGGGGAATCTGAGACTAAAGGTGCAGAAATTGTCAAAAACATGCACCTATTTAGTCTCTAAGGTTAGCCACTTGGAATCTCAGGTGACTACCTTACAAAACAGGGTCAATGATCAGCAACTTCAGCTTCATATCTAAAGGAAAAACTAGCTGGGAGACCTTTAAGGAGAGCTCAACCAGGACACAAGAACTGTGGAAGTGATTGACTTATCCTCCAGCTCACCTATGCAAGTAGGTGATGCTACCAAAAAGGGGGAGAAAGTTATTACAATCACAGAACCTGGGAGTTCTTCAAAGAGAATGGACATAGAGGACTCACCATCCTCACTTGCTGTTGTGCATTCTCAGCAACTTCCTCAAGTTCACATTATGTGGACTCTATAGACTCAATCATCAGGAGTCTCTTTGAGGAAGGTATACCAAGGTCTGTCTCATCTCCACCACAAGGAACTGGCAACTACATCATAAGGTGGAGGTATGATGAGGACAGAAGAGCCCTTATACTTCACAGAGTTCAAGGCCAACAAGAAGTCTTTCAGTTCCAAAGCCTGAGCTTCTATGAAGGACTGGATTTAGTCAACATGCCACTTGTCAATCCAAGCAAATCTAGACAAGCTGACAGGCTGGCTCAAAGAATCCAAGACAGGATCCTTGCAGAGTTCTCTCTAAGAAGGAGACTTAGGCAATCAGGCAATGTCATCGGTCAACTGGATGTTGAGGTGGACCCTAAGATTAGTTTCATAGGGGAAACCTTGGCTGAAGGCCCAGTGGCAGAACCTGAAACCTTGTCTCACCATCAACAACTGCTGCAGAGGTCCAAACTCCATCTGAGACACCTGCTGGTGAAGGTGTTTCTCAGCCTCTCTCTGGCCAGAGCATGGAAGATACACCAAGCAATGAAGGCCAAGCCTCAATCCACCCTGAGTCACAAAGGTCTGTTGGTGACAAAGGGAAAAGGATAATGACTCCTGAGGAAATTGAGGAGGAAGAGAGAGAGAGGAAAAGGAGGCTAAGGGGAGAAAGTTCTTCTGGGTCATCTAAATTCATGCAATCTGCAATCAGGGCTGCCCCCAGACCAAATACTAAAGATGATGAGTTAAGGGCAGTCAGGATTACCTATTTACAGACCAGGAACTATGATGTTGATGAAATCATCTCCCTCCCCTTAGAAGAGTTGAATGAGCTGGCTGACATGGAAGTGTCAAGAGAGATAAAGGAGAAAGAAGATGCAAGGTTACTTCTCCAATTCAAAGAGGAGAAGAGACAGAAAAGACTTTACAAGCATACTCCCACTCTCTCTCCAGTTCAAGAAAGTCCTGCACAGGAAGATGTGGCTCCACAAGAACCTCAGGTAGATAAAGAAGAGGATAGAATCAAAATGATAAACTACCTGAGTGCCACAGGCTTCTATCAGGCAAATGCATTTTTCCCCTGTCCTATGACTCATTGAGTTCGAGTACTTAAAGCACTTGAGCTTGAGCTAGTCAAAGAAAGAAAAACAACCAAAAGGAAGCTAAGGGAAGAAGCTGCAAAGTCAAGAGCCATCATTCAAAAGAATGCAAAGAAGTCTGCTGACAGACAAAGAATGATGAGCTTCTTGAAGTCATATGGATTCTCCGGAAGGAGACTTGGTCCTATGTCTCTATCTACAATGGATGAGCATATAAGGGTGATCAAGCAGAAGATTAAAAGTGGTGAATGATTGACTTGCACTCTCTTCCAAGTCAAGTCCCACCTGAAGTGGAGGTCAAGTTTGAACAACCAGAGACACCTGAACCAGAACCTCCAGTTGAGCTCAGCAAACTTCATCTTCTGATCCAAGACAGGGTCAAACTCCCTCTCCTTCTGAACCTGTGAGGGAGGAACACCCAACTGAGAAAGACACTGATGATCAACATGGTGCTGCAAACCAGTCTTCTCAGTTAAAGACATTAAAGAGGAAGAAGAAAATGGCTTCTAAACCAAAGACTAAAAAGAAGAAGCCAAAGTCATCTACCTCTACACCCCAGGCTGAATCAGATCAACCTGAGGAAGTGCATGATGAGGCAACCAAATCAACTCCTATGCAAGTGGCTCCTCAAGCAACTGAGACACCTATCTTGTCCTGGACTTATTCTACCAATCCAGAAAGATGGCATGTTGTCAGAGATCAAGGTGTTGAGAATGTCTACTCCTGGCAAGACATAATCAATACCTCTGCATGATCTCTTTGAAATGAGAAGATACTATGAGAGTCTTGATGATCCTGACCACCAAATGAAGAAAGGAATGGTCTTGATTGTACTGAAGACTACCAACATCTGAAGATCTTCTAATTGTTTTGGTAGCATCAGCCTAGGGGGAGTTTGTAAGGATTTCTTAAGTCTGATGCAACCCAAAACATCCAAAGTGTCTCAGCAACATGCACTAAGTACTGAAGTGAAGAATGCTTCGGAAGTTTTACACAATACATTAGAAACATTCTAAGTGTAAAATCTTCCGAAGCCAAGACCAATATCTTCCGAAGCCAACATGAAGTCTTCGAAGCTTCAAGAGACAAAGTCTTCCGAAGCTTCACCCTATGAAGACAGTTTCTTCCGAAGATTTTAGTACACATGCTTTATCTGATGTACTGTTCCATAAAGCACCTTTTTCCGCTGCATCTCTGATAAGTCACCAACTTACAAGAGTTGGTGAAAAGGTCCATGCTTTGGTAACTGTACATTGAGGTCTTGAGTCTGAAACTTTCCACTTTATGTACTTTATCCTTTTTGTAATGTATAAGGATGTGAGCTATGGCATGTCATAGTCCAAGGTCAAAAGGCAGATATGCTTTTGATTTACAATTGATTTTGTTAGTGTCTAGTCAATTGTATCCAGCTGGCTTTCATAGTATAGCCGGTGTAGGTTGTAGTATAAGTATTTCAAGTTTCTTGTATCTTAATATACTTTGTAACACTTGTAAAAGAACTGAGAAAGCAATATACTGCATCCTTGAAAACCATATTCTCCTGTTCTGTCTCTTGCTTTACTTGTGTTCTTTGTATCACTCTTGGTTACCCAGTTTACTGTTTGATTAGAGTTTAGATAATCTCCTCATTGTGTTGTTGTGTTGTAATTGTGTTCAAACCCTTAAACGATCCTGCAAATATTTAGTAGCGTGATGATGAACTTTAACATGAACATGGATGATTTTGTTTTTAACGATAAACAATTTAAGAATAGCCTCAATGCCTTGAGTATGGTCACGTTGGGCGAGGGTTCCACGCCCATTGGGCTAGGGTTCCGCACAATGAGCCGCTAAGGTGGTAGTTGCCCATTCTCTCAGGAAGGTATGACGCATTATCTAACCGCTCATGAGACTATACTAATATGCTTGTTTATTTTTATCTGTATAGTAATTTATCACTTTGGTTTTAGTTCGGTTTTGTTTTTACCATTTGAGGTTCAAAGTTTTTCAACAAAATTTTGGTTCAGAGTAATAAATTTTGAACTAAAACTTTAAGCATACATCATTTGTTGATATTTAAATATAATTTATATATTTTTATAAACTACTTGACATTAAAATATATTACACTTTATAACACAAGAATGTAATAAAAATAAATATTTTACTCTTTCTATTTAAATAGAAGAGTTTAAAGATTATTCTTAAAACCTATAAATTCAATCCATTTTACAGAGTATAAGTTAAAAGTAACTCATAGGCTAATCATGTTATAATTATATCACACCTCTAAATTTACTAGTTTGGGTGTATGGTTTTGGTTTGGTTTTCCGATTTTCGTTACTAGAAAAAATCAAAACCAGACAGAAAAAATCAGTTTTTTAAAAACTATCAAACCAAACCGTTGTTTGTTTGTTGGTTTCAGTTTTTAAGATTTGCTTATGTCGGTATTTTGGTTATGTTTGGGTTATTTAAGTTTCTTGCACGCCCCTAGAACCTAATAAAATTGAAAACAATGAACAATGTTGTTGAGACCGGATCGGAACGGCCGGTCCGACCGTTCGACCGCAAATCGGGGGCTGGTCCGGTCGGTCTGGTGTGACTCTCGTTGAAGTGGTCGAACCGGCTAGTTCGTCTCAAACCGCTGGTCGATCCGGGAAACCGGACTGGTTCGGACCGGTTTTCCTTTTTTTTAATTTAATTTTAATGGGTAAAAACGATGCGTTAAACCATAAATTAGTACGTCGGATATACAAATATAGTAAGTTTTATATATAACTATAAAATATATATATATAAATCATATATAATTACTTATATTTAATTACATACATAAATATAATTAAAATATAGTTAAATCCGGTCCAACCGGTCCGACCACCAAACCAGTAAGGCTTCCGGTTAGACGTCCGATCCGTTCTGAAAACATTGCAATGAATTGCCTATATATTTACCATATAGTTGATTATTCAAGAAGGTAATACTTAAAATAAGATTATATTCATACATTTTGTTAAAGTATAAACATATGATAATCATAAAAACTCATACCAATCATTACTAGAAAACTAAGTATTTACGATATCATAACTAGACAATTAAGTATTTATGATTTAAGAGTAAAAAACTTTACAAATAACATCATACATGCCTTAAAATCAGCAATTGTTATAAGAGCATCACAATAGTGAAATAAAAAAAACACTAAAAAACGTGCCTAGTCAACAGCTATATCAGAAAATCATTCATTCTTCAACAACCCAAAAAACTTTTCAATGGTAAAACTTAAAAACACTTAAAAATATTGCCACATCATTATCACATTTTATATTTTTTTAAATATCAATTCTATATATTAATATAAAATATAAATAAAATATTTATCTATCTTTTGTTGGATAAAAATTTTAAAACTTTAAAATTTTAAAATATAAAAGTTAAATATTTTTAGAGGAAAATTTTAAAATTTGAAATTTAAACTTAAATTTAATAAACAATAATTTATTATAAAAAATAAAAATTAAATTTTAAAAATTAAATTTACTATTGAAGCAGATGAGTACTGTTCAGACGCATGAACACTATTTAGGCGTATGAGCACTGTTTAGACGCATGAGCACTGTTCCAGACGTAACAACATTATTCCGGCACACTGTTCCGGCACTTGGGCACTGTTCAGGCGCATGAAGTTGATTTGAAACGTCCAACACATAAATAATATTGAAAAACTAAATATTTTATTAATATAATTTAAATTATTTTTTAATATTAAAACCTAACCTTGACCCCACCTCTGAAAATATCAGATGTTTTTTTAATGTTTATCTCCATAACTTTTACCTTAAAAAACAAACCCCCTAATGGTTCTTGGTATAAAAAACGGACGACGTGACGTTTTTAAGGGCTAAAAACGCCCTATTGGAGATGCTCTAAAATTTGTAAGAATACAATCACAAAATCCATAGTTCATTAATTTTGGTCGTTGCTCATCACAAACTCATAGTGCTTGCAAAAGCAATCACGAAAAACTTGTTAGTCCTCAAAACAATCACAAAATGAGATTACCAATGGAGGTTTTTGCCATCGTGTCACACCTCACCTTGGCGGGACCTAAGTGACTGATTGGTAACATCACTTACGTAGTGGAAAGTAAGGTTTTCTATTAGTAATCATTTTTTTTAGGTATAAGGTACACTGGAAGGCAGGATTAACAAAATACAAGTCTACAAAATGAATCAAAGCTAATTAACCAACAATGACAGTCTATATAACTTTTTTATTTTAATTTTGTAAGGTCCCGTTCCCGGGACGCTTACAGCTGGTCATTCATCGCACATAAAATATATATCTTTATTAACTTAAAGAAAACATTGCAGCGAAAACATTAAAACAACCATTTCATTTCATTATAAAAGCTTTTGCAAATTAATACATCGTTATTAGGTTACAAAATACTTGTTGCATCATATCACAAAAGCATGATAACAATGGATGCCATCCAAAATAAGCCAAATAGCCGCCCCGTGCCATCCTCAGCAACTTTACCTGCCAACTGGAAAATGTATAAAAAGTCAACGTTCCTGAGTGAGTTATAATTTTAAAATAAAACATAGTTTACTTCCATTTAAAACCGTTCTTTACTTTGTATGTGGTCACACATTATACGTACACATAGATAATATCATTATTAGCTTCATCATGCATTCGCTAACTTTCATTATTTACTTTTGTTTGTACGTTCATCTTTACTTCTTTACATTCCATCCAAAACCATGAACTTTACCCCACCATCATGCATAAAGCAGGTACCGGGCCGAGGACTATCATAGACCCCCCGTCATGGCGCTCAGTAGCCTAACCACAGTACCTAGGGTAAATTCAGGTGTATCATTGTCATGTGCTATACCCCACCGTCATGCATAAAGCAGGTACTGGGCCGAGGTCTATCATAGACCCCCCGTCATGGCGTTCACTAGCCTGACCACAACATCTAGGGTAAACGACAAAGGTTCCATCCAAATGGTAAATCACAAAGAAAGATCCCGATGTGCATCCTTCTAGGGTAGCTATCCCACACACCGTTGAACTAACACTCTTCATTGAGTGTGTTTCTCTATACAGTGCTTGCAAGACTTTCTTTACCATCTTTTATTCATTAATGCATGCATTCTTTCATTACATTCCTCTTTTCATTATCTTCCGCTTTACGTTACATAATACTTTTCATTTCATTCATTAATCGTTCAACGTAAAGCCATGAGAAAAATAATCATACATAATAGGAACATAGACATAAACATACAACATCACCATACAGGGCATCATCTTACATGCATAACATACATCATACATACCATCATGCATAAACATCAATCATTCATCATCATACATCATCATACATCATCATACATGCGCATTATCATCATCTATGACCTCAAAAGTCAACTTACATAAACCCCTGTGTAAGGCCCCGTTCTCGGAGATCTCATAGTTGGTCAATCACAGCAGCTAAAACATAAACATTTATAATTATACAAACTTAGTAGCGGAAATAATTTATCAAAAAACCATTCATTTCATTTAACTCACTGTTATTGAGCAATACATCATCATTTAACTGTTATAAAAGAATTGTTTTACTGCATTACAAAACAACTCTACATAAAATACGAATGGATGTCAGTCTTTCCCTATCGAGTGGCTTCACCCTCGTGCCATCCTCAGCAATAATTACCTGCCAACTGAAAATCCATAAAAGTCAGTGTTGCTAAGTGAGCTCTAGTTTTAAAAGTAATAAAATACTTTCTATATGTTGTATATGAAAATACTCTTTCTATGAAATACAACTCTTTACTTTGTATGCGAGCACGCATTAACTATATGAACAGATACTGTTCGTTCTCTTTACTGTATGCCTTGTAAGTTCTGTAATCTTTTATCTTTATCTTTCACTTTCTGTATGGACAAATGAGCAATACCCTAAACTATATGCCCGATGAAAACACATGATGGGCCATCTATATCCCTCAAGAGGGTTCTGTTTACTGTATACAAGGCCGACCCAAATACCTAGGGTACACTACAGAGGTCCTGCCAATCTCCAAGGCTGGCCCTGTGTGCATAATAGGGTAGCTAACCCGCAACACAATTGAGCTAACGACAACACGGTCATGTACCTCCTGTAGCTTGCAAGACTTGTTAACATTTTATTAATGTTCCTCTTCTCTTCTTTATTGCTCTTTCTCTTTATTATTACAATATACTTTACGTTACGATAATAAACATACCACGTAAAGTCACACACTATAAGTAATAATAATAGCAATAATAATAATAAGGAACAATCATAATCATGCATGAAACTCAACATTAATAAGCCCTAGTCAAACCTTGGTCAAAACCCTAAAAGCACAGAATCCTAAAAATTTTGTAAAAATTTCTAAGTGTTTAGGCGCTTTGACACTATTTGGGCGCATGAGCCCTGTTTGGGTGTTTCATCACTATGTAGGCGCATCAGCCAACACTTAATCATTTTATCACTTAGGCGCATGAACTATTCAGGCGTATGGACACTTAGGCGCATGGACCACTTGGGCGCATGGGCACTATTGGGGTGTATGGCCCAACACTTAGTCGTCCGACTAATATTTCTAGGCGCGTGGACCACTGTTCAGGCGCATGGGCTATACTTAAACATTTCTAAGTCATATTTCAGGCGCATGGGCTACTGTTCAGGCGCATGGGCTACTGTTCAGGCGCATGGGTTGCACTTAATTTCTTCCAAGGCATTCCCAGGCGTATGAGCCTTATCTAGGAGCATGAACCTTCTGTGTAACATGTTTCTAGGATGTTTTGGAATCCAGATCATCAAACCTATCTGTTCTAAGCTTACCAAGGCTATTCTAAACATGAACAACCTATAAGCATTCAAGAATCATCATCCAACATGCATAATACATACGAGTATACATACATAAACATTTTAAAATCGTTTTAATACATTTTCAGCCCCAAAGAGAGTTTAAAACAAGTAAAAACCAGGGTCTAGAACTCACCTGGTGCAACTTGGGTGTTTCTTCCTTCTAACCCTCTTGCAACTAAGTTCAAACACCTAAAAACACCACCAAACACACTCACCCGAGCACATACACAAACACATAAGCACATAAACATATAACCGGGATAAAACCCGTCATAAATACTTAAAAACCTTGAATTCTTACCTTTGATTCGTTCTTCTTCTTCTTTTCTTCAAACCGAGAGTTTCTCTGCTCTCTCTCTAAAACCGAATGAAAATGGTGATGTGAAGTAAGGGTGGGCAGCCAGGCCCACCTTTACACCAACTTTTCAATGATTTTGTCCTTTTGGACACTTTAGTCCCTCCACTTGGACTTTATTGCTTTTCTTTCTTTTATTCTTCATTTCTTGTCCTTTTTAAAATAACCCGGTATTACAAGTCCACCTCCCTTATATAGGTTTCGTCCCCGAAACCTTTCATTCCTCAAACAGACGAGGATAATGCTGCCTCATCTCCTCCTCAGTTTCCCATGTAGATTCGGATCCCTTCCTGTGGTTCCACTGTACACGCACAAGAGGAACCACTTTATTTCTCAGCCTTTTCTCTTTTCGATCGATGATTGCCACCGGTTACTCCACATAATTGAGCCTTTCATCTACTTTGATGTCTTCCAGTGGAACAATCAGGTCTTCATCAGCTAAGCACTTTCTCAAATGAGATACACAGAATGTTCTGTGAATTCCACTTAACTCATCTGGTAACTCCAATCTATAGGCCAACTTTCCTACTCGAGAAATGATTCGGAAAGGTCCTATGTATCTCGGGCTTAGCTTACCTCGTTTGCTGAATCGGATGATACCCTTCCAAGGCAAGGCCTTCAGCATAACCCGGTCACCCACCTAGAACTCGATTGGTCTGCGTCGTTTATCGGCATACGACTTCTGCCTATCTTTAGCTGCCTTCATGAAGGCTTTAATCTTCTCAATCTTCTCAGTCGTAGCCTCAATTACATCGACGCTCCCCAATTCCTTTTGACCAATATCACCCCAACAAACGGGTGTTCTGCATCTCCTACGTATAGCATCTCATATGGTGGCATGCCAATGCTGGCATGATAGTTGTTGTTGTATGAGAATTCAGCTAACGGTAGGTGGTCATCCCAGTTTCCCCCAAAATCAATCACACATACCTGAAGCATGTCTTCCAATGTCTGAATGGTCCTTTTTGACTGACCATCAGTTTGGGGATGATAAGCCGTGCTAATATGTAACCTCGTCCCCATGGCGTCGTGGAATTTCTTTCAAAATTTAGATGTAAACCGGGTGTCATGATCAGTCAATATAGACACCGGCACACCGTGACGGGTTACAATTTCCTTGATCAATAGATCCACCAACCTCTTAGATGAATATGTCTCACAGATCGGTAGGAAGTGAGCACTTTTCGTCAGATGGTCAACAATCACCCATATGGCATCGTACATTTTCGGAGTACGTGGCAACTTCATTATGAAATCCATGGTGATGTGCTCCCACTTCCATTCCGGTATATCCAAAGGTTGGATTCTCCCATACGGCTTTTGATGCTTGGCCTTCATTGGCAAACAAGTAAGGCACTTACTCACATAATCCATCACATCGCGCTTCATACCCGACCACCAATAATCCTTCTTCATATCTTGATACATTTTTGTGGCACCAGGGTGGATTGAGTATCAAGTTTTGTGGGCTTCATCCATTATCTTCACCCATAGATCCCCAAAACGAGGAATCCACAATCGTCCAAATCAGGTTTTAACACCGAGTGTGTTTTCACCCAATTCCCCAACCAGACCTCTCATCCTTTCAGAGTTAAGATGATCTTCTTTCAGTGTCTTATCTTGAAACTCTTTGACTTGCTTCATTACATCAGAGGTCATGATCAGTTGATATGCTTTCATCCGAATCGGCTCGGGCCTCTCCTTTCGGCTAAGGGCATCAGCCACCACGTTGGCTTTGCCTGGATGGTAATGGATCTCGCAATCGTAATCCTTTATAAGCTCCAACCATTGTCTCTGCCTCATGTTCAGATCCTTCTACTCGAAGAAGTACTTCAAGCTCTTGTGGTCAGTGAAAATGGTGCACTTCGTCCCATATAGATAGTGCCTTTAAATCTTTAGTGCAAAGACCACAGCTGCTAGCTCCAAGTCATGAGTAGGGTAATTGACCTCATGAACCTTCAAATGTCGGGATGCATAGGCTATAACCTTCCCTCTCTACATTAACACGCACCCTAACCCCGAGTAAGAAGCATCTGAATAGACCATCAAATCCCCGCTTCCTTCGGGTACTGACAAGACAGGGGCTTGGGTCAGTCTGTTCTTCAACTCCTCAAAAGCCCTGTCTTGCTCTTCACCCCACACGAACTTTACATCCTTACGGGTCAGCTTAGTCAACGGGGAGGCTATCTTGGAGAAGTCCTGAATGAACCTTCGATAATATCCCGCTAACCCCAAGAAACTACGAATCTCGGATGGCGTCGTTGGAGACTTCCATTGCATCACAGCCTCCACCTTAGCAGGGTCTACCATAATCCCCTCGGGATTTACCACGTGACCTAAGAATTGAACTTCGCGCAACCAGAACGCGCCCTTGGAGAATTTGGCATACAACTTCTCCCTTCTTAAGGTCTCCAACACCTCCGAATGTGACCGGCATCCTCTTCTTCGCTCTTCGAGTAGATCAGAATATCATCGATGAACACAATCACTGATCTATCCAACATAGGCCAACACACCTGATTCATAAAATCCATAAAGGCAGCTGGCGCGTTAGTTATACCAAAAGACATAACGAGAAACTCGTAGTGTCCATAACGCGTACGGAAAGCTATCTTAGGAATGTCTTGTTCCTTCACCTTCAATTGATGGTAGTCAGATCGTAGATCTATTCTCGAGAACCAACTGACACCTTGGAGCTAGTCGAACAAGTCATCAATCCTTGGTAATGGGTATCGATTTTTCACTATCAACTTGTTCAGCTCTTGATAGTCGATGCACATTCGCATACTTCCGTCCTTTTTCTTTACAAACAATACTGGAGCACCCCACGGAGAGATACTCGGTCGAATGAATCCCTTATCCATCAACTCCTGTAATTGGCTCATGAGTTCCTTCATCTCAGTAGGAGCTAATCGATATGGTGCTTTGGCAACGGGTATCAAATCAATTTGGAACTCAATCTCGCGATCCAGTGGCACGCCGGGTAAGTCTTCTAGGAATACGTCCAGAAAGTCACACACCACTGGTACCTCAGATAATTGCGGTACCGACGCATCCACGTCTTTCACGTATGCCAAATAGGCACTACATCCACGTCTCATGCACTTCCCCGCCACCGCCATCGAAATCATCTTAGGATCGTAGTAACGCGATCTCCATGAATCGTAAACAAACTCCCATCAGACGCAACTAATTGAATCATCTTCTTGCGACATACAATGTTTGCTTCATAGGTTGCTAACCAGTCCATCCCTAGTACTACATCAAATCCACCTAGGGGCATCACGTGTAACCTAGCAGCAAACCTATGACCTTCTAGTTCTATGGCACATTCCTCTATCACATCAGTAATTCTAGTGGACTTACCAATAGCAGTTTCTACATCAAATGATGCATTGACCTTTCTACTACTAACAGGCAACTTAGCACATAAAGTAGTGGAAATAGAACTCCTACTAGCACCGGAATCAAACAATACAGAGGCATAAATTTGGTTTACTAGAAACATACCTCACACAACATCGGTATCAGCTCTGGCTTCCTCCCGGGTCATAGTTTAAGCTCTAGCACTAGCCCTCTACCCTCCTTCCTCTGGCTTCTTATTCCCCCCTCCTGAGCTCTCCGCCCTTGGTTTCTTACAGTCTCTAGCAATGTGGCCAGGCTTGCCACACCTGAAGCATACGTTCATTCCCATCATGCACTCACCAGTATGCTCCCTGTCATATTTGCCACACTTCTTCAACCCTACACCAGATGTGACCACACGTCGGTCACCCACCTTCTCCACCTTATTGTTTGAAGCGGCTCCACCATGTCCAAACCATTTCCCATTCCAGTTCCGGTCACCACCACCCTTCTTGTTCACCTCAGCCACCACCACCTCGCGCTCATCATATAATCTACTAGCCAAATCAACCACCGACCTAAAAGTGCTCGGCCGGGCAGCGATCATATGCCTAAGGATATCCGTCGGCAGCCCCTGTATGTATCTCTTAATCTTTCGTGACAGTGGTGTCACTTGATCGGGAACCAGCCACGCCATTTCATTAAATTTTGTGGTGTACTGCTGATGTGTCATCGTTCCCACCTCCAGCTGCAGAAACTCTCTTTCTACCTTATCCATCTCTCTGTGGGGACAGAATTCCTCAATCACTAACTTCTTCAGTTCAGGCCATCTCATTCTCCAATAGCCATGCTACCCTCGGCTTGGACAAAGTTTTCCCACCATCACAAAGCCGAGTCCACAAAAGAGTGGGTAACGAATTTCACCTTCTGATCTTCACGGCACTCACTGATATCAAGAACAACCTCCATTTCCCTCACCCACCGGTGAGCAGCAGCAGCAGTGCCATTTCCATCGAAGGTAGGGGGCTTTCATCTCATAAACGCCCCGTAGTTACAGCCTCGTGCTGCCTCCGGCGCAGGCTCTTCTTCTTCCTCTTCATCATCAGAGAGAACCATTTCTGGCTCCGGTTGCTCTCGTTCTCTTGAGGACCTGTTCCTCTCCTTTCTATCCCCTTCCTATACTGCCTTGATAACTTCGGTCACTACAAATGGTAAGATGGTCTGCATGACCTGATGAACTTCTTCCACAACATCCTCCTTTACTGAGGCTCTGAGATTGGCACTCTCGTCGCCACCCTCCGGATGAGGGGTTTCTTGTTCTTCATGAACCACTTTCTCGACTCTGGGTCTCCCTCTCTTGGGTCGCGAAGCAGCACCATGGCCTCTACCACGAGAGGCTTTCAAAGATCTACCGCCAGCCATCCTCTAAACGCACACTATAAGGTTCAAACACTAACACGGTCATTCAGGGTAACACTCAGTTTATGTCAAGTATAGTAAGTCCCTAATTACAGTGGCCAGTTGTGATTAGCCACTTACTTTACTCTTCATACCCAAGCATTTCCTATCCTGACCTAATCAGTATCTAAATCTACTAAGAGCACACAAATCAAATATCATGCACACATAATACCAGTTAACATTAAGAAAAGACATACCTGATGGCACGTAGCTACTCGGGCTGACATCCCTCCATTTGTCCCATTTTTAGTTTAAGTTTAGGTTTTAAAAGTTTATTTAACCCAATTCTGTTAAACTTTGGCTCTGATACCAACTTGTAAGACCCTATTCCCGGAGACCTCACAGTTGGTCAATCACAGCTGCTAAAACATTAAACATTATAATTATACAAACTTAAGCAGCGAAAATAATTTATCAAAAAACCATTCATTTCATTTAACACACCGTTGTTGAGCAATACATCATCATTTAACTGTTTACAAAAGAATTGTTTTACTGCATGACAAAACAACAACAACATAAAATACGAATGGACGTCAGTCTTTTCCTGCCGAGTGGCTTCACCCCCGTGCTATCCTCAGCAATAATTACCTGCCAACTGAAAATGCATAAAAGTCAGCGTTGCTGAGTGAGCTCTAGTTTTAAAAGTAACAAAATACTTTCTGTATGTTCTATATGAAAATACTCTTTCTATGAATACAACTCTTTACTTTGTATGCGAGCACACATTAACCATATGAACATATACTATTCGTTCTCTTTACTGTATGTCTTGTAAGTTCTGTAATCTTTTATCTTTATCTTTCACTTTCTGTATGGACCAATAAGCAATACCCTAAACTATATGCGCAATGAAAACCGGTGATGGGCCATCTATATCCCTCAAGAGGGTTCTGTTTACTATATACAAGGCCGACCCAAACACCTAGGATACACTACAGAGGTCCTGCCAATCTCCAAGGCTGGCCCTGTGTGCATAATAGGGTAGCTAACCCGCATCACAATTGAGCTAACGACAACACGGTCATGTACCTCCTGTAAGCTTGCAAGACTTGTTAACATTTTATTAATGTTCCTCTTCTCTTCTTTATTGCTCTTTCTCTTTATTATTACAATATACTTTACGTTACGATAAAACGCATACCACGTAAAGTCACACACTATAAATAATAATGACAGATGTTTTTTAATGTTCATATCCATAAACTTTTACCTTAAAAAACAAACCCCCTAAGTATGGTCCAGTCGTACGATTGAACCATACGCATGGTCCAATCGCACGAATGGGCCCAGTCGCATCTAATATGGGCTGAGGCCTATATATACCAGTTTCAATGTGTAGAGAGATTAAAAGGGTTTTAGAGAGAGTGTGCTCGGAAGCCTAGGGCTGCCGGATGAGAGGGGAGATCATGCTCAATCTTCCCCTTGCCAAGAGTCTCGATTCTTATGTTGTAACGAGCTTGTAATCGTTAGGTTTTATCAATAAAACCATTCAATTATAGTTCGTATTATTGGTTGACTTTTTGGTTTGTGCTGTTGTTCATCCTTCCGTCAAGAACATGCTCGGATGTTTATCGATCCAAGCCGACTTCACAATTGGTATCAAAGCCGATTACTGCTGGAATGATCTAACAATCATTCTAGTAACCCGAGCTCTTGATTTCTGGATCAAATTTTAGATCTTGACGTTAAACCCACTTCGTGTTCTTCATGTTTTTCTCAGATCTTGTTACGTGTGGTGTTTCTATGTTAAAATTGCACTTGAAATCACGATCCCATCACCCCTTCGAATCTAATGATGTCTATTTTGTCTCGGTTCATGTAAAGTTCGCCAGATTAGGGTTTTGGGCAGCCCTGGCGGTTGCAGATCTGAAAATCTGCGTGCAGACCAGTTTATGCGATTGGGCCATGCGAACGGACTATTCGTACGACTGGACCATGCTAATGGACCATTCGTGTGACTGGACCAGTCGTATGTTCAATCGTGCGACTGGACCAATCGTATGTTCAATCGCACGAATGAGCCATCCGCATTGACTCATCCGCATTTGTTCCAGACCGAAAAAAAAGAGTCTGGAACAGGGTCTTGCACAGATTTGAAGATGAGCAAAACATATTCACCCTGAGGTTCTTTTGTCAAATAAGTTCGATGTGTACCCCATTATTCGTCAGACTTCCAGAATAGGTGAATGTAATTGGAACACGAAAGAGAGAAGAGAAGATGTCAGCAGTTGGTGCTGATTTTGTGGGGTAGTCAGGAGCATCTGACTACTTATGGGCCAATCAAGTTATATTTATCTGCATAGAGAGGATTCTCATTCTTCGGGGGAATCCATGTATAGAGAATTGAAGACGCAATCAGAAAGTGATGATGTGAGCAGGTTTCTGATGATGAATCTATATGCATGCTGATTTGTTTGATATTGTCAGCTATGGATTGGAACCTTCAACCTTTTGCCCAATACACCATGTGGAGATGCCAGGAGAGCACAATGTCTATATATTGGATATGCTGAATGTGAGGGGGAATTTTTGTAAGTGGCGATGTTAATCAGGTTAGCCTGTGTGAAGATTGAAGCAATGGAAAATTGTTCATGTCATTATCTGGAAAAATCAGTCATATGGGGAATCTTGCTGCTATGATGGTGTTCTACAAAGTAAACGAAAGCTGTTGTGCCTAAATTCATTTTCGGGGATGTGTGTAACCTGAGGGATCGGCAACGTTGGCTAATATGGTTTTCGTTTGATTCTATTGGCAACCAGAGCAAATGTTGATTGAAGATTGTAAGAGGTGTTATCTACTATTCACAAGCAACGTCCAATGGGGAATTTGTTGGAGCATATATAGTCATATATAGTGTGTCCGTCGCTTGTCGAATAGTCTAAGCTAATGTTATACACTTGATATGTTGTAAACACATGAAACTAGGTCATTCGCAGGAGCATATGCGAATGAGAATCAGTCGTACGACTGAGCCATGCTAATGGACCAGCCGTGCGACTGAGAGATGCGATTGGGACATTCGTAAGACTAAACCATAAGTATGGTCCAGTCGTACGATTGAACCATACGCATGGTCCAATCGCACGAATGGGCCCAGTCGCATCTAATATGGGCTGAGGCCTATATATACCAGTTTCAATGTGTAGAGAGATTAAAAGGGTTTTAGAGAGAGTGTGCTCGGAAGCCTAGGGCTGCCGGATGAGAGGGGAGATCATGCTCAATCTTCCCCTTGCCAAGAGTCTCGATTCTTATGTTGTAACGAGCTTGTAATCGTTAGGTTTTATCAATAAAACCATTCAATTAGAGTTCGTATTATTGGTTGACTTTTTGGTTTGTGCTGTTGTTCATCCTTCTGTCAAGAACATGCTCGGATGTTTATCGATCCAAGCCGACTTCACAATAGTGCTTGCAAAAGACAATCACAAAAAACTTGTTAGTCCTCAAAACAATCACAAAATGAGATTACCAATGGAGGTTTTTGCCATCGTGTCACACCTCACCTTGGCGGGACCTAAGTGACTGATTGGTAACATCACTTACGTAGTGAAAAGTAAGGTTTTCTATTAGTAATCATATTTTTTAGGTATAAGGTACACTGGAAGGCAGGATTAACAAAATACAAGTCTACAAAATGAATCAAAGCTAACTAACCAACAATGACAGTCTATATAACTTTTTTACTTTAATTTTGTAAGGTCCTGTTCCCGGGACGCTTACAGCTGGTCATTCATCGCACATAAAATATATATCTTTATTAACTTAAAGAAAAAATTACAGCGGAAACATTAAAAAAACCATTTTATTTCATTATAAAAGCTTTTGCAATTAATACATCGTTATCAGGTTACAAAATACTTGTTGCATCACATCACAAAAGCATGATAACAATGGATGTCGTCCAAAATAAGCCAAATTGCCGCCCCGTGCCATCCTCAGCAACTTTACCTGCCAACTGGAAAATGCATAAAAAGTCAGCGTTGCTGAGTGAGTTATAGTTTTAAAATAAAATATACTTTACTTCCATTTAAAACCTTTCTTTACTTTTGTATGTGGTCACACATTATACGTACACATAAATAATATCATTATTAGCTTCATCATGCATTCGTTAACTTTCATTATTTACTTTTGTTTGTACATTCATGTTTACTTCTTTACATTCCATCCAAAACCATGAACTTTACCCCACCATCATGCATAAAGCGGGTACTGGGCCGAGGACTATCATAGACCCCCCGTCATGGCGCTTAGTAGCCTAACCACAGTACCTAGGGCAAATTCAGGTGTACCATTGTCATGTGCTATACCCCACCGTCATGCATAAAGCGGGTACTGGGCCGAGGTCTATCATAGACCCCCCGTCATGGTGCTCAGTAGCCTGACCACATCACCTAGGGTAAGCGAAAAACGTTCCATCCAAATGGTAAATCACAAAGAAAGATCCCGATGTGCATCCTTTTAGGGTAGCTATCCCACACACACCGTTGAAGTAACACTTTTCTTTGAGTGTGCTTCTCTATACAGTGCTTGCAAGACTTTCTTTACCATCTTTTATTCATTAATGCATGCATTCTTTCCTTACTTTCCTCTTTTCATTATCTTCCACTTTACGTTATATAATACTTTTCATTTCATACATTAATCGTTCAACTTAAATCCATGAGGAAAATAATCATACATAATAGGAACATAAACATAAACATACAACATCACCATACAGGGCATCATCTTACATGCATAACATACATTATACATACCATCATGCATAAACATCAATCATACATCACCATACATCATCATACATGCCCATCATCATCTATGACCTCAAAAGTCAACTTACATAAACCCCTGTGTAAGGCCCCGTTCCCGGAGACCTCACAGTTGGTCAATCACAGCTGCTAAAACATTAAACATTATAATTATACAAAATTAAGCAGCGGAAATAATTTATCAAAAAACCATTCATTTCATTTAACACACTGTTGTTGAGCAATACATCATCATTTAACTGTTTACAAAAGAATTGTTTTACTGCATTACAAAACAACAGCAACATAAAATACGAATGGATGTTAGTCTTTTCCTGCCGAGTCGCTTCACCCTCGTGCCATCCTCAGCAATAATTACCTGCCAACTGAAAATACATAAAAGTCAGCGTTGCTGAGTGACCTCAAGTTTTAAAAGTAATAAAATACTTTCTGTATGTTCTATATGAAAATACTCTTTCTATGAATACAACTCTTTACTTTGTATGCGAGCACGTATTAACTATATGAACAAATACTGTTCGTTCTCTTTACTGTATGCCTTGTAAGTTCTGTAATCTTTTATCTTTATCTTTCACTTTCTGTATGGACCAATGAGCAATATCCTAAACTATATGCGCAATGAAAACTGGTGATTGGCCATCTATATCCCTCAAGAGGGTTCTATTTACTGTATACAAGGCCGACCCAAACACCTAGGGGACGCTACAGAGGTCCTGCCAATCTCCAAGACTGGCCCTGTGTGTATAATAGGGTAGCTAACCCACAACACAGTTGAGCTAACGACAACACGGTCGTGTACCTCCTGTAAGCTTGCAAGACTTGTTAACATTTTATTAATGTTCCTCTTCTCTTCTTTATTGCTCTTTCTCTTTATTATTACAATATACTTAACTTTACGATAATAAACATACCACGTAAAGTCACACACTATAAGTAATAATAATAGCAATAATAATAATAATAAGGAACAATCATAATCATGCATGAAACTCATCATTAATAAGCCCTAGTCAAACCTCGGTCAAAACCCTAAAAGCACAGACTCCAAAAAATTCTGTAAAATTTTTTAAGTGTTTAGGCGCTTTGACACTATTTGGGCGCATGAGCCCTGTTTGGGTGTTTCATCACTATGTAGGCGCATTAGCCAACACTTAGGCGCATGAACTATTCAAGCGCATGGACACTTAGGCGCATGGACCACTTGGGCATATGGGCACTATTGGGGCGCATGGCCCAACACTTAGTCGTCCGACTAATATTTCTAGGCGTATGGACCACTGTTCAGGTGCATGAGCTATACTTAAACATTTCTAAGGCATATTTCAGGCGCATGGGCTACTGTTCAGGCGCATGGGTTGCACTTAAATCCTTCCAAGGCATTCCCAGGCGCATGAGCCTTATCTAGGCGCATGAACTTTCTGTGTAACATGTTTCTAGGATGTTCTCAAACCCAAATTATCAAACCTATCTGTTCTAAGCTTACCAAGGCTATTCTAAACATGAACAACCTATAAGCATTCAAGAATCATCATCCAACATGCATAATACATAGGGGTATACATACATAAACATTTGAAAACCATTTTAATACATTTTCAGCCCCAAAGAGAGTTTAAAACAAGTAAAAACCAAGGTCTAGAACTCACCTGGTGCAACTTGGGTGTTTCTTCCTTCTAACCCTCTCGCAACTGAGTTCAAACACATAAAAACACCACCAAACACACACACCCGAGCACATACACAAACACATAAGCACATAAACATATAACCGGGATGAAACCCGTCATAAATACTTAAAAACCTTAAATTCTTACCTTTGATTCGTTCTTCTTCTTCTTTTCTTCAAACCAAGAGTTTCTCTGCTCTCTCTCTTAAACCAAATGAAAATGGTGATGTGAAGTGTGGGTGGGCGGCCATGCCCACCTTTACACCAACTTTTCAATGATTTTGTCCTTTTGGACACTTTTAGTCCCTCCACTTGGACTTTATTGCTTTTCTTTCTTTTATTCTTCATTTCTTGTCCTTTTTACAATAACCGGGTGTTACACCCTGGGTACCTCCAAAGTCAAAACTTACATATGCACTTTCCCCCGAAAATCAGAAAAATAAACTAAGTTCTTTCGTGGCGCATGTGCCCTATTTGGTCGTATGGACCCTATTCAGTCGCATGGCTTTCCAGGCGCATGAGAACAATTGGGCGTATGGACACTTATGGGGCGAATGGACACTTATGTGTATGGACTCTCAGTCGCATAGCCTTCAATCGCATGACTCCCATGCGTATGACCCTCAGTCGCATGGCATTCGGGCGAATGGGCTTTAGTCGCATGACCTTCAACCGCATTTCCTCTAGTCGCACAACTTTCATCCGCATTTCCTCCAGTTGCACAACTTTCATCTGCATTTCCTCCTGCTCATCCGCATTAGCAAATGCGGATGAATTAGGCTCGGAGGGTCATCCGCATTAATATGTGGTTCATCTGTATCGGGTAATGTGGATGAACAAAACTGTTATCCGCATGTGGTTCATCCGCATTGGGTAATGCGGATGAACCAAACTGCCATCCGCATGTCCTCTACCCTTCCGCATTTGTCAATGCGTAAGAGCAGAACTTATCCGCATCACTTCTAGTCTTGTGTATTTGTCAATGTGGAAGAACAATCAGCTCTCCTCTAGTAGACTCTTCATCCGCATTGACTCTAGTCGCATGGCCATTCATGCGCATGAGGACATTTCAGGCGCATGAGGACATTTCAGGCGCATGAGGACATTTCAGGCGCATGAGGACATTTCAGGCGCATGAGCCCTATTTCGGCGCATGAAGTTTCGGCCGTATGGGAACACTTAGGAAAATTCTTAAACTTAGGCGAATGAGCAGCCTCATTCGCACCTAAACATCAGATTTCAGTCCCCAAACATCACGTACCATGCTATAAGCTTAAATCTTACATTCTAAGCCATAGAAACACAACCATAACATCATACCCAACATAGCCCAAATTCACACCCCACCCGAAAACCCATACACACATATACATATACAATCGGGTGAAAACCCACTTAATAAAAATGTACACACATGCATTTCCAGCCCCAAAGCAGTTAAAAATGTAAAAGAGGGGTTCTAGAACTCACCTTAGCAGCCTCTTGGGTAAGACTTCCTTCAAAACCCGTTTGCTACAAGTTCACCTAGAAACCCACCAAAACACACACAACCGAGCACGCATAACATATATAAGCACACAACCGAGGATGTAACCAGTTAAGAACATCTTAAACACATGAATTCTTACCTTGAATTCTGTTAGGACCGTGTACGTACGGAGTACTAACAGATAATGCGTGAAACCAGATCAAATAGTGCGGAATCCTATTTGATTGGCGATCCAATCAGTGAGAACGTAGTTCAGATCAATCTAACAATTAAAGAAATGTTAAGAATGATTAGAACAAGATCAACTGCGAACTATGAAGTTGGAACAGGCTTTCTGGAGTCTTTAGACGGTTAGGGTACGAATATGAGTCAAAATTCTTGAAGTGTTACGTTTTTCCTCAAATTAGGTGGTATTTATAGGTTAGGGTTTGTCAATCGTACGACTGAACCATTAGCATGGTTCAGTCATGCGACTAAATCATGCGATTGATCCATACGAACGACTGAAGACTCAGTCGTGCGATTGAGTCAATCTTATGTCTCAATCGTACAACTGATCCAGTCTCCAAGTTCAGTCATGCGACTGGTCCATTAGCATGAAGTATTCATGCGTATGGTCCATTAGCATGGTCCATTGGCATGAAGACTTCATACGATTAAGTTTGAACACGTTTCTCAATCATTATTGACTAAGAAATATGTACAATAACCTCAAACCTATATAGTTAGTTCAATATGCTTTATAACACAATAAAAAATGAAACATTAAACATTATAAGCATCAATCACATATTGTATTTCATTCAACTCATTCATTACATATATGTAAGACATGACAAATATTTTACATTAAGCTCCTAAACTAGGTACATATGTATCAACAAATTCGATCTTTTCAGCTCTTGTTCTTCAAAATCCGAGAGTTTTCAGCTTTCCTTCTTCCTCTTTTTAAAATATCCGAATGATCTGAGCAAGAGAAAGAGATGGGCGACCATACCGCCTTTATTCACCAACTTTCAAACCTTTTTGTCCTTTTGACACTTTTAACCCTTCAACTTGGGTTAAATAGCTTTTCTTTCTTTTACTTCACTTTATTCTTCTTTCTTTGGCTTCAATGAAAATACCGGGTGTTACAAGTCCACCCCCTTATATAGGTTTTGTCCCTGAAATCTATTATTCCTCAAACAAAATGTTGTCTCATTTCTTCCTTAGTCTCTCAGGTAGACGCAGATCCCTTCTTGTGCTTCCACTGTACACGCACAAGAGGAACTACTTTCTTACTTAACCTCTTCTCTTTATTATCGATGATCGCCACCGGTTGCTCCACATAATTGAGCTGTTCACCCACTTCAATATCCTCTAGTGGCACCACCATATCCTCCTCGGCTAAGCACTTTCTTAGGTGAGATACATGAAATATCGGATGAATTCCACTTAACTCATTGGGCAACTCCTATCTATAGGCCACCTCTCCTACTCGAGCAATAATTCAGAAAGGCCATATGTGTCTCAGCTAAATATGATGCACTTCATCCCGTATAGATAGTGCCACCATATTTTCAACGCAAAGACCAAGGCTGCTAGTTCCAAGTCGGGAGTGGGATAATTGATCTCATGAACTTTCAACTATCGGGATGCATAGGCTATAACCTTTCCTCTCTGCATCAACACACATCCCCTCCCCGAGTAGGAAGCATCAAAATAAACCACCAAATCTTCACTTCCACCTTTGCCGGGTCCACCATAATCCCACTGGGATTCACTACATGACCCAAAAACTGAACCTTGCGCAATTAGAATGCGCACTTGGAGAATTTAACATACAACCTCTCCATTCTCAATGTCTCCAACACCTCTCGAATGTGACCGGCATGCTCATCCTCACTCTTGGAATAAATCAAGATATCATCGGTAAACACAATCGCTGATTTATCCAACATCGGCTGACACACTTGATTCATCAGATCCATAAAAGCAGCTGGCACGTTGGTCAAACCAAAAGACATAACAAGAAACTCGTAGTGTCCATAACGCGTGTAAAAAGTTATTTTTGGAATATCTTGCTCCTTAACCTTCATCTGATGGCAGCCAGATCGAAGATATACCCTTAAGAACCAACTGGCACCTTAGAGCTGATCAAACAAGTCATTAATTCTCGGTAACAGGTACTGATTCTTCACTGTCAACTTATTTAGCTCACGGTAGTCTATACACATTCTCATACTACCGTCTTTCTTTTCACAAATAAGACCGGAGCACCCCAAGGAGAGATATTCAGTCGTATGAATCCCTTATCAAGTAACTCCTGCAGTTGCTCCATTAGTTCTTTCATCTCTGTTGGAGCCAACCGATACGGTGCAATAGGTTGGGCACCCGGTATCAAGTCAATCTGGAACCCGATCTCGCGGTCAGGTGGCACTCATGGTAAGTCTTCAGGAAACGCGTCTGGAAAGTCACACACCACCGATACATTGGTTAGTTGTGGTGTTGATGTATCCGCATCCCTCACGTAGGCCAAGTAGGCACTACATCCACGCCTCATGCACCTTCCTACCACCGCTATCGAAATCACCTTTGGAATCGTCATAACTTGATCATCGTAAACCGTTATAGTACGCCCATCAGACGCTGTCAATCGAATCATCTTCTTGCGACACACAATGTTCGCCTCGTAGTCCACCAACCAATCCATTCCTAGGACTAGGTCGAACCCGCCTAAGGTCATCACAAATGGTCTAACAGGAAACTTGTGACCTTCTATCTCTATGTCACAACCTTCTATCATCTTAGAGATCCTGGTAGACTTACCTATGACAGTTTTTACATCGATGGGCGTATCTATATTCTTACTACTAACATTCAATTTAGCACAGGAAGCAGTAGAAATAAAACTCTTACTAGCACCAGAATCAAATAACACAGAAGCAAGAGTTTGGTTATTAGATACGTACCTAACATGACATCGGGGTCCATCCTAGCTTCCTCCTGCATCATCGTGAAGGCTTTGCGCTTGCCTTCTGTTCTTCAGTTCCGGTCATCTTGCTTGCCCCGGAACTCTCGTCTCTCGGCTCCTTGCAGTCCCTGCTTATGTGACCCTTTCCGCCACAGTTATAACACCTCTTCACCCCACACTCTCTTGCAAGATGACCGAGCCTCACACACTTGAAGCATAGATTTGATCCCCACCTACACTCTCCAGTATGCCCATTAGCACACTTACCACACTTCCTCTTCTCCACACCGGACGAAGTTACATGCCGGTCACCCGTCCTGGCAACCTTGTTGTTTGGAGCGTAACCCCCACGTTCAGCCCGCTTTTCGTTCCAATTCTTGTCGCCGCTACCCTTCTTGTTCACCTCAATCGCGGTCATCTCCTTCACCACCCTAATTACCTCTGTCACCATAGACGACAGAATCGTCTGCATAACCTGTTGAACTCCCTTAACAACAGCCTCTTTCAATGTGGTCCTCAGACTAACACTATCATCACCGCCTTCCGGGTGATGGATCTTGGGATCTTTGAGTGCCATTTCAGCAGCCCTAGCCATGCTTCTCGTGACACGCGGTCCAACACCACATCCACCACAACCTTCACCTGACGGAACCTTCAAAGATCTACCACCGGCCATCCTCTAACACACTATAAGATTCAAACACCAACACAGTCATTCAAGGGAACAACTTAGTTTATGTCAAGTATAGTAAGTCCCTAATTACAGTGACCAGTTATGATTATCCACTTACTTTACTCTTCATACCCCAAGCATTACATATCCTGACTACATCAGTATCTAAATCCACTAACAGCACATAAGCCACATAACATCCACATATAATACCAATTATCATTAAGAAAATACCTGATGGCACGCAGCTACTCGGACTGGCATCCCTTCCCTTTTTGTCCCATTTTAAGTTCAAGTTAAGGTTTATTTTAAAATTTTACCCATTTCTCTTGAACTTTGGCTCTGATACCAACTTGTAAGGCCCCGTTCCTGGGACGCTTACAGCTGGTCATTCATCACACATAAAATATATGTCTCTATTAACTTAAAGAAAACATTGCAGTGGAAACATTAAAACAACCATTTCATTTCATTATAAAAGCTTTTGCAAATTAATACATCGTTATGAGGTTACAAAATACTTGTTGCATCACATCACAAAAGCATTATAACAATGGATGCCATCCAAAATAAGCCAAGTAGCCGCCTCGTGTCATCCTCAGCAACTTTATCTGCCAACTGGAAAATGCATAAAAAGTCAGTGTTGCTGAGTGAGTTCTAGTTTTAAAATAAAACATACTTTACTTTCATTTAAAACCGTTCTTTACTTTTGTATGTGGTCACACATTATACATACACATAGATAATATCATTATTATCTTCACCATGCATTCGTTAACTTTCATTATTTACTTTCTTTTGTACGTTCATCTTTACTTCTTTACATTCCATCCAAAACCATGAGAATTATCCCACGGTCATGCATAAAACGGGTATTGGGTCGAGGTCTATCATTGTAAGGCCCCGTTCCCGGAAACCTCATAGTTCGTCAATCACAGCAGTTAAAACATTAAACATTATAATTATACAAACTTAAACATCGGAAATGATTTATCAAAAACCATTCATTTCATTTAAAACACTGTTGTTAAGCAACACATCATCATAAACTGTTTACAAAAGAATTGTTTTAACGCATTACAAAACAACAACAACGTAGAATACAAATGGATGTCAGTCTTTCCCTGTCGAGTAGCTTCACCCTCGCGCCATCCTCAGCAATATTTACCTGCCAACTGAAAATGTATAAAAGTTAGCATTGCTGAGTGAGTTCTAGTTTTAAAGTAATAAAATACTTTCTATATGTTGTATAAGAAAATACTGTTTTCTGTAAAATACAACTCTGTACTGTATATGCGAGCACGCATTAACTATATGAACAAATACTCTTCGTTCTCTTTACTGTATGCTTTGTCTGTTTTGTAAACTTTTATCTTTATGTTTCACTTTCTGTATGGACCCATGAGAAATACCCCAACTATATGCGTGATGGAAAACGGGTGATGGGCCATCTATATCCCCCGAAAGGGTCAACTATATCCCCCGAGAGGGTCAACTGCATCCCTCGAAAGGGTCAACTATATCCCTCGAAAGGGTCAACTGTATCCCTCAAAAGGGTACTGTGTACTTTGTACAAGGCCAACCTAATCACCTAGGGCACGGTACAAAGGTCCTGGCAATCTAAATTGATCGGCCCTGTGTGCATAATAGGGTAGCTAACCCGCAACACAGTTGAGCTAACGACAACATGGTTATGCACCTCCTCTAAGCTTGCAAGACTTGTTAACATTTTCATTAATGTTCCTCTTCTTTTCTTTATTGCTCTTTCCCTTTATTATTACGATATACTTTACGTTACGATAATAACATACCACGTAAAGTCACATACTATAAGTAATAATAATAATAGCAATAACAATAATAAGGAACAATCATAAGTAATAATATCATGCATGAAACATGATCATTAATAAGCCCTAGTCAACCTCGGTCAAAAACCCTAAAGCACAGACTCCCAGAAAATTCTGTAAAAATTTCTAAGTGCTTAAGAGCTTGGGCTCTATTTGGGTGCATGAGCCCTGTTTGGGCGTTTCATCACTATGTAGGCGCATCTGCCAACACTTAAATCATTTATCACTTTAGGCGCATGAACTATTCAGGCGCATGGACACTATTGGTGCGTATGAACACTTAGGTGCATGAGTTATTCAGACGCATGGACACTTAGGTGCGTGAGCCACTTGGGCGCATGGGCACTATTGGGGCGCATGGCCCTACACTTAGTCATCCTGCTAACATTTCTAGGCGCATAGACCACTGTTCAGGGGCATGGGCTGTACTTAAACACTTCTAAGGTAATCTTAGGCGCATGGGCTACTGCTTAGGCGCATGAATTATACTTAATTCTTTCTAAGGCAATTTCAAGCGCATGAGCCTTATCTAGGTGCATGGACCTTCTGTTCAACATGTTTTCAGTATGTTCTGAAACCCAATCATCAAACCCATCTGTTCTAAGCCTAAGAACAACCTATAAGCATTCAAGAATCAATATCCAATCATGCACATTACATACGAGTAAACATACATAGGCTTTGAAAATCATTTTAATACATTTTTCAGCCCCAAAGATAGTTTAAAACAAGTAAAAACCGAGGTCTAGAACTCACCTGATGTAACTTGGGTATTTCTTCCTTTCTAACCCGCTTGCAATGAGTTCAAACACCTAAAAACAACACCAAACACACACACCCCAGCACATACACAAACACATAAGCACATATGCATACAACCGGGACAAAACTCGTCATAAACATTTAAAAACCTTGAATTCTTACCTTGAATTCACTTCTCTTCTTCTTCTTCTTCAGCCGAGAGTTTTCCCCTGCTCTCTCTCACTAAAACCGAAGAAATGTTGATGTGAAGTGAGGGTGGGTGGCCATGCCCACCTTTACACCAACTTTTTCAAAGTTTTGTCCTTTTGGACACTTTTAGTCCCTCCACTTGGACTTTATTGCTTTTCTTTCTTTTTATTCTTCATTTCTTGTCTTTTTAAATAACCGGGTGTTACAAGTCCACCCCCCTTATATAGGTTTCGTCCTCGAAACCTGTTATTCCTCGAATAGATGAGGATAACGCTGCCTCATCTCCTCCTCAGTCTCCCATGTAGACTCGGATCCCTTCCTGTGCTTCCACTATACACGCACAAGAGGAACCACTTTATTTTGCAGCCTCTTCTTTTTATGATCGATGATTGCCACTGGTTGCTCCACATAATTGAGCCTTTCATCTACTTTAATGTCCTCCAATGGAACAATCATGTCTTCATCAGCTAAACACTTTCTCAGATGAGATACATGGAATGTCGCGTGAATTCCACTTAACTCATCTGGTAACTCCAATCTGTAGGCCACCTCTCCTACTCGAGCAATGATTCGGAAATGGCCTATATATCTTGGGCCCAATTTGCCCCGCTTCCTGAATCGGATAATACCCTTCCAAGGTGAGACCTTCAACATAACCCGGTCACCAACCTGGAACTCGATTGGTCTGCGTCGTCTATCGGCATACGACTTCTGCCTATCTTTAGCTGCCTTCATGAAGGCTTTAATCTTCTCAAGCTTCTTAGTCGTAGCCTCGATTATCTCGACGCTCCCCAATTCCTTCTGCCCAATGTCTCTCCAACATACGGGCGTCCTACATCATCTACAATATAGCATCTCGTATGGTGGCATACCAATGCTGGCATGATAGCTATTGTTGTACGAGAATTCAGCTAACGGTAAGTGGTCATCCCAACTTTCCCCAAAATCAATCACACATGCCCAAAGTATGTCTTCCAGTGTCTGAATGGTCCTTTCTGACTGACCATTAGTTTGGGGATGATAAGCTGTGCTAATATGTAACCTCGTCCTCATAGCATCGTGGAATTTCTTCTAGAATTTAGATGTAAACCGGGTGTCACGATCAGATACAATGGACACTGGCACACCATGACGAGTTATAATCTCCTTGATGAACAGGTCAGCCAACCTCTCGGATGAATATGTCTCGCGGATCGGTAGGAAGTGAGCACTCTTCATTAAGCGGTCAACAATCACCCATATGGCATCGTACCCCTTCGGAGTACGTGGTAGCTTCGTAATGAAATCCATGGTGATGTGCTCCCACTTCCATTCCGGTATATCCAAAGGTTGGATCTTCCCATACAGCTTCTGATGTACCGCCTTCACTTGCGAGCTTCATCCAAAATCCTCACACGTAGATCCCCGAAACGAGGAATCCACATCCGTCCAAATCAAGTTTTAACACCAAGTGTGTTTTCACCCAATTCCCTAACCACACCTCTCATTCTCTCAGAGTTTATATGATCTTCTTTTAATGCCTCATCTTGAAACTCCTTTACTTGCTTCATTACGTCAGCGGTCATGATTAGTTGATATGCTTTCACTCGAATTGGCTCGGGCCTCTCCTTTTAGCTAAGAGCATCAGCCACCACGTTGGCTTTGCCCGAATGATAGTGGACCTCGCAATCATAATCTTTTATGTGCTCCAACCATCTTCTCTGCCTCATGTTCAGATCTTTTTGCTCGAAGAAATACTTCAAGCTCTTGTGGTCAGTGAAAATGATGCACATCGTCCCGTACAGATAGTGCCTCCAAATCTTTAGTGCAAAGACCATGGCTGCTAGCTCCAAGTCGTGAGTATGGTAGTTGACCTCATGAACTTTCAACTGTCGGGACGCATAGGCTATAACCTTCCCTCTCTGCATTAATACACACCCCAACCCCGAGTAATAAGCATCTGAATATACCACCAAATCCTCGCTTCCTTCGGGTAATGACAAGACAGGAGCTTGAGTCAACCTCACCTTTAACTCCTCGAACGCCTGTTCTTGGGCTTGACCCTATATAAACTTTACATCCTTTCGGTCAACTTGGTCAGTGGAGAAGCGATCTTGGAAAAGTCCTGAATGAACCTTCGATAATAACCCGGCAACCCCAAGAAACTACGAATCTCGGATGGCGTCTTTGGAGACTTCCACTGCATTACAGCCTCCTCCTTAGCAGGGTCTACCATAATCCCCTTGGGATTTATCACATGACCTAAGAATTGAACTTCGCGTAACCAGAACACACACTTAGAGAATTTGGCGTACAACTTCTCCCTTCTTAAGGTCTCTAACACCTCCTGAATGTGATCGGCATGCTCTGACTTGCTCTTCGAATAAATCAGGATATCATCAATAAACACTGATTTATCTGACATTGGCCGACACACTCGAATCATCAGGTCCATAAAAGCAGCTGGCGCATTGGTCAGACCAAATGACATAACAAGAAATTCATAGTGACCGTAGCGCGTGCGAAAAGCTGTCTTAGGGAAATCCTGCTCCTTCCCCTTCAGCTGATGGTAACCAGATCAAAGATCTATCTTTTAAAACCAACTGGAACCTTGAAGCTGGTCAAACAAATCATCTATTCTTGGTAGGGGGTATCGGTTCTTCACCGTCAACTTGTTCAGCTCTCGGTAGTCAATGCACATCCTCATACTACCCTCTTTCTTCTTCACAAACAGGACCGGAGCACCCCAGGGAGAGATACTCAGTTTAATCAACCCCTTATCGAGCAGCTCCTGCAACTGCTCCATCAGTTCCTTCATTTCTGTCGGAGCTAACCGGTACGGTGCTTTGGCAACGGGTTGGGCACCGGGTATCAGATCAATTTGGAACTCAATCTCGCGATCCGGTGGCATGCTGGGTAAGTCTTTTGGGAATACATCCGGAAAGTCACACAACACTGGTACTTCGGATAATTGCGGTACCGACACATCCACATCCTTTACGTAGGCCAAGTAGGCACTACATCCACGTCTTATACACTTTCCCACCACCGCCATCGAAGACATCTTTGGGATTGTAGTAACGCGATCTCCATAAATCGTAACCAAACTCCCAACTAATCGAATCATCTTCTTGTGACATACGATGTTTGCTTTATAGGTTGCTAACCAGTCCATCCCTAGTACTACATCAAATCCACCTAGGGGTATCACGTGTAATCTAGCAGCAAACCGATGACCCTCTAGTTCTATGGCACAGTCCTCTATCACATCAGTAATTCTAGTGGACTTACCAATAGCAGTTTCTACATCGAATGGTGTACTGACCTTGCTACTACTAACAGGCAACTTAGCACAGAAATTAGTGGAAATAAAACTCCTGCTAGCACCGGAATCAAACAATACAAAGGGACAAGTTTGGTTTACTAGAAACATACTTGACACAACATCGGGATCAGCTCTGGCTTCCTCCCGGGTCATAGTGTAAGCTCTAGCACTCGCCCTCTGCCCTCCTTCCTCCGGCTTCTTCTTCTCTGATCTAGAGCTCTCCACCCTCGGCTTCTATAGTCTCTAGCGATATGGCCAGGCTGGCCACACCTGAAGCATACGTTCATCCCCATCCTGCAATCACCAGTATGCTCTCTTCCACATTTGTCACACCTCCTCAGCCCTGATCCAGATGTGACCAGACGTTGGTCACCCACCTTTGCCACCTTCTTGTTTGGAGTAGTTCTACCACGTCCAAACCGTTTCCCATTCCAGTTCCGGCTACCGCCATCCTTCTTATTCACCTCAGCCACCACCTCCTCACGCTCATCATATAATCTGCTAGCTAAGTCAACCGCCGATGTAAAAGTGCTCGGCCGGGCGACGATCATATGCCTACGGATATCCGCCGGCAGCCCCTGGATGTATCTCTTAATCTTTTGTGATAGTGGTGTCACTTGATCGGGCACAAGCCGTGCCATTTCATTAAATTTGGTGGTGTACTGCTGGTGTGTCATCATTCCCGACTCGAGCTGCAGGAAATCTCTTTCTACCTTGTCCATCTCCCTATGATGACAGAATTCCTCAATCATTAACTTCTTCAGTTCAGGCCATCTCATTCTCCCAATGGCCCTGCTACCCTCGGCTTGGACAATGTTGTCCCACCAGCACAAACTCGAGTCCACAAAAGAGTGGGTAGCGAATTTCACCTTCTGATCTTCATGACATTCACTGATATCGAGGACAACCTCCATTTCCCTCACCCACCGGTGAGCAGCTGCAGCTGTGCCGTTTTCGTCAAAAGTAGGGGGCTTGCATCTCATAAACGCCCCATAATTACAGCCTCTAGTCGCCTCCGACGCAGGCTCCTCTTCTTCCTCGTCCTCATCATCAGAGAGAACCGTTTCTGGCTTTGGTTATTCCCGTCCTCCAGAGGACCTGTTCCTCTCCTTTCTTTCCCATCCCTTACAGCCTTGATCACTTCGGTCACCACAGACGGTAGAATCGTCTGCATGACCTGGTTCCACCACAGCCTCCTTTACTGAGGCTCTCAGATTGGCGCTCTCGTCGCCAACCTCCGGATGAGGGGTCTCTGGTTCTTCAAGAACCACTTTCTCGGCTCTGGGTCTCCCTCTCTTGGGTCACGGAGCAGCACCGTGACCTCCACCACAAAAGGCTTTTAAAGATCTACCGCCAGCCATCCACTAAAAGCACACTATAAGATTCAAACACTAACGCGGTCATTCAAGGTAATACTCAGTTTATGTAAAGTATAGTAAGTCCCTAATTACAGTGGCCAGTTGTGATTAGCCACTTACTTTACTCTTCATACCCCAAGCATTTCCTATCCTGACTAAATCAGTATCTAAATCTACTAAGAGCACATAATCAAATAGCATGCACACATAATACCGGTTCACATTAAGAAAAGACATACCTGATGGCACGTAGTTACTCGGCTGACATCCCTCCTTTTGTCCTATTTTCAGTTAAGGTTTAGGTTTTAAAAATTTATTTAACCTAATTCTCTTAAACTTTGGCTCTGATACCAACTTGTAAGGCCCCGTTCCCGGAAACCCCACAGTTGGTCAATCACACCAGTTAAAACATTAAACATTATAATTATACAAACTTATGCAGCGGAAATGATTATCAAAAACCATTCATTTCATTTAAAAGACTGTTGTTAAGCAATATATCATCATTAACTGTTTACAAAAGAATTGTTTTAACGCATTACAAAACAACAACAACGTAGAATACGAATGGATGTCAGTCTTTTCCTGCCGAGTAGCTTCACCCTCGTGACATCCTCAGCAATAATTACCTGCCAACTGAAAATGTATAAAAGTCAGAGTTGCTGAGTGAGTTCTAGTTTTAAAGTAATAAAATACTTTCTATATGTTGTATAAAAAATACTCTATTCTGTAAAATACAACTCTGTACTGTATATGCGAGCACGCATGAACTATATGAGCAAATACTATTCATTCTGTTTACTGTATGCCTTGTCTGTTCTGTAAACTTTTATCTTTATGTTTCACTTTCTGTATGGACCATGAGAAATACCCCAACTATATGCGCGATGGAAAATGGGTGATGGGCCATCTATATCCCCCGAAAGGGTCAACTATATCCCCCGAGAGGGTCAACTGTATCCCTCTAAAGGGTCAACTGTATCCCTCGAAAGGGTTCTGTGTACGGTGTACAAGGCCAACCCAATCACCCAGGACATGCTACAAAGGTCCTGCAAATCTAAATTGATCAGCCCTGTGTGCATAATAGGGTAGCTAACCCATAACACAGTTGAGCTAATGACAACATGGTCATGCACCTCCTGTAAGCTTGCAAGACTTGTTAACATTTTCATTAATGTTCCTCTTCTTTTCTTTATTGCTCTTTCACTTTATTATTACGATATACTTTACGTTACGATAATAACATACCATGTAAAGTCACATACTATAAGTAATAAAAATAATAACAATAACAATAATAAGGAACAATCATAAGTAATAATATCATGAATGAAACATCATTATTAATAAGCCCTAGTCAACCTCGGTCAAAAACCCTAAAGCACAGACTCCTAGAAAATTCTGTAAAAAATTCTAAGTGCTTAGGCGCTTGGGCACTATTTGGGTGCATGAGCCTTGTTTGGGCGTTTCATCACTATGTAGGCGCATGTGCCAACACTTAAATCATTTATCACTTTAGGCGCATGAACTATTCAGGCGCATGGGCACTATTGGTGCGTATGAACACTTAGGCGCATGAGTTATTCGGACGCATGGACACTTAGGCGCTTGAGCCACTTGGGCGCATGGGCACTATTGGGGCGCATGGCCCTACACTTAGTCGTCCGGCTAACATTTCTAGGCGCATGGGCTGTACTTAAGCATTTCTAAGGTAATCTTAGGCGCATGGGCTACTATTTAGGCGCATGAATTATACTTAATTCTTTCTAAGGCAATTTCAGGCGCATGAGCCTTATCTAGGCGCATGGACCTTCTGTTCAACATGTTTCCAGTATGTTCTCAAACCAATCATCAAACCCATCTGTTCTAAGCTTAATGTGGCTATTATAAACATGAACAACCTATAAGCATTCAAGATCAACATCCAATCATGCACATTACATACAGGTAACCATACATAAGCTTTGAAAATCATTTTAATACATTTTTAGCCCCAAAGATAGTTTAAAACAAGTAAAACCGGGGTCTAGAATTCACCTGATGCAACTTGGGTATTTCTTCCTTTCTAACCCGCTTGCAATGAGTTCAAACACCTAAAAACAAAACCAAACACACACACCCGAGCACATACACAAACACATAAGCACATATGCATACAACCGGGACAAAACCCTTCATAAACATTTAAAAACCTTGAATTCTTACCTTGAATTCACTTCTCTTCTTCTTCTTCTTCAGCCGAGAGTTTTCCCCTGCTCTCTCTCTCTAAAACCGAAGAAATGTTGATGTGAAGTGAGGGTGGGCGGCCATGCCCACATTTACATCAACTTTTTCAAAGTTTTGTTCTTTTGGACACTTTTAGTCCCTCCACTTGGACTTTATTGCTTTTCTTTCTTTTTATTCTTTATTTCTTGTCTTTTTAAATAACTGGGTGTTACAATCATAGACCTCCCCCGTCATGGCGCTCAGCAGCATGACTAAAGTACCTATGGTAAATTCAGATGTACCATTGTCATGTTCTATACCCCACCATCATGCATAAAGCGGGTACTGGGCCGAGGTCTATCATAGACCCCCCGTCATGGCGCTCAGCAGCCTGACCACAAAACCTAGGGTAAGCGACCAAGGTTTTATCCAAATGGTAAATCACAAAGAAAGACCCCGGTGTGCATCCTTCTAGGGTAGCTATCCCACACACTGTTGAACTAACACTCTTCATTGAGTGTGTTTCTCTATATAGTACTTGCAAGACTTTCTTTACGATCTTTTATTCATTAAAGCATGCATTCATTCATTACGTTTCTCTTTTTATTATCTTCCACTTTACGTTACATAATACCTTTCATTTCATTCATTAATCATTCAACGTAAAGCCATGAGAAAAAAAAGCATACATAATAGGAACATAAAGATAAACATACAACATCACCATACAGGGCATCATCATACATGCATAACATACATCATACATACCATCATGCATAAACATCAATCATACATCATCATACTTGCCCATCATCATTTATGACCTCAAAAGTCAACTTACATAAACCCCCAGGAACCTCCCAAGTCAAAACTAAGTTCTTTCGGGCGCATGAGCCCTATTTGGGCGTATGGACCCTATTCAATCGCATGGCTTTCCAGGCGCATGAGAACACTTGGGCATATGGAAAATTATGGGGCGAACGGACACTTATGGGGTGAATGGACACTTATGGAGCGAATGGACACTTATGGGGCGAATGGACACTTATGGGGCGAATGGACACTTATACGTATGGACTCTTAGTCGCATAGCCTTCAGACGTATGACTCCTATACGTATGACCCTTAGTCGGGCGTATGACCCTCAGTCGGGCGTATGGGCTTCAGTCGCATGACCGTTAGCCGCATTTCCTCCAGTCGCACAACTTTCATCTGCATTTCCTCCTGCTCATCCGCATTAGCAAATGCGGACGAGTTAGACTCGAAGGGTCATCCGCATTAATATGTGGTTCATCCGCATTGTGTAATGTGGATGAACAAAACTATTATCCGCATGTGGTTCATCCTCATTGGGTAATGCGGATGAACAAAACTGCCATCCGCATGTCCTCTACTCTTTCGCATTTGTCAAAGCGCAAGAGCAGAACTTATCCGTATCACTTCTAGTCTTCCGCATTTGTCAATGCGGAAGAACAATCAGCTCTCCTCCAGTAGACTCTTCATTCACATCGACTTTAGTCGCATGGCCATCCAGGCGCATGAGGACATTCCAGGCGCATGAGCCCTATTTGGGTGCATGAAGTTTCGGGCGTATGGGAACACTTAGGAAAATTCTAAAACTTAGACGCATATGCCCTATTTGGGCACATGAGCAGCCTCATTCGCACCTAACATCATATTTTAGTCTTCGAACATCATCTACCATGTTCTAAGCTTAAATCTTTTAAGTCATAGAAACATAACCATAACATCATGAACCCCATACATAGCCCGAATTCACACCCTACCCGAAAACCCATAGACACATACACATATTCAATCGGGTGAAAACCCATTTAATAAAAACGTACATACATTCATTTCTAGCCCCAAAGCAGTTAAAAACATGTAAAAGAGGGATTCTAGAACTCACTTTAGCAGCCTTTTGAGTAAGACTTCCTTCAATACCCGTTTCCTACAAGTTCACCTAGAAACCCACCAAAAACACACACAACCGAGCACATACAACATACATAAGCACACAACCGAGGATGTAACCAGTTAAAGAACATCTTAAACACACGGATCTACCTTGAATACGATCTTTTCAGCTATTGTTCTTCAAAATTCGAGAGTTTTCAGCTCTCCTTCTTCCTCTCTCTAAAATATCCGAATGATATGAGCAAGAGAAAGAGATGGGCGGCCATACCGCCTTTATTCACCAACTTCAAACCTTTTTGTCCTTTTGACACTTTTAACCCTTCAACTTGGGTTAAATAACTTTTCTTCTTTTTTTCACTTTATTCTTCTTTCTTTGGCTTTAAAGAAAATAACCGGGTGTTACAAATTTGTTATTCCAAATACCTTCCTTTGCCTTCAAATGTACCAATATCAATTCTTAGCCCCGTGAACCTACATTAAATAATAAAGTGTAAATCTCTAAAGATCACATTTAACTATGTATAAGTTTCTAATCTCAGTTGATGGTTCATCTTTACAATATTTCTTAAATTGACTATGGCCAAAAATAAGTTAGTAGAGTGACATGGCCGTGTGGTAGGTTAAATGGTCGTGTGAGTCAAGTATGATAGTTTGTTGAGAATAATTTATAATAAATAGTTTACCGCGTTAGAAGTCAAGTATCTTAAGCTGATCAACATACCTTCTCCTCTTCAAAACATGAGAGTTGACATAAGTTGATGCCTAGATAGGACATATGATAAATGTATTGAGATAAAAATGATTTAAACTGATAACTAAACCCCAGTTTTGATAATGTTAAAATAAGTAACATGTGGTATGATTTGTTTAATAAATTATAATCATATTTCACATGCAAGTCCCTGCACACATTAACCATCAAGTATACTCATTGCACTGATGTCAAATAGTTAATATGCACATACTATAAAAAAATATTATATCATCAAGATATCAATTATGCCATGACGTCAAGATGTGCTGAGAAATTCAATGAGGAATTGAAACATGACACAATTCTTCATTGAATATCAACACTCGTTCTAAATAATCAAAGTATTATCTAGAGAATCAATGCAAAATCGACACATGGGAAATTGTCAACAACAGTTAGAGTCTGGTATGAAGATCGGAAAGAACCAACAAAAACCCAACTCATGCAATAAAGAAGACAAATGACAAAAGTAATATAATATAAAGATGAGAAAGATCTAATATGCCTAGAATTAATTCAAAGTTTTAAGAGAGATTTAAAATGAAGTTTAAACTTAACCAATATCATAGAATGAATATTCAAGTTAGGCCACAATGTTTTTCAAAATATATTTTCAAAGAAAGAACTAACTTAAATTGACCATATTATGTGGTCGCAGTTGCAAACAAAATAAGTTTGGTTTTAAGAAGTGATGGTAGATGATATCTTACACATTTAATAAGTCTTGCCAGGAGATCCTGTATTGAACACATTACAAAAATGCAAAAACATCTTTCATACTTATGCAAAAATAAAAAGTAAACTTAAAAAAAGTATTACTGTATGTGTAATTTTAAATGATAATTACTAATATCAAAGAAAAAGATATTGAATATTTAACATTAACTAATAAAACAAAATATTAATCAAATTAAAAAAAATCCTAATCTGTTGTATCTACTAAAAATAGGTTTTTTTGTCGTTTGTTATTCTCTTGGTCCATTGTTTTTACCATTTGTTCTTTTTCTAAACATTCACATATTAATTTTCTTTTAAGAGAATATTATAATAATTTAAAAACTCAAATTAATTTTTATTCTCTTATTACAAAACAACTTTATTAATTGTTATATTTCTCTCTCTATCATCTGGATTCTCAAAACAAGCTATATTTTTAAAAATAGATTTTATTATGAGAATTATAAATCACATCTTTTTACTAAAATTGAAATACTAAAAAAAATTATATAATATGATAATTTCTAAAACACTAAACCTTTCTGAAACAAAATACTTTAAATCATCCTAATTTTTTAAAATTCCAAAAAGGTGAAAATTTCTAGAACCAGTCTTATTAAAACGACCAGAATAGTTAAAAATCAAATTTTTTAATAAACAAGATTTTTGAAAAAATAATTTCTTTATAAACAATCTTAAAACAAATATTAAAAATAAAATTATTTAAACAAAAGAGTTAAAAAATAATATAACTGTTTTATTTCTTGTAGTATTACATATATATAGTTTTAATAATATCTTATCACTACAAGATTTTGACCCAATCGTGATGACAAATGTCATCGCCATAGGTGGCCTATGTCGTCGTTATAGCCTATCGCGACGACATGTCGTCGCTATAGGGTTAGTAGCCATAGCTTCGCCGCAATTGGTCAAAAAAAGTCGTCGCCGTTGAGATTGTCGCCATTGCCACCTATCGCGACGACATGTTGTCGCCATAGGTAAAACAAAATTTTTATGTCATCTGAAATAAATAGAAATTATAATAAAATTACCTATGGCGACAAAATGCAGTGATGTAACACCCAATTTCTATTTAAACGAAAGAAAAGGAAAAGTAAATAGAAAGAATAGAAATTGTGCACAAGTGGAGGGGGATAAGTATACAAAGTACAAAACCTTATTATTTTAAGGATTTGAGGGGCATGGTCGCCCATATCAAAGCAGAAAGCTGCTTCTGCTCTCGGAGGAGGAAATAAGAGAGAGAGAGATCTCCGGTTCTAGAGAGAAAGAGGGAGAAGCAACTGCAAAGGTAAGTCTTCTCTTCTATAAGCTCGGTTTTAGCTGGGTTTCAAATTCTTGACCAAAGTTCTGGTTGTTTAGTATTTGTTTTCGGGATTCAAGAGCTGAATCAAAGGTGGATCTCGAACTTGAAGTGTGTTGCTCAAAGGCTGCTCAAGGTGAGTTTCTAGAATCCCTCTTTAACTGATTTTCAACTGATTTGTGGCTATTATGCATACTAAGTAAACATTTCAAAAGAAACCATGGGTTTATAGCTTTATGTTCGAATGATGAATGTATGTATGTATGTTATAGTGTAGATTATGGGTTAGTGTTGATAATTAGCATGCTTAGAGGGCCTTAGTATGTTAGATCTGTGTTTGGGTATGATTGGAATGATAATCGGGTGATGTTGGTAGCATAGAAAATATTTCAGAATGTTCTGATGAATATGAACAGTGGTCCATGCGCCCAGAGGTGGCTCATGCGCCCAAACAATGGCCCATGCGCCCAGCATGAGAGGCCAGACGCCTAAGTGTTGGCCATGCGCCCAAGGGTGGGTCATGCGCCTAAACGGCCCATGCGCCCAGCATGTTGGCCTATGCGTCTAAGTGTTGGCCATGCGCCCAGAGGGGGTCCATGCGCCTAAACAGTGGCCCATGCGTCTGAGTGTTGGTCATGCGCCAAAATAGTGCCCATGCGCCCAAGTGATTGAAACGACTAAGTGTTGGTGATGCGCCTAAACAGGTGCCATGCGCCTGAACAGGGCAGAAGCGCCTAAATAGTGCCCATGCGCCCAGACTGTTTTACACTTAGAATTTTTATGCCCATGCGCCTGGAAGGTCCGATGCACCTAATTTGGACTTGAGGTTTTCTAAGTGATTTCCAAAGGGTAAAATGGGGAGATAGGCCTGGTTGAGATGTGATGCCTTATGTGTGATTTGTGTTATGTATGTATGATGTTGCCTGTATAGTGATGGTGTATGTTTATGATTATGTATGTTCCTTATTATGTATGTATGTCTTCCCTTGGCTTTGCGTTGAACGTTAATAAATGTAATGAAAGCATTATGTAACGTAAAGTGAAAGATAATGAAAAGAGGAATGTAATGAATGAATGCATGCATGAATAAATGAATAAAAGAGAAAGTATAGAAAGGCTTGCAAGCAATATGTACAGAGGTGCATGGCTCTAATTGCCTTAGGCTCTACCACGTGAGGTTCAGCCAATCCTAAAGTGTGCACGCAAGGGTTCCAGTCTTTGTGACTGACCTTTAGTGGTGTTACCCATTTCGGTGGGGGTGTTACCCATTTCGGTGAGGGTGTTACCCATTTTGGTGGGGGTGTAACCCATTTCGGTGGGGGTGTTACCCATTTCGATGGGGGTGTTGTTACCCATTTCGATGGGGGTGTTACCCATTTCGGTGGAGGTGTTACCCATTTCGATGGGGGTGTTGTTACCTATTTTGGTGGGATGTTACCCATTTCGATGGGGGAGTTGTTACCCATTTCGATGGGGGTGTTGTTACCCATAATGTTGGGGGAGAATTATAGGATGGTTATCCGAGTTTCGTATAACTTCGGGGGCGTGACATAAGGCCAAGCATAGGTATGAGGTGAGCGACTCTGTGTCACAACAGACTTGAAAGAGGTCCTTGTCGCGTATCCCGGTACTGTGTCAGTCTTCGGACATGAGTCGGGGGTTTGTGAGCAGGCCCCAGCACAGTATCAGTCTTCGGACATGAGTCGGGGGTATTGCATGAGACAGGATACAGATCGCGTACTCCGGTACTGTGTTAGTCTTCGAACATGAGTCGGGGGTTTGTGAGCAAGCCCTGGCACAGTATCAGTCTTCGGACATGAGTCGGGAGTATTGCATGATGAAAGTGATGGATGATGAGATCCGTGTCACGTATGCCGGTACTGTGTTAGTCTTCGGACATGAGTCGAGGATTTGTTTATCAGACCCCGGCACAGTATCAGTCTTCGGACATGAGTCGGGGATATTGCATGAGACGAGATAATGAGGTGAGCGACTTTGTGTTGCAACAGACTCAGATAGAGTTCAATCCCTGTGATTGACTCATATGGGATCTTTATCGCGTATCCCGGTGCTATGTCAGTATTCGGACATGAGTCTGGGGTTTGTGAGCAGGCCCCGACACAGCATCAGCTTTCGAGCATGAGTCGGGGATATTGCGCAAGACAAGATTCGAGTAATAAAGAGTAATGAACAAAAGATAATGATGGAAAGAACGAACGTATGAATGAACGTTAATGAATTATCGTAATAATGTACTAAACATGATTCTTGTCATTCGACCTCAGTAATCGTGGCTGAGTGCTACGAAGAGGGTAAAGTCTGACTGGATCTCTAAAGAGAAGTGAACGATAATGTAATACGTTGAATGAACAAAGTTAATTAACGTAATGACGAAGATAATAATGATATTATCTGTATGTACGTATGATGCATAATCACGAACAGTTGTAAAGTATAGTATGATTTTGGAAGAAAGTAAAGAACGGTTTTAACAAAGAAAAGTATGTTTTATTATAAAACTAGAACTCACTCAGCGTTACTGACTTTTGTATGCATGATAGTTGGTAGGTATTTGTTGATGCTGAAGAGTTTCAGGCATGGATGCATAAGCTACTGGGAGTATTTTGAGGTTGACATCCGTATTTTGACATGTCTTTGTATTTTGAGATGAATACAAATGTTGTAAATGAATGAAATGACATGTTTTTAGTTATTAATGAAAGTTTTAAATTCCGCTGCAAAATAAATATACATTTTATAATGTTTTAAGTGCAATGAATGACCAGTTGTGGGGTGCCCGGGAACGGGGCCTTACAAGTTGGTATCAGAGCAAAAGTTTAAGTGAATTGGGTAAATATTTTGAAAAAAAAAACCTAATCTTAAACTGAGAATGGGACTAAAAGAAAAAGGGATGCCAGTCCTAGTAGCTACGTGCTTGCAGGTAAAGGTTTTATGTATACGTTTACAGTAAGTTAATGTTAATCGACATTATGTGCGCATGTTATGTGGCTTTTGTACTTTTGTGTAGATTTAGATACTGATGTAGTCAGGATAGGAAATGCTTGGGGTATGAAGAGTAACGTAAGTGGCTAATCACAACTGACCACTGTAATTAGGAACTTACTATACTTGACATAAACTGAGTTCTTACCTTGAATGACCGCATTAGTGTTTGAATCTTATAGTGTGTTAGAAGATGGTTGGCGGTAGATGTTCGAAAGCTTCACGAGGTGGAGGCGGTGGTGGACGTGGTGCTGACCACGGGTCACAGAGGAAGGTCTAGGGCTGAAAGGGTAGTTCATGAAGAACCCGTGTTGGATCTAGAAAAGGCTGGTGCAACCAAAACCAAGTCACTTAGAAGATTTTGGTACTACAAGTAAAAGACTTCCGAAGCTAATTGTGGAACTTCAGAAGGAAAAAGGAGCTCTTCCGAAGACAAAGTGTAAAGCTTACTTCCGAAGGAAAAGTTCCAACTTTCGAAGACAAAGAACCTACTTCCGAAGTTCAAGACTTAGAAAGAAAGATCTGAAGTCAACTTCCGAAGTACAGAAGTCCTCAAGCCTCGGAAGTATAGAAGCCTTTTCCGAAGTATAAGTGGGTCGGAAGAACTTGTTCTTCTGAAGCCAACTTACCTTCAGAAAACACTGCTATTATCCAGTGGACATAAGTATGGCCTTCCTGACACTCCACTGCAAATCTCTGAGATACTGCATGGCGTTTTCTCAAAAGCCATGCAGTTGAAATACTTTAATCCATTATTACCTTTTTATGTTAGTACAGTTGTCATCTTTAGTTGGTGAGAAAAGGTAGTCATGGACATGTCATGACTACCATATCTTAGATAATACTTTATCTAAGATACCTTAACTTTAGCATTGTAGTATATGCTTTAGTCCTAGGTTTCCAGCTGGTATCAAAGTATATCCGGCTGTAGGATCTAGTATATATAGTCTCTCATTGTAACTCATGTATCATGCTTGTAAGAGTCTTGTAATATCTTGAGTTGAGAAATAGTATATACAAGTGCCTTGAAAATTTATTTCTGTGTGTTCACTACTTATTATATTATTATCAACTCTTGTGAAAGACTTTACTTCATCTGATTGAGTGTTTATATAAGTGAGTTTGAGAGAAATCCAAGTGTTTTCGTGACAAACCCGATCCTGCAATTGGTATCAGAGCTTTTTAGGCTCTTGATTGTGAGATCTTACCATCCTAATCAACCGGGTTTTCACTCCTCCTTATACCTCACTCAATGGCCCTCAACAAATCTGAAGTAGAGATTGGGACGATGACCAAAGCACCATCATCACCCCTGAAAACTTCAGGTCCTGGAGCAGAAGAATGGAAGGCTCATCAGATATCAAGACAACAAAATGTGGCAATCCATTTCAAGGCCCGTATAAGCCAAAAGTAGCTGGTGGAAACGGTGCCATGATCGAGGAAAGCTGTTGAAGATTATTCTGATGAAGACAAGAAGAAGCTTGACATTGATAGCAATGCTATGACTGTTCTCATGACTGCAATTCCAAACTCAATCATGGTGGGGTTTGAGCATTGCAGGTTTGCCAAAGAACTATTTGATGCGCTTGCTCAAATGTACTCAAGCTCAAATGACTCCAAGAAGGACTCACTGAAGTAACAGTTTGAGAACTTCACCTATGTTGCTGGAGAGACTCTTAGCCAGCAATATTTTAGGTACATGTATCTCATTTCTTCCCTTCAATCTGTGGGGATTGCTTATGAACTCAGAGATCTTACAATAAAGTTCATAAGTGCATTACCCAATGAGTGGACATTTTACTGTGTCTCTATCAAGAGAACAAAAAATTTGAATACACTCACCATGACCAAACTCTATGGGATCCTTGATGGATACCGTTTGGAAATGGAAAGCAAGAGGGGTCATCAGACAAGCAGACCTTGAGTCTTCTTGCTAGCAACGCTTTAATGGTTGCTGAAGGCTCAAGAATCTCCTAGCCTCAACAATACCTGACTTACACCCAGCAGCCATCTTGTTCTTCTGGGCGATACCTCACATTTCCTGAGACTCCAAAGTCTCAACAAGCTCAACAAAGCTCCTTTAGGATAGCTGTGCTTTTGTCTCAGTAAGTGGACATTCAAGTGATTATCAGTACTGCTTTTATGATCTAGAGTGCTTTAGCCCAGATGACGTGGAATACGTGGACATAGTCCAACAATGGCTCTTTACCTACAGAGCAAAGAAGTTCTTTAAGAGAATGGAAGGCAATTTCCCAGAACCCAATCACCAGCAAATTTGGGGGTTTGACAAAACGAAGGCCAAATGTTACAACTGTAACCAACTTGTTCATTTTGCAAGGGAATGCAAGGCTCCCAAGTCCAATCGGGAAACCCACCAGGCCTCCGCACATCCCTCTACACCAAAGCCCACCGGAAAGTCAACTGAAACTATTGCAATGGCTCAAGAAGTTGACTGGAGCTTCATGGTACAGGATGTGATTCCTGCTCAAGCACTCATGGCGGAACAGATAAAAATAAGGTATATGAACATCTCTGTACTCCTACTGTATTGCTAAGGTTAAATTGTATCAGGACTACAATATGGAGATTAAATCTGATATTGAGTCTTTAAATGTTTTGAAATCTGACTTTAAAAGGGCTAAATCTGACTACCAAAGAAAAATTGAGGAGTTAGAGAAAACTGTGTCCCTATTAAAACATGAACACACAAATGTAAACAGATAAAGATTTAATATCCAAAGACTGAGGCTCAAAGCCAACTTGTCACAGCTGAGGCTCAAGCCAAGAAGTATGCTATTTCCAAGCAAAACTTCCAAGCCATTCTTACATCATTCTCTCACTCAAAACTTTGTTACCAAAACAAAGGAGGGTTGGGAACCAATGAAATTGCTCCACCACACTCTTATGAGTCTATAAGACAACCAAGGGTGTAGTACTGAAGAGCAAGAGGTTCCATCTGGACCACCTTCTCATGAGTCAAAGAATGATGCAACTATGGAGACCATCACAGGGAATTTTGCCCTCCCCTACCAATGATGATCAAACCTTGACCACTAAAGCCAAAGAAACAGAGCTAAGGTAGCCAGAAAAACTACCAAGAAAGTGGCCGAGTCCAAGTTAAAGATAAAGCCAAAGCAAAAGGGTATATTCATCTCAGTTGGATTCCAGGTGGTTGGAAACTCTGATACAGGAAAGGGGTGTAGTACCAGCACTCCTGTCCTACCAAAGGATCAGAAGTTAAAGGGAAAAGTTGCTGATGAAGATAAAAAGAACAAGAAACAACAATCTTAAAATTCCCAAAAGATTAACATTGCATACATAATGTGTGGTCTGCAAAACCACATGGCCAAAGATTGTTACTACAATCCTGCTAGCACACATTATGCAAATAATGTTAAAAAGGAAGGAGTCAGGGGAGGTTTCTCATTTGGACCATATCAAATGGTTCAAGTGATGAAAAAAGGAAGGCTTGTTTCCGAAGCAAGGCTGCTTTCGGAAGAAGACTCTTCTTCCGAAAGGAAAAAGGCTTCAGAAGCTAAAGCTGTCAAGACTCAGAAGAACAAAAGAGTCCCTTGAAACCATCCCAGAAGAAGACTGCTTCGGAAGAAAAGGTGGTGAAGGCTTCTTCCGAAAAGAAAGAAGCTTCGGAAGAATGCCAAGTTACAAACGCTTCAACAAGCTCATCCTCCATGATCAACCAAGGAATGGAATGGAAGATCAAGGAAGATGCTGTAGCCCAAACCTCTTCTTCAACGACATCCATTGAACCCCCATGCATAAATTTTGGTTCAATTATGTCATTATCTTTGGAAGAACCCAAGACCAATAAAGCTTGGGTTTCCAATCAAAAGTAATCATCTCATCTTATGTGCAGGGACATCCATTTGACAAGAATAACAACATTGGATTGTAGATAGTGGATGCTCCAGGCACATGATAGGAAACAAATCTCTCCTTCAACAATTTCAACATTATGATGTAGGTCCTGTCCAGTTTGGAGGTGAGGCTGGAGGATATATTTTGGCAGAGGGAGTATATCCAATGGTATGTTAACAGTTGACAAAGTTAACTTTGTCAAACAGCTTGAACACAATGTGTTAAGTGTTTCTTAATTCTATGATCAAAAGCACCAAATGCTTTTCACAGAACATGAGTGCATTATCCTCAAACCAGGGATGACAATTCCTCCGGAGTTGGTGCTTCTTAGATCTCCCAGGAAAGGGGATATGTACAAGCTTGGTATGAACAATGCTTCCCCAATGGGTGAAGTATCATGCTTTCTTTCCAAAGCTGATAGTGATGAGTCAACACTGTGGCATAAACGTATGTGTCATGTAAATTTTAAGACAATGAATAAATTGGCTAAAAATAACCTGGTACATGGTTTGCCTAAAACTGAGTTTTTCTGCAAAGACAACTGTGTTGCATGCCTGAAAGGGAAACAACACAGGACATCTCATAAATCCAAATATGTTAACTCCATCACTACTCCATGCACTTATTGCACATGGATCTTTTTGGTCCCACAAGTATAATGAGCATTGGAAGGAAATCATATTGCCTTGTGATAGTTGTTGATTTTACAAGATTCACATGGGTATTCTTTTTAAGAACTAAAGATGAAACTGCTGAAACATTAAAATCTTTTATTCTTAAAATAGAAAATCAAATTGATCACAAGGTTAAAGTTATTAGAAGTGATCAAGGGACTGAGTTTAAGAACTTCGTTCTTGACTCATTCTGTAACTCAAAAGGGATTGCCAACAATATAGTGCTCCCAGAACTCCTCAACAAAACGGTGTTGCTGAGAGGAGGAATAGGACACTTATTGAGGCTGCTCGAACTATGTTAGCTGATTCAAAGCTACCTCTAACATTCTGGGCAGAGGCAGTCAGCACTACATGCTATGTGCAGAATAGAGTTCTTGTAGTTAAGCCCCATGGAAAAACCCCTTATGAGCTATGGAACAAGAGGCCACCATTCATTGGCTTTCTAAGTTCCTTTGACAGTAGGTGTACCATACTTAACACAAAGGACAATTTAGCAAAATTTGCTGAAAAGTCGGATGATGCTATCTTTGTTGGATACTCTTCTAGCTCCAAAGCTTACAGAGTATACAACATTAAGAATCAACAATTTGAGGAGTCATCCAATATAGTTGTTAATGAGCGCACTCCTTGTGTTAGGGGGAATGGACCTGATCACATCTTTGATTTAGAATTGTTTCCAAACTATTCTAAACCCTCTTGTGAGAACGTTTCAGTTGGAATAGGTGCTCAAAATGATGCTGATGCTGCTGCTAATGATCAACTGTTTGAGCTTCCCAGGCCTAGACCAAATTCTCCAAGAGCTGCAATACATCAAGCTTCCAATATTCACAGATCCGATAGTTTAACTATATCAAGGAATAGTGAAGCCTCAACAAGTGAGTCACCTACTGAGCCTCAAAACTCATCAAGTGATCCATCACAACACCAGGCAGAATGAAGTGGTATTTTGAAGGAACAGGCAACTGTTAATACTACTTCACAACCAACTATTGATGATGTTTCTCATTCATTCAATCAGTCCTCATTGAATGACTTTGAAACAGTAGCTGGATAGAGTGTTCCAGTTCCTGAGTAGAATATGTCTAACCTGGATTTATATCTGCAACCGAAAAATATTCCTCGTCTTAGGATTCACAACACTCATCCAACTGAGAACATCATAGGGAATGTCTCTGAGGGTGTGAGAACAAGAGGACAGACTCATCAAGGGAATGTCTGCTTGTACTCATGCTTTCTATCTCAGATGTAACCCAAGAAGGTAGAAGATGCGTTGAAAGATAGTAGTTGGATTGAATCGATGCAAGAGGAGCTGCTTCAATTCAAGAGACAGAAGGTATGGAACCTATGTTCGCTACCATCTGGTCAAGTACCTATAGGCACCAAATGGGTTTATAGAAACAAGAGAGATGATAGAGGCTTGATCATCAAGAATAAGGCAAGACTTGTGGTTCATGGATACACTCAAGTGGAAGGAATCGATTATACTGATGTCTTTGCACCAGTTGCAAGACTTGAGGCAGTTAGGATCTTACTTGCTTATGTTGCATCCAAGGACTTCACAGTATACCAACTTGATGTCAAGTGTGCTTTTCTATATGGGGATATAGATAGGGAACTCTATGTATGCCAACCTCTAGGATTTGAAGATCCATAGCACCCCAACTATGTGTGCAAATTGGATAAAGCTCTATATGGGCTGCACCAAGCACCTAGGCTGTGGTATGAGACTCTGTCTCAGTTTCTTCTGAAGAATGGCTATACTAGAGGTACCATTGATAAGACTCTCTTCATCAGAAAGTCTGGAAAGGACATTTTGCTCATACAAGTCTATGTTGATGACATCATATTTGGTTCCTCAAATGACCAAATATGCAAGGACTTTGAGAGCATTATGAAGAAGAAGTTTGAGATGAGCTCCATGGAAAAAATGGACTTTTTCCTTGGAATTCAGGTAAAGAAATTGAAGGAAGGGTTCTTCATTAATCAATCTAAATATGTCTCTGATATCTTAGAAAGATTTGAGATGAAGGATTGCAAGCCTGCCAAGACACCCATACCCAGAAACGATAATCTTTGTCCTGACCTTGAGGGGGAGGATACTGATCAATATCAGTATAGGGCAATTATTGGTTTCCTAATGTATCTAACAGTCAGTAGACCTGATATCATGTTTGCTACTTGCATTTGTGCAAGATATCAGGCTGCTCCAAAGGTGTCTTATCTAGCTACTGTTAAGAGAATCTTCAGATATCTCAAAGGAGCACCTAAACTAGGTCTCTGGTATCCCAAAAACAAGGATTTCAATCTTTATGGATACTCTGACAGTGACAATGAAGGCTGCAATATTGACAAGAAATCAACATCAGGAGGATGTCAATTTCTTGGTGGAAGGATCATCTCATGGAAATGCAAGAAACAATCTTGTGTCTCTATATCAACTGCTGAAGCTGAATACATTGCTGCTGCTAGCTGTTGTGCTCAATTGCTATGGATTCAAAATCAGATGATAGACTATGGATTCAACTTTATGAGTACTCCTATCCATATTGACAACAACAGTGCTATCTCCATTACTGAAAATCCGGTGAAGCACTCCAAGACTAAGCACATTGACATCAGGTATCATTTCATTAGAGACATTCATGAGAAAAATCTAATCAAACTAATCAAAGTTGATTCAAATGAACAATATGTTGATCTGTTTACCAAAGCTTTTGATGAACAAAGGTTCAAGTATCTTATAACAGCTATTGGGATGATAACCATTGAATAATTTGATCTCTTTTGAAAACCTTTTTAATATGTAAGTCTTGTGTCAATACAATTTAAGCCATGTTACAAGAAATTCTCTCTAAAATTTTCTAAGTGTATATTCCTTCCAAAGAGAAATTAACCTTCGGAAGACACTCTCATATCTTCCGAAGCAAAATTTCTCAAAGGATAACTTTCTTCTCAGAAGAATTTTTGATCTCGGAAGAAGCGATTGATTGTATATCAGATCTACTTCCGAAACTTACAAATTCTTTATTCGAAAGCAACTCTAACCTTCAGAAGCAAAGTTTTGGCTTCGGAAGTAAGAATTGCCTTTGGAAGACGAGTTACCTTCAGAAATGTTTTACACTCGGAAGAGCGATTTCACTGTGTAACATAAATTTCTTGGGGCCACACTGTAAAAAGCAAAGATTTTGTTAATGATGTCGGATTATTTAACTGATTTTAACCTTACCGCCACTGTCATTTCATCCACTAAACCATCACATCACCTTATCCTTACCCCCATTACCGCCTTTCCACAATCTTTTAAATAATCTCGACTATTAAATTTCATTTTCTTACTTGCAAATTTTACTGCCCTAGAAATTTCTCCTCTCAACTACTCAACTTTACCCCAGCTCAAATCATCCCCATTCACCTTTCCAAATGGCCTTCAACCCTCAGCACAACCAAGTCGCACTTCTTGATTCTTCAAGAGATGCTGACTTCTCAGATATCATCTCCTTTCTAACCCAATCTTCTTACTACACTACTCTGACTGTAAACCCCACAATTTTCTCAAATCATATGTCTGAATTTTGGGCAAATGGTCAGATTGAAACCCTAAATGGGGTTCATGTCATTCGATCGAGCATCTGTGGTCAGGAGTTGGTCATTTCTGAACAGATCATCAGGGAGCATCTAGAGCTTCATGATGAGGACGCTCCAACGGAATCCCCCAAAGCAGATTTAGACAATTCTTATCTCCAAATGGGATATGGTGGAGACGTTAGCAGATCAACTGTCTACAATTTATCTTCTCGTACAAATGGAAGTTCCTGCTACACGTGGCCCTTCACTGCCTGTCGAATAAATCTAGGGGATAGGATCAAATCCCATATGAACTTGGGTGCCTAGTTCATGGGTTGGTGAAAAATCCCCGCTTCAACTATTCAAGATTTGTGCTGACTAACCTCATGGGAAATCTTCAAAAGGACACATTCCTCATGTATCCCAAGTTTCTCCAGCACATAATCAACTGCGAGCTGGACCTGAGCAAGCTTGTCTGTGAAGCTGTTCTGACTGCTCCTCAAATGAGGCCGACCATCTTCAAGACTTTGACGAGAGTGTCCACCAACTTCACAGGAAGAGATACTGCACTTCTTCCAGGTATGACTGAGCCAACGGCTCCTGGTGACATCCTTGTTAACCTCACAGGTGATGAACCCACACCAGCAACTACCCCCACTTTATCAAAACTACCTTCTCCAACCATTACCTTTACTTATCAGAGACGTCCCAAACGAACCGTTGTTGAATCTTCTCTGATTGAACATGCTCCTCATATTCTACCCAAAAAGGCTAGAGTGGAACAAAGGGCTCCCACTCAGCTTGAGGTCCAACCATCCTTCACAATTGACCTCAATATGGGTCTTGAGTCTCCTCAGTCTCAGACCCATGAGCCCACAACCTAAGCTGAAAGCCCTCAGGTGAGTCTCTATACTCCCCTGAGCAGCCAAAAAGGGACAACCCTATCACAGGCTCAATGTCTTTAGACATTAATCAAAGTCCCGGGTCATTAGGTTTCACTTCCATATCCTTTACTGACCTTTTAATTGGAACTGATGAAGAGATTATGTCTCTTAAGGGCAATGAAGTTGATCCACAACACCCTCTCAAGGATCAACAAAGCCCAGAGGGACCACTTATCTCTCGCCCCCATCAGCAAACCTTTACTGAGGTGAGTCCCACTGATATGGAGGGGACTCATGTAGATTCAGCTGCCACTACTAAAGGATTGTCAATGGATCCTCAGGACTGTGGTAACATCACTGAGACTGAATCTACGGCAACCATGCCCTTTGATGACTCTGAAAGAGACATCTTTGAGCAAGGGAAACCAGGGTGCCCAGAAGCCATATCTGGTGGTGAGGATGAACATACAAGGTATGTTACCTCATCTTCCCATGATTCTTCAAAAGAAGATGAGGGAAGAATGCAACTTACCATTCAAGACCTACTTTCTAAAGTCTCAAATCTTGAATCCATTGTTAAGACTTTAGGGGATAGGTCTGCCACCCACAACTTGAGATTGAAACTCTCAAGGCCAAACTAGCTGAGAAACATTTGAGAGGTCTGTTAGGCATGTACCAATTCAGGTCTCCTTGACCTCTTCCTCTAGCTCATCAAGCTCTCAGGATGATGCTACTAAAAAGGGGGAGAGTGTTCAGAGACAAAGTCAAAGGCAAGAGGAAACCCAAGTCAAGCTCTCACTTCCTTGAGATCAAAATCCTGTGCAACAAGCTTCAATCTTCCCTAAGCCTCCTCCAGTTGTTATTCAAGTGGATCAAAGGATGCTCCAAGATCTCAATAGGTTCTTTAACAAGTTCCTATTGGAATCTCTCATAGAAAAACCAAGTCCTGATATGTCTGTGATCTACTTTGGAGCTTAAGAGCTTCGAAGGTTAAATGCACCTTCTACCACTATTGAGGAAGTTGGTCAACCTAAGGCCCTAGTGGAACCTAAGATTAACTTCGAAGGGGAAAGAAGGACTGATGGCCCAGTAACTGAAACTGTTGGGACAGATAGTGCATTTTCACAGACTTCCGAAGCACAATTCAAAGCCTCGGAAGAACAAGTTCAAACTTCCGAAGCTGAGATTGCTGTTGCGGAAGGAATTTTCTCATTATCCGAAGATCTAATAGTCACAGATGCAATCCTGGGCCTCACATCTGAGGTTAATAGGGAGGATTTTCTCACTCAACCTTTAGCTGCAACATCTGCATTAACTTCAGCTCCCATCTCTACTACTCAACCTGAATCTTCTATCCAAGAACCTCCAAAGTCTAGTACTTCCAAAGACATCAAAGGAAAAAGGAAGATGACTTCGGAAGATCTTCAGGAGGAAGAAAGGTTGAAGAAACTCAAAAGAAAAGGTGGGCTGACAACTGGAAAACTGTTAGCTGCAAGTACCAAAGTAGCTGCAGCCGACCAGGAGGCAGTCAACAACCGAAAAAGGGTAGAGATTATCGATAAACTTGTCAGTCTAGAAGCTGCAACTGAGGATGTACTCCTACTACCATTAGAGGAGTTAATAGAGCTGGAAAAGGCAACCTTGCTCCTAAAACAGCAAAAAGAAGAAGCTGTAAGGTTGGCCTTGGAAGAAGAAAGGGAGAGAAAGGAAAAAGAAGCTGATCTACAGCTTAGGAGGGAAAGGATAAGTTTCCTAACCTCCAGAGGTTTCTCTCAAGAAGAATTATCTCCACATAATAATGATACGATCTTATGGCTCTTAACAAAGAGCAAGATCAAATGGAGAAAGAGAGAAAGAGAGCTGAAAGGGAAAATCTATTGCAGAAGAAGAAGAAGGAAGAGGAAGCAGTACTGACCGCTGCCAAGAAAATAGGTGAGAAGGCCTGGATGAAGAGCTATCTCAAAGCTCATGGCTTCTCTGGTAGGCAGGTGGGTCCTATGTTAGAAAAGACTCTCCAGCGACATGTCAGTGACATTAAGGTTGACATTCACGCGGGAAAACAGAAGGAGATGTACAGAAGGGGATATGGGGATGACCTTCAAATCAACCACTCAACCCAAACTCCAAACCCTACCACAACCTGAAACCATACCTTTTTCACTCCCCATCAAAACCAAACCAACCACTGAACCATACACCCCTGAAACTACACCATCACTCCTACCAAATCCTTCACCTCAACCACCTAAACTTCCCATCCTTCAACCCAAAACTCTAGCCAGAACCCAAACACATCAACCTACCCATCAACCCATTAAACCATCCCCTCAGCCTTCTAAACATCTCTCCTTAGAAGAATTCAAAGCAGTCAAGACAAAGCTCATAAAATGCATAACTCTAAGCGATATCTCCTGTGTGGAGGATTCCGTTAATTTGACTTATGTTGACGGATCCTCAAGTTCCCTCACTAGAGATCAGTTTCTTGATCTGCCCAGAGAACTTTGAATGAGGAAGAAAAGAAGTTCAGGAGAAGGCTGGTGACTCTTCTGGATACGAAGAAAAGCGACAGGGTGCCAAGACAACCTCTTGCACCTAGAAAGATCATTCGGTGGAGGTTCGAAGACTCTTCTCACAACTTTGTTGTTGAAAGAGAGAATGGAGAGCTTAACAGGCTGAGTGCCTCATCTTTGCTACACTTAATCAGATTTGATATTGTTGAGTTAGCAGAGAAGATATTCTCCACCCTTCAAACTCTGATGTAGCTGCCCATATCAGAAATCATCTAGGCAGCCTTCATATGGCCGAGCTAACTACTAGAAGCAAGGTTGAAGCAGATTTGAAACTGAGAGAGGAGGAGGAAAGGAAGGGATCCAGCAACCCAAGGCAAAGCCTTTTTACAAATGGTTGAAGGTCCTGAACTAGAATCCATAGTTAGATGGGAGTATGACTATAACTCCCGTCAACTAACTCTTTTCAGGGGGCACAACAAAGGGTACATGTCATTCAAAGTGATAGACTGGATCTCCTATCCACCAGTGACTTGTACAAGCTTCTCAGCACCACTTCAGGGAAGAACAAAGAGACAGACAAATATCTTTTATCCCTGGTGCTGAAAGCTTTGAGAAGCAGGAATAAGTGAGGTTTTGGTAGCATCAGCCTAGGGGGAGTTTGTTGGATATAGAAAAGGCTGGTGCAACCAAAACCAAGTCACTTAGAAGATTTTGGTACTACAAGTAAAGGACTTCTGAAGCTAATTGTGGAACTTCCGAAGGAAAAAGGAGCTCTTCCGAAGACAAAGTGTAAAGCTTACTTCCGAAGGAAAAGTTCCAACTTCCGAAGACAAAGAACCTACTTCCAAAGTTCAAGACTTAGAAAGAAAGATCTGAAGTCAACTTCCAAAGTACAGAAGTCCTCAAGCCTCGGAAGTATAGAAGCCTTTTCCGAAGAATAAGTGGGTTCGAAAGAACTTGTTCTTCCGAAGCCAACTTACCTTCGGAAAACACTGCTATTATCCAGTGGACATAAGTATGGCCTTCCTGACACTCCGCTGCAAATCTCTAAGATACTGCATGGCGTTTTCTCAAAAGCCATGCAGTTGACCATACTTTAATCCACTGTTTACCTTTTTATGTTCGTACAGTTGCCATCTTTAGTTGGTGACAAAAGGTAAGTCATGGACATGTCATGACTACCATATCTTAGATAATACTTATCTAAGATACCTTAACTTTAGCATTGTAGTATATGCTTTAGTCCTAGGTTTCCAGCTGGTATCAAAGTATATCCAGCTGTAGGATCTAGTATATATAGTCTCTCATTGTAACTCATGTATCATGCTTGTAAGAGTCTTGTAATATCTTGAGTTGAGAAATAATATATACAAGTGCCTTGAAAATTTATTTCTGTGTGTTCACTACTTATTATATTATTATCAACTCTTGTGAAAGACTTTACTTCATCTGAATTGAGTGTTTGTATAAGTGAGTTTGAGAGAAATCCAAGTTTTTTTGTGACAAACCCGGTCCTGCAACCCGAGACCCCTCATCAGGAGGGCGGTGATGAGAATGCTAATCAGAGAGCCTCGATGAGAGAGGCAGTCGTGAAGGAAGTGCATCAGGTCTTGCAGACAATCCTACCATCTATGGTGACCAAAGTTATAAAGGCTATTAAAGATGAGGAGAGATAGGAAAGGGGTAGATCTTTAGGCGAAAGGAGATGACCCGAGACTGAAACGATTTTCTTCGATGACGAAGATGAAGAAGAGGAAGAGCCTGCGCCGGAGGCGGCACGAGGCTGTAACTATGGGGTGTTTCAACGATGCAAGCCCCCAACTTTTGATGGAAACGGCACTGCTGCTACTGCTCACCGATGGGTGAGAGAGATGGAAGCAGTATTGAATATCAGCAAGTGCCGGGAGGATCATAAAGTAAAGTTTGCTGCCCATTCTTTTGAGGACTCGGCTCTGTGCTGGTGGGACAATATAGTCCAAGCTGAGGGTAGTAGAGCTATTCGAAGGATGAGATGGCCGGAGTTGAAGAGGCTAGTGATTGAGGAAATCTGTCATCACCGAGAGATGGACAAGGTTGAGTGGGAGTTCCTTCAACTGGAGGCGGGAACCCTGACACATCAATAGTACACCATGAAGTTCAACGAGATGGCACGTCTGGTGCCGGATCAAGTGACACCTTTTTCATGAAAGATCAAGAGATATATTCAAGGGTTGCCGGCGGACATTCGTAAGCACATGATCGCTGCCCGACCGAGCACGTTTATGTCGGCCGTTGACCTGGCGGGAAGGTTTTACGACGAGCGGGGGGCAATGGTGATGACAGACAAAGGGGAGAAGCGAGCCTATGTTAAGAAGGGGAAAGGAAGGCGAGACAATGATGGTGGATTTGTGTATGGAGGTACGACGTCGAGGGACGATGATCAGAAGAGAATAGAAAGAAAAGGAGAGATATGCAAAAAGTATGGCAGAGGCCATGAGGGGGAGTGCAAGTGGGGACTGAATGTATGTTTTCAGTGTGGAAAGGAGGGCCACAGAGCGAGGGACTATCAAATGGCTAAATGCTATGACTGTGGCAAGACAGGACACATGAGTAGAGACTGCAAGAAGTCGAGGGTAGGAAGCTCCGGTACGAGGAAGGAGAACAGAGGGTGAAGGCTAGAGCCTTCGCTATGACCGGGAGGAGGATAGGTCAGACTCCGAGGTAACGTTTTCTTGCAAGTTTAGATTTATGCATCTATGCTTTAATTGTGATGCTAGTAGTAGTTTTGTTGCCGCTGTTTTCTGTAATGTTGCACGTTAGGGGTAGGAAGATTGATGAGCCCTTCAATGTAAGAATTGTTATTAGTAAGTCTACTAGGTTACCTAATGCTCTAGAGGATTGCGCGATAGAATTGAGAGAGAGGGCTTGTTGCTGCTAGGCTGTTCAAGACAGACATAGGTAGGTAGACATGCATCTCCGGGTGAGTTGATCAGTAGTCTATGACTCAAACCCCAAGTGTTGCAAGAAGATGGATTGCTCAACCGTGCATAACCAAGAGTTTGATGACGACCTACGATAATGAAGTATGAGGAAGGCTTTGACCAGGAAAGCGGATTGCTGGGTTTGGAATCTAGTAAAGCTAATATTAAAGTGTAGTGGGACATTCCCAGTTGTTGCTCAGGTAGGAGAAGTGGCACATCGACTGGAGCTACCCGATGAGTTAAGTGGAATTCATCTGATGTTCCATGCATCTCGTCTAAGAAAGAGCTCAACCGATGAGGATATGATCATGCTACTAGAGAATACGGAGATGGACAAAGCATTCAACCACGAGAAGCAACTGGTGGCTGTTACTAATAAGAAGAAGGGAATAGGCTAAGGAGGATAATGGTTTTACTTGTGCGGGTGCAATGAAGCCTAAAGGGATCTAAGTTTAAATGCAAGCTGAAAGAAGAAGTGAGATAGTGTTACCCGTAATTGTTCGAGAAGCGACAGGTTTCGGGGACGAAACCTCTTTAAGGGGGGTAGACTTGTAACACCGGATTTCTATTTAAAAAAAAGGAAAAGAAAAGTAAATCAAAAGAATAGAAATTGTGCACAAGTGGAGGGGGATAAGTGTACAAAGTACAAAACCTTATTATTTTAAGGATTTGAGGGGCATGGTCGCCCATATCAAAGCAAAGAGCTGCTTTTGCTCTCGGAGGAGGAAAGAAGAGAGAGAGATCCCCGGTTCTAGAGAGAGAAAGAAGGAGAAGCAGCTGCAAAGGTAAGTCTTCTCTTTTATAAGCTCGATTTCAGTTGGGTTTCGAATTCTTGACCAAAGTTCTGGTTGTTTAGTGTTTGTTTTTGGGATTCAGGAGCTGAATCGAAGGTGGATCTCGAACTTGAATTGTGTTGCTCAAAGGCTGCTCAAGGTGAGTTTCTAGAACCCCTCTTTTACTGATTTTCAACTGATGTGGGGCTATTATGCATACTAAGTAAATATTTTGAAAGAAACCGTGGGTTTACAGCTTTATGTTCAAATGATGAATGTATGTATGTATGTTATAGTGTAGATTATGGGTTAGTGTTGATGATTAGCATGCTTAGAGGGCCTTAGTATGTTAGATCTGTGTTTGGGTATGATTGGAATGATAATCGAGTGATGTTGGTAGCATAGAAAATATTTCAGAATGTTCTTTTGAACATGAACAGTGGTCCATGCGCCCAGAGGTGGCTCATGCCCCCAAACAGTGGCCCATGCGCCCAGCATGAGAGGCCAGACGCCTAAGTGTTGGCCATGCGCCCAAGGGTAGGTCATGCGCCCAAGGGTGGGTCATGCGCCCAAGGGTGGGTCATGCGCCTAAACAGTCGCCCATGCGCCCAGCATGTTGGCCCATGCGCCCAGCATGTTGGCCCATGCGTCTAAGTGTTGTCCATGCGCCCAGAGGGTCTCCATGCGCCTAAACAGTGGCCCATGCATCTAAGTGTTGGCCATGCGCCCAAGTGTTGGCCATGCGCCTAAATAGTGCCCATGCGGCTAAGTGATTGAAACGGCTAAGTGATTGAAACGGCTAAGTGTTGGTGATGCGCCTGAACAGGTGCCATGCGCCTGAACAGGGCAGAAGCACCTAAATAGTGCCCATGCGCCGAGACTATTTTACATTTAGAATTTTTATGCCCATGCGCCTAGAAGGTCCCATGCGCCCAATTTGGACTTGAGGTTTTCTAAGTGATTTCCAAGGGGTAAAATGGGGAGATAGGCCTGGTTATGATGTGATGGCTTATGTTTGATGTGTGTTATGTATGTATGATGTTGCCTGTATGGTGATGGTGTATGTTTATGATTATGTATGTTCCTTATTATGTATGTATGTCTTCCCTTGGCTTTGCATTGAACGTTAATAAATGTAATGAAAGTATTATGTAACGTAAAGTGGAAGATAATGAAAAGAGGAACGTAATGAATGAATACACGCATGAGTAAATGAATAAAAGAGAAAGTATAGAAAGGCTTGCAAGCAATATGTACAGAGGTGCACGGCTCTAAATTCCTTAGGCTCTACTGCGTGAGGTTCAGCAAATCCTAAAGTGTGCACGTAAAGGTTCCAGTCTTTGTGACTGACCTTCAGTGGTGTTACCCATTTCGGTGGGGGTGTTACCCATTTCGGTGGGGGTGTTACCCATTTCGGTGGGGGTGTCACCCATTTCGATGGGGGTGTTGTTACCCATTTCGGTGGGGGTGTTACCCATTTCGGTAGGGGTGTTACCCATTTCGATGGGGGTGTTGTTACCCATTTCGGTGGGGGTGTTACCCATTTCGGTAGGGGTGTTGTTACCCATTTCGATGGGGGTGTTGTTACCCATAATGTTGGGGGTGAATTATAGGATGGTTACCCTAGTTTCGTATAACTTCGGGGGTGTGGCGTAAGGCCAAGCATATGTATGAGGCGAGCGACTCAGTGTCGCAACAAACTCGAAAGAGGTCCTTGTCGCGTATCCCGGTACTGTGTCAGTCTTCGGACATGAGTCGGGGGTTTGTGAGCAGGCCCCGGCACAATATTAGTTTTCGGACATGAGTCAGGGGTATTGCATGAGACAGGATACAGATCGCGTACTCCGATACTGTGTCAGTCTTCAGACATGAGTATGGGGTTTGTGAGCAGGCCCTGGCACAGTATCAGTCTTCGGACATGAGTCGAGAGTATTGTGTATGACGAAAGTGACGGATGATGAGATGCGTTTCGCGTATCCAGGTACTGTGTCAGTCTTCGGACATGAATCAAGGGTTTGTTTATCAGACCCCGGCACTGTATCAGTCTTCGGACATGAGTCGGTGATATGGCATGAGACGAGATAATGAGGTGAGCGACTTTCTGTTTCAACAGACTCGGATAGAGTTCAATCCCTATGATTGACTCATATGGGATCTTTGTCACGTATCCCGGTGCTGTGTCAGTATTCGGACATGAGTCGGGGGTTTGTGAGCAGGCCCCGGCACAGCATCAGCTTTCGAGCATGAGTCGGGGATATTGCACGAGACAAGATTCGAGTAATAAAGAGTAATGAATGAAAGATAATGATGAAAAGAACGAACGTATGAATGAACGTTAATGAATTATCGTAATAATGTACTAAACAGGATCCTTGTCATTCGACCTCAGTAATCGTGGCTGAGTGCCACGAAGAGGGTAAAGTCTGATCGGATCTAGAAAGAGAAGTGAACGATAATGTAATACGTTGAATGAACAAAGTTAATGAACGTAATGGCGAAGATAATAATGATATTATCTGTATGTACGTATGATGCATGATCACGAACGGTTGTAAAGTATAGTATAATTTTGAAAGAAAGTAAAGAACGGTTTTAACAAAGAAAAGTATGTTTTATTATAAAACTAGAACTCACTCAGCATCGCTGACTTTTGTATGCATGATAGTGGCAGGTATTTGTTGATGCTGAAGAGTTGCAGGCATGGATGCATAAGCTACTGGGGTATTTTGAGGCTGGCATCCGTATTTTAACACGTGTTTGTATTTTGAGATGAAAACAAATGTTGTAAATGAATAAAATAACATGTTTTTAGTTATTAATGAAAGTTTTAAATTCCGCTGCAAAATAAATATACATTTTATAATGTTTTAAGTGCAATGAAAGACCAGTTGTGGGGTGTCCAGAAACGGGGCCTTACGAGTGACCGTTTTCGTGTCGTCGCGTTAGGTGTACCTAAGGCGACGACATGTCGTCGCGATAGAACTTTAGTAGCCAAAAATTAAATCCACACTATAGCGACGACATGTCATCGCGATAGGTTGACCTATAGCGACGAAACCATGTCGTCGCCATAGGTTTAGTCGGGATAGGGTTAGATTCTTGTAGTGTATATTAAAATATTATACTATAAGTATTCGTATTTATTAGTAAATATAATCCGTTTATTTAATGATTGAGTTTCTAGCTTATCTATCTATTTGTCTGTCTATTTATCTAATGATCTATAATAATAAAATTAAGATAAGATATGATATAATTGTAAGTCTTAACATACTAACTTTCTAATTTCTCTCTATTAGTAATAATAATATAAATACTGGTAATATTACTCATATCACTTTCAAAATTAAAAATATAATTTAATAAATTAAATACGTATTTGTTTATTATAAACACACATTTTAAGAATAAATGTTTCGTAAAATACAAAATACAATTAACTTTTTTTAAATCATTTTTCTTAAAAAATATTTAAAAACAACAATTTATTATAAACAAAAGTTCAATAAAAATATATTGTTGTTTATTTACTTAAAGTAGCTATTTATAAGTAATTATAATCATATTTATCTTCAAACATGGATTTATAATTCATACATTTTATTGCAAATATATAATATTTATTTATTTAATCCATGTAATACACAGGATACCGACCTAGTATTAAATATATGAGGCTAAAATGGACGGGCAAAAAACAAGTCTTCTAATAATATATTTCACGTTATGTTAAAATAAATACACATTTATTGGTTTCAAGATGAAAATCTCGGTTTTATGCACATACAGATGATTAGGATAGTTGAGAAACAGACCAAACGTATACATCTTCGTGCAATGTAATGTGTCCTGTTATAACACAATCAAGGACATGTAACACTTTGTTAGTCTATCCTTTAGAAATTCTCGCTGGTGTATCATTGTTGTTATTTATCACCTTAATATCTCGTGTTCCCACTTATTGTTTATGACCTTTAACGAGTGTCCCCTAGCACTTGCATTTGTTGCAACTTGACCGTAAGGTTTGCTCATGACATTCACTTGTAGCGGTCTAACTTATTGTCACCATTGCTAAAGGCTTGATAGATAAGTTGTGTTGCTAAAGAATGTGTTCAGTGGGTCGAACTCACCGAAGATACGATTAGCATTATGGATAAGGCGTTGTTAGGTAATTTCAATCATTTAGTGCCAAAAGAATTAGAGGTCTCAACCATTAAGTATTGAAACATTAAGAGGTCTGAACCATTAAAACTAGTATATTGCTAAACTATTTAAAGGCAAATATCTAATCAATTCAGATAAGATGTTTTTACCATTCAACAATAGACCTTAGTGTAATTCTTAACCATTTAGAGGCAAATGTCTAAATCATTCAGACATTTGCTCACGAAAGAAATACTCTGAATCATTAAATGCTAAATCATTCAAACATCTAAACCTTAAAAGACTGATTTAGGTTCTGCCAAAGAGTCCCTAAACTACTAAACACTTCATTTATGTCGAAGAAAATGCTACACACAATTTAACAAAAAGCATTCAATTATTTATGTACGTAAGAAGCTATTTTATAACTTAATAATTGACATGAGTTGGTCCACAACGTAAGGCTGAAAGAGCTAGTGGTACCATGAACAAATATATGAAGTTATGAGAAAGGAAAAAAGAGTGTCAGAATTGGAAAGATTTGGCCCCTCATATATCAATAATTACATCTATCATTGCAATGTGTTAAATCAAAGAACAACAATGGGGTACGATTGTGCACAAAATCACACACTATCACTTGTTATTAAACATGGTCTTATTAAAAAAAATCATTTTTACCAAATTTATCGTGATAATATGTTAAGCAACTTCGAATCTCGTTAAGACTGATTTTTTTTTCATAAGTACATGTTATTGGTAAACATTTACAGGACTCTCAAATACTATACTAAGTTTAATAATAACTTGCACTTAGTAGATGACCTTTACTAAGTATCAATAGAAACCAACACAATTTGAACATAACACATCTGCTAAAGAAATCCAATGCTTATAATCTATATCATTCTTGAAGTTTGTCAAAAACTTCTTTTTTAACCTCATCTTTATACTAAGGTTTTTAATTGAATATTCATTCATGAGCCTGCTCTATAGTAACGCTTTCAATTAAATATTCGTTCATGAGCCTTTAATTTGAATTGTATGTTGATATCATTTTAAATACATCGAAATGGTATCGGATATACTTTTGGAAAAAAACTTGTATATGAATTTTTAGTTATGATTATTTCATATTAAAAACTCCTTTTCACATTTTTTTGTAATGACTTAAATCTTATTTTTTACACAAAGTGTTCTCCATTACAGACTTGAGGTGAGCTCCTTACAGGAAAATAGGTTAGACAGGTATAAGAAGTGTAAAGTTCTCATAAAAATGGCTTGAACCGCCTTTCGCTAACCTATTGGGTAACCTCATGCTGGGAGTGCCCTTTCTTGCTTGTCAGCCGTTGTGCTACCACTCCTATGATTTTTGGTAAGCCCCTTCTCCCATTCTTGTTGGCCTTGGCTTGGCACCGGCTGAAAGTCAATGAGATGATTCCGAAGGCTTTCTCCTTCTACTCAAAGGCTTAACTTACCCGATTAGAAAAGAAATGGGAGACCTTTTTGGTATATCAAGGTCAATCATTTCTTTCTGGTCCACCAATAAAAAATAAGTTTTTCAACTAAGGTTTATTTAACCGCAACATGCCTTTTCCGTCTATAGCGGATAGGTAATTTAGCTACCTTCGCGGAGCTTCCATGGTCTCAGTCCATGAAGATGCTTGCTTTATTGGTTGGCAGCTGCTAATGAAAGCCTGAATTCAAAATGAAAGTGGGCTCTTCCTCTTCGATTCATTTTGAGGAGCTCTCTAAGCTGTCTAACTCTCTATTACCATATGCAGAGAGAAACCATCTTCAATAGCCGGATAGAGTAAGAAAAAAGCTAAATAGAAATCAGTACTTGCTACGGATTAAGGAGTAAAGAGTGTTTAGTGGTCCTTTTAAGTGAATAAGTACTCATCAAGAGGGTGTATAAGCCTCATATCTTTGTTACAACTTAGTATATATTTTTACTAAGATTCATGGATAAGTAATTATTTTTCATACTTAAAGCATTTGTAAAAAGGGCTTTTTAAAAGTTTTAAGCATAGTTTATAAGGCAAAAGGACAACACAAAACTCCAGGGATGGGTATCAATGGATAGAGAAACAAAATGATTGTGAGAGGGGAGTGAGAGAGTAGGCGAGACGTCCATAAAAGGTTTATCTTGTCTTGACATGTAGGAACCAAGATTGCCTATGTTTTCGGTAAAAGGTTTATTAAATTCTTTAAAAACCTACTAATCGTTACTAGGAAAATGTACCTTGTGGCACCTTAAAGGTATCATCTCAAATGCATTGACAATTTGGATATCTAAGAGCTAAACTATATGTGTTTATTATAATGATGACTAGGGTGGGTGCCCTAATGATCATCAATTCGATCATTACTGGTTGTTGTATTTTCTAGGCTCAACCTTATTAGTTAAAGTTTCAAAAATGATACCATACGATTGCTCACTCTAGTATAGAGGCTGAGTATCATGCCTTTGCTCATATTGCTATTAAGATTTGTTCAATTCCTTAGTTTTTTCAAAGATACTTCTTGATTTATCTTGTTGACCTATTTTATGGTGTGACAAGATTGATGACACCTATTTGGCAGACAATCTAGTGTTTCGTTAACACACAAAACATCTTAATATTTATACACACTTTACTAGAGACATGGTTCTGACCTAGACTCTTATTGTATGTTATGTCTTTACAACTAACCATCTTGCTAATGTTTTGATCCAATGATTGTTTGACAATTTTTAATCCAAGCTTCACGTTCTCATGCCTCACTTAGTTGGAAGGGGCATATTAGAGCAATGATTGAATTGAATGTATTAAGTTTGTATTGTTGTAGCTAGTGTTACTCATTTTGGTTAGTTAGGGTAGTTAGAGTTGGTATTTGCACCTTCTCTTGTTATAACATATTTTAGGTTCCTATATATAGAGATGTTATGTATTGTATTTTTGTTTTGAGTGCATATCACATTATATACCATTTATAACCATAAATCATTAAGTTGAGAGTTGAGAAATGAATGAGGGAACATGTTCATGCAAATTAACAAGTAAGAAGACGTGGAGAATCTAGTTTATGAGAGATCTAGAATCACCAAGGGTTCATTTGAGGTGTTGGTTTCCACTTTGATGGTCAAATGGTTAGTGTTTCACCCATTTTGAATGTGTTTCTGAACCGAACTTCCTTCTACAATGAGCTTTAGTGCTTTCACAATGTACTTGAAATTAACTCCTTGATCTTTATTACATAATTCAGATTGAAAACCCTACAATCGATTTTAAGACATGATTACACGTATTCATCATGAAGATTGTTAATATGTAATTGCATTAGTTGCTAGACGTTTGAGAGAATTATACACTACAACAAAATAGATTTTTAGTCTATAACGATGAAATTTCAATTAGTCTATCTAGATTAATATTTTTTTTCTCATCTTTTATAAAGCTGATGGTAAGATAAATAGAAAAAATGATTTTTTAAATTGGTATATAGCAACAACATTTAATCACTATAGGATGGAACTTTATAATAATCCCAACATAAGCACATAAAAACTTATAATTTTGTGTTGTGTGTCACTTGGGCTTTAAGTGGGTCCAATGTCACGTGAATATAGGATGGAACATTACGCGTCCACTAATCATCCTTACTATTTCTCTTCGTGCTTTGACCATTATATTTGACTTGAACTAAGTATGCTTTGATAATTATGTCATCATAGGACCTTGTCTAGAGAAAGTTTATTGAACATAATAAGGACAGACATCCACCACCACCTCCATCCATCAAGGTCTAGAATTTTCTTCTAACCGGTGAAGATGTTTGGTGGTTTGTCGTAAGGTGGCGTTGAACGTGTATATAGTTTGAGGAGAGATACAAGTATTAAAGGGATTTAACGATCTAGATACCCTACAACATGACTACTTTAATATTCTTTCTTTACCATAAGGGATATAATTTCTGTTTTTTCAGCCTAGTGTTGCACCATGATAATGAAGTTCATGTTCATGCTTCATTTTGATTTCTCCATAGTATAAGTTGTTATATAAGAGAATAAGTTTCAAAATATAAAGGGAAGTTATGTATAAATATTTTGTTGGATAACAATCTCAGCATAAGCACATAAAAACTTATAGTTTTGTGTTGTGTGTCACTTGGGCTTTAGTGGGTCCAATGTCACATGAATATAGGATGGAACATTACACATCCATTAAGCGTCCATACTATTTGTCATCGTTCACCATCATAAGGAAATCAACTTTTTTTCTTGCTTGACATAACCATTATATTTGACTCGAATTTAGTATGCTTTGATGACTATGTCATCACACGACCTTGGCCAAAGCAAGTTTATTACACATGTTAGGGACAAACATACACCACCACCTCCATCCATCAAGGTCTAGAACTTCTTTTAATTATCGAAGATGTTTAGTGGTTTGTTGTAAGGTGGTGTTGAATGTGTATGTAGTTTGAGGAGAGATACAAGTCTTAAACGGATTTAACTATCTAGATACCCTACAACATGTCTATTTTAACATATTTTTTCGTTGTCATAAAGGATATAATGTTTCTTTTTTAGCCTAGTATTGCACCATGATCATGAAGTTCATGTTCATGCTTCATTTTGATTTCTCTAATTGTTATATAAGAGAATAAGTTTCAAAGTATAAAAGGAAGTTATGTACAAAGATTTTATTGAATAATTTTTTAGTAGCAGGACCAAGTGAAAACCGACACTTATGGGTTGGTCCAAGAAGTCTATAGACAAGTCAGTTTAAGGGATTCAAGGGGTAATCATATTTAACTTGGTCTTAGTTTCCTAATCTAGTTATATCTCATGTCTTGTTCACCAAGTATGAGTAACATTATATTAATAGTTGATATGCTTAAAATAATACATGTTCAAAATGCACATTGTCCCCCATTTTGTAAGGCCCCGTTCGCAGGATGCTTACAGCTGGTCATTCATTGCACATAAAACATATATATTAATAAAATTAAAGAAAACATTGCAGCGGATTCATTAAAACAGACATCTCATTTCATTATAAAAGCTTTTGTAAAATAATACATCATTATCAAATTACAAAATACATGTTGCATTACATCACAAAAGCATTATAAAAATGGATGCCATCCAAAAGAGCTGAGTAGCCGCCTTGTGCCATCCTCAGCAACATTACCTGCCAACTGGAAACACATAAAAGTCAGCGTTGCTGAGTGAGTTCTAGTTTTATAATAAAACATACTTTATCTTTCATTTAAAACCGTCCATTACTTTCTTTCAAATCATAACAGTCTTAGAATATGATCACACATCATACGTACATATAGACAATAGTTATTATCTTCATCATCGTTCATATCGTACATTTATTATCTTTCATTTTCATCAAGGTCCTGTCATGTGCGTAACCCTCCCTCTAGAGCACCTATCAATTCATCTAGGGTAAGCGACAAGGACTCCATACATCTGGCCAATCACAAAGATTGAACCCATGTGTGCATCCTCATGGGATATTTAACCCGTACACAGTTGAGCTGACAACCCCTCATTGGGTGTGAACCTCCATACATGTGCTTAATTACATGGATTAAGCCCCAGTGTGCATCCTCATGGGGTAGCTAACCCGTACAGGGTTGAGCTAACACTCCTCATTGAGTGTGAACATCCATACATTTGCTTGCAAGCCTTTCTTATGTTCGTTCATTCATTAATGCATGCATTCTACATTTTGTTCCTCTTTTCATTATCTTCCATTTTACGTTACATAATACTTTTCATTTCATTCATTAACATTCAACGCAAAGCCAAGGGAAAATAATCATACATAATAAGGAACATAACATACACAGTCAACATCATCATACCCCGCATCATACATACATAACATACATCATACATACCATCATGCATAAACAGACAACATCATAAATCATCATTCATGCCTAACATAACATCTATGGCTTCAAAGGTCAACTTATAAGAACCCACAGGAACCTCTCAAGTCAAAGCCTACCTCTACGCATCTCTCCAAAAGTCAGAAATTAAACTATCTTCTTTCGGGCGTACAAGCCCTACTTGGGCGTATGGACACCCTTCTGTCGCATTGCCTCCCAGGCGACTGAACACTTAGGTGAATGAACACCAGGCGAATGGAACCTATGCGAATGGACCCTATGCGGATGATCACTATGGGCGAATGAACGCAATGCGGATGAGCACCTAGGCATATGGACCTCGGTCGCATGACTCCCATGCGAATGAACCTCAATCGCATGACTCACATGCGTATGAACCTCAGTCGCACGACTCATGTGCGTATGAACCTTAGTCGCACGAATCACATGCGTATGGACTTCAGTCGCATGGAATCCAAGCGCATGGACTTTAGTCGCATGCCTTTTGGCCATAGGGCCTCCTGTCGCATGCCATTCGGTCGCATAGCCCTAGCTGATGCAGAATGCAGTTCCCCTTCGAACCTAATCTGTACTTTTCGGCCTCCAAACCTCTCAAATCTATTCTAAGCTCAAATCAACCACCCTAAACCTAAGAAACACATACCACAACACAATTCAAGCACACACAAGCCCGAAAACAAACCCCACTCGCATCACACACAAACACAAACACACGGGTTCAACACACACACTTCAAAAACAGGTTTTACTATGTGCTCCAGCCCCAAATCAGTTGAAAACACGCAAAAGAGGGGTCCAAGAACTCACACAAACAACCGCATCGAATAGAGCTTCAAACCAACCCGCTACACCTCAACTTTTGCGCTCGAAACCAAGAAATTGAAGCTCGAAACCTCTTTTCTCCCTCTCTTCTCTCTATGGCCGAAAATTCTAAGTGTGAGGGAGGGTGTGGGCTGCCTTCCCCCTCTTATACTCCCACTCATTCAAGTTTTTTCCCATTTTGGCAAGTTTGGTCCCTCGACTTTGGACTTTATTTCTTTTCTTTCTTTTGTCGGCTTCAAAGAAAATAACCGGGGATTACACATTTTGAATGTTTTTTGTAACAAATTCATTTGAAATGACAGTCAATCGTGATTGATATGAATTTTGTAGGTTTGGATGGTGACTTGATGAATTTGATGAAAAACTCAAGATATTATTGAAATTTAGCTACTGATGTGGCCATATTGCATTCTAACATGGCCATATCAGAATCAGTTCAAGCTTATATGTCTCATGTGTGACATGTCCATGTCACTTTACGACATGGCTATGTTCAGCACAGATAGTCACTTTTAAACCCTAAATTGATCCACATTTCAAACATACAACTTTAGGGGTTAAAAACCCTAGTTCTCTTTAGCTCCCAAAACTATTTTGAGCATCTATTGAAGGAAAAGAAGTCAAGATTGAAGATCAAGCACTCCAAAGAAGAATCTAACAACATACAACCCATCTACCTTGATTTGGTTTGATAATCTCTTCATCTAACCATGTATTGTTTTGATGATTCATGTTTCTTGGGTGTTTTTATAGTTAGCATGAGTTAAACTACTTGATTCACTTAGATTAGATGAATCCTAGCTAACTTTGATGATGTATATGTGATTTTTGATGATGATTATATTGATGACTTTAACATGGTCTTTAATCTTCTTCAAAGATTATGTGTGTTTGTTCAACTTGATTATATGTTGAATCTCATAGGTATCTTGACCATATCATGTTGGAGAACCATATAGGGTATTCATTCATGAATATGTATATGTATGTATATGTATTTATGGCATTTGACTAGGAATGGTGGATGGGAATTGAAACATATATGATTGTTATTCAAATATGCATCCTTATTTATATGCTTGTAAATGCCATTACATTTGTTTGGAATTCCTCATATCATTGTGTATGTATGATTATGGTTTACTAGCGTAAATTTTTAGTTCATATATTCATGGTATGATACTCACAAGTTGGAGGACTTCATGATTTTGTTTACGTTATGTGATTCGAGGTGGGTGGTATGTGTTTATCATATTAGCTTTCCAAAGAATTATAGGACTAAACAACCTTATAGGAGTTTAATCCATATTTATATTCAACATAATTGTCTCATCGGTTCTTCATGGAATGACTTTAGATGGTTACTATATTAACATCATTTTATCTTTCCAAATAATCATATGATTAGGTAGCCTTGACAGGAGTCTAGTCTATATCCGTGATATACATGTATAGAATGATCTCATCATGAATTTGTGTATGTTACCATTGTTTTTCTAAGTGGATTCAAAGTTTAAGTGAATATTCCCTTGTAACACCCGGATATTTTCTTTGAAGCTGACGAAAGAAAAAAAGAAATAAGGTCCAAAGTTGGGGGACCAAACTTGCCAAAACGGGAGAAAGTTTGGAAGAGTAGGGGAATAAGAGGGGATGGCAGCCCACACCCTCCCCACACCCACAAAAATCTGCCCAAAGAGAGGAGAGGAGAAGAAAAGGGAGAAAAAGGGAGAAAAAGCTTGGTTCGAGTGGATTCGAGTTTGAAAATCGATGTGTAGTGGGTCTAATCGAAGCTCTACTCAAAGGTGTTGCTTGTATGAGTTCTAGGACCCCTCTTTTACCCGTTTTCAACTGATTTGGGGCTGGAACACATAGTGAAAACCCGTTTTTGAAATGTGTGTGTTTGACCCGTGTGTATGTGTCTGTGTATGATGCGAGTGATGTATGATTTCGGGGTTGTGTGTGCTTGTATGGTGTTGTGGTATGCATTCCTAAGGTTTAGGATGGTTGATTTGGGCTTAAAAGAGGTTTGGAAGAGCTTGGAGGTCGAAAATGGCAGATTGGGGTCGGGAGGAATCTGCATTTTGCACCAGTTAGGGCTATGCGACTGATTGGCGTGTGAGTCGTGCAACTGAAGTCCACACGCATGCCAGTCATGCGATTGAGGTTCATTCGCATGTGAGTCGTGCGACTGGAGCCCATACGCTTTCCAGTCGTGCGATTGGGGGTCATTCGTATGGGGAGTCATGCGACTGAGGCCCATATGCCTATCATCCGCATTATGTCCATTCACACAAGTGTTCATCCGCATTGAGGTTCATTCGCATAGGTGTTCAATCGCATATTATCCATTCGTATGATGCTCAGTCGCCTGGAAGGCCATGCGACTAAAGGGTGCCCATACGCCTAAGTAGGGCTTGTGCACTCGAAGAAAACGTAGTTTATTTACTGACTTTCGGGGAAAAGTGCAGATGTAAGTTTTGATGTGGAAGGTTCCTGGGAGTTCTTATAAGTTGACTTTTGAGGTCATAGGCGCTATTTTGGGTATGATGATAATGTATGATGTTGTTTGATTATGCATGATGTATGTTATGTATGTATGATGATGCCCTATATGATGATGCTATCTGTTTATGATGATGTTCCTTGTTATTATGTATGATTATTTTCCCTTGGCTTTACGTGGAATGTTAATGAATGAAATGAAAAGTATTAGGTAACGTAAAGTGGAAGATAATGAAAAGAGGAACGAAATGAAGAATGCATGCATTAATGAATGAACAAACGTAAGAAAGTCTTACAAGCAAATGTATGGAGGTTCACACTCAATGAGAAGTGTTAGCTCAACTGTGTGCGGGTTAGCTACCCCATGAGGATGCACACTAGGGCTTCATCTGTGTGAAGAATGAGGAAGAGATGAGGCATCATTACCCATGTTTGTTCGAGGAATTACAGGTTTTGGGGACGAAACCTATTTAAGGGGGTGGACTTGTAACACCCGGTTATTTATTTTGAAGCCGATGAAAGGAGAAAAAGAAATAAAGTCCAAAGTCGAGGGACCAAACTTGCCAACGAGAGAAATTTGAGTGAGTGGAGGCATTTAAAGGGAGAGGGCAGCCCTCACCCTCTCCCCACACTTGTAAAAATCAGTCAAAAGAGAGGAGAAGAGGAAAAAGGGAGAAAAGGAAGAAAAAGCTTGGTTCGAATGAATTCAAGCATACAAAATCGAAGTGTAGCGGGCCTAATCTAAGCTCTTCTAGTTGTGGTCGTTTGTGTGAGTTCTAGGACCCCTCTTTTACATGTTTTTGAATGATTTTAGGGCTGGAACACATCTAAAAATCGTTTTTGAAGTGTGTGTGTGTGTTTGACCCGTGTGTATGTGTTTGTGTGTGATGCGAGTGATGTATGATTTCGGGCTTGTGTGTGCTTGAATGGTGTTGTGGTATGTTTTCCTAAGGTTTAGGATGGTTCATTCGCACGATTGAGGGCCAGTCACATGGGGAGTCATGCGACTGAGGGCCCAATCGCATAAGTGTTCATCAGCATTAGTTCCATTCGCATGGGACTCATCCGCACTGAGTCCATCCGCATTAGGTCCATTCGCATGTGTGTTCATTCGTGTAGGTGTTCAATCGCATATTATCCATTCGCATGATGTTTAGTCACCTAGAGGCCATGCGACTAAAGGGTGCCCATACGCCTAAGTTGCTAGGACCTGGTATTTGAACGAAATACCGAATGATTAATGTGTAAACCAAACCAAATAGTGCGGAATCCTATTTGATTGGCGATCCAATCAGTGAGAACGCACGTAGAATCAATAAAGTATTGAATCAAACGTTAAGAATCGATTAGGAATCGATCTACAGCATTCTATGAACTTGGACTATCAACTTGGAGGCTTCTGGACGGCTAGGGTACGTCTGGAGTCGAAATAGAATGAATGCTCACGTTTTTCCACGAACTGGGTTGTATTTGTAGGTTAGTATGTTCATTCGTACGACTGAACCATTAGTATGGTACAGTCGTGCGGTTGAACCATGCGGTTGATTCATCTGCATGACTGAGTGTTCAGTCGTGCGACTGAGCCAATCTTATGTTACAATCATACGACTGATCTAGTCTCCTAGTTCAGTCGTGCGACTGAGTCATTCGTATGAAGTTATTCATGCGTATGGTCCATTCTGGAACTGGAGGGCTTGTATTATTTCCTACGTATCATAGAACAGTGGCCACTTGTATAGAGTGTAGACATCATTAGCTGACAAGTTGGTAAGCCACATTGGGTCAAATACCCTGATAGTATCCATTTCGCCCTCTTTGTTTAGGACTATGACCGCTTCTCCTGTCCTCCAATCGTAGTACCACCACTTAAAATATCTTTAGCTTTCCAGTAACGACATCAACTTCAAACCTTCTGATGTACCTTGTAGGCTGTTGGGGTCTGAAGTTAACCCACCTGGTGTGGTATTCCTTCCTTAGGGCAGCCTCAAACTAGCCTGACATCTTTCTCGAGTCAGCATACAACAACTTCAGTTTGGCCAGCTGGTTGATCTCAAAACCTGGTAGAGTCTTTAGATCATATGGAAATCTAAAGTACTCTATGCCCTTCTCCCTCTTAACTGCATAGACGTTAAGGTCCTCAAAATATGCCCATGCTATAATCCTGCCTGACACCTTATGATGTTTCTTGATTCTGTAGAGTTTGGTGTCGGATTCCTGTTTAGGTGCAGCACATTGGGCTCTAACTTCTTCAAAACAGGAAGCCCACTCAGCCTTTGGATATCAACATCATCATTTGAGGCTTGTGTCGTTCCCTCTGTCTTCTCTGACTCCTGCTCCATTTTGTCTAACACCTCAAACGTATCACTGACAAGGGATTCACCCAGATTGGGGACCACATTTCCTTATTGTCAGCATACTGAGGGTAGTGCTCTTCAGTGACATCTTCTATCTCTATTTCATCAACATTGTTGAGCTCTTCGTCACTTGTCGAGTCACACGTTGGAGCATCCTTCATAATCTCATCAGGATTTATTCTTGAAGATCTCAGCTAATTGCTCGTCAGTAAGATTATGAATGATTTCTCCTTCCTCAGGAGTATACATAACCGATCTCCTGACTATACCCTGCAGATCAAGAATCAACTTCAGTTGAGTCTTGACCTGCTGGAGGGGAGCAATATCGTATTCATCTCTTTGGAAATCAGGATCTGCTTGATTTAAAACATTCAACACAGCAAACATTAGTTAATAATCAAGACAGAAATACATTAATCTTAATATAAACATCATATACATAAGTTTAATACATGATTCAAGTACAAAAGCTATCAAATACATGATCATCTAATCATTACTTTTATCTTGAATTGCTGGATCAGCAGTAGGTGAGGTAGAAGAGGAAGCTCGTTGGTCTTGATTTCTTTTTGATCTGCTATCTTGACCCTGAGCTGAGGCAGATGCAGCTGCATCTCCTCTTTCATCATCATCGTCCTCATTCCTCTCCTCTGTCCTCTCGTCCTCAATCCCCTCATCATCCTCAGTCCTCATCATCATCTCATCATCATCTATCCTCATCATCTTCGTCTCCCTCTTTAATCCTTAGTGGCTCGTCTTTAGATCCCTTAAGCTTTAGCATGATGGTCTTCTTAGCCTCCTCCAACTCCTCAATCCTCTTAGTAGATGTGACACTGTGCTCTTGGAGTTGGGCGATCTCGTGGCTCTGAGCAGCCATTTGTTGGGCCTGCTCATCTATCAACCGAGCCTGCTCCGAGATCTGCTGAGACTGCATGCAGTAAGATCTGTCAATGACGGATCTGCGCCGTCTTCTCCTCATCAGCAGCTAATAAACGCATCACCATCCGGTTCAGCGCAGAAAGTTATTCCTCTACCCCAATGGAGGTAGAGGAGATCCATATATATGTGCGGGATGGGATGAGGGTCCTGCTTGGTGGCTAGTGGTGGTGGTGGTGGCTGTGGTGAAGATGGGGTTGGGTTTGTGAGATAGTGGAGGTGATGTAGGAGTGAAAGATATGGTGGTGGTTGGCATATGTACAGTGGTGAGGTGTGGTGGTGGTAGTGGTAGCTGTGGTGGCTGTGGTGGTGGATGGTGTGGTTGTAGAAGTGGTAGTGGTGGTGGTAGATGTAGTGGCTGTGGTGGTGACGAATATGAGTCTTCTCTTCTTCTTCTTCTGGCCGTGGGGCTGAGCCATCCTTTTCTTCCTCGATCCAGTCGAGGTGGATGCTCCCCCTAGAACACGGCTAGCTGACTCAGGGGCACAACTAGGATCTGCAGTAATCTCTTCCGAATCCCTAGGGCGTTCACCAACCGCCCGGAGTCCATACTCTGTGGGAACAACCTTGCTTCCCACAGTCCTCGTCAAGGGCTCCTCATCCGACTCTTCTTCCTCCTCACCAGGTATGAAGTCCTGGTGGAAACCCGCTGACTCAGCTATGTCGCCTGTTGGGGCAGATACTGGAGGTATAACATCTGAAGCTGTGCCCCTCGGTGGAATAGGCATATCATCCCCAGCATCCCCACTGTCATCATCGTCTGAATCATGCTTGGGAGCAATAGCCTCTCATCGTCTGAATCGCTGTCATCATGACGCCACTTGCGTCTACCTGGCGCCACATATCTCTCATTGGCCAGATGGCCGATCAACCTCTTTACCTGGGGCTTAACCTGCTTACCCCGGTAAACTCTCATACGACCCAGAGTCGTATCATCCATGATCTCTAATTCACCGCATCGTGGCGCTCTTTGGTAGGGATGGAAACTTCTCATTGAAGATCAGCTGCAAGAATCTGGGGTACATACAAAAACCCTCCTTCCCCTTGGCCTCCAGATTCTCCACCAGATATGAGAAGATCATGCTCGAGAAGCTGAAGGGGTGGTTCAGCACCAGTGCCACATAGGCATTCTGAATCTGGTCTGACAGGTCATCAAACCCACCCCTCCGAGAAGCAATACACTTCAGGATCACATGCGCCAAGTACTTATACTAGGGACACAGGTTGCTTTGTTGAGCACACCTGATTGATGATGTCCCCAGCGTACTTAATCCTGAGAAAGCAACCTCTGACTGTAAATGGATGTAGTCTGGTGGGTATCAGTATCGTCCCCAAAATCAAGTACTCTCTGGATGTCAGCTGCTGTAATCTCAATATCATGACCATGAATGGAGCTCCGTATGCTGTAAGGCTCACGTGAACGATCTACGGAGGCATTTTCCCAGAAAGCCTGATGTAACGACCTGTAAGGAGTACACGGTGTGGATATGGCTTTATGTATCCGAGAACATCGAAGGAACGCAATGATCGCTGTAAACTCGGCCCCATTCCGAGTCGTATGGTCCAAATGAGCACATATATTGTGCTTTGGATTGATGGACCATCTATCAGCCATTGACCTGAAACACAAGACACAGAACCATTAGAAAATCATACATTCAAAATTCAGTTCAAGGTGTATAGTTTAGATTCAATCTGATTCATTCATGCGAATGAATCATGCGACTGAAGTCAGTCGGTTGTCCTTTCATGCGACTGAGCTCATTCGGGTGAATGAGACATGCGACTTAGTTCAATCTGTTGGCTGAGTCTGCGATTGGTTTAGTCGGCCGACTGAGTTCATTCGCATGGTGAATTCGGCCGATTGACCCAATCGCAAGATTCAATTGTGCGATTGGAGTTCATCCGGTTGACCAGTCGCTTGTCCCACTTTTCAGTCGCCTGTGGTTCGAATCTTGACCAAATCAAGTAATTTAACATGGTTTAATGGTCCATTAGACTCGCCATCTTGTCACTAATAACCTATTATAATTAGTTTTAACATTTTGCTTAGTTTATGTTGGTTATTAGGTCATTTACAGTCCAGTTCTTGTTTCACCCAAATATCACAAATTAGGGTTCAATGTCTTCTGATTTCAGCAAGATTTCACTGCAATATACTGTATAACCATCAACCCACGTCAGAAGATCAATAAGATGTAAAAACAAGGTCTAGAGGAATTTCGGCAGAGTAACGGTACTTGGTGCGATTTAGGAGCGATTGAGGGTTATGAGTGGAATACGATCGACTATGGCCCTTTAAATACTGAAGATGAGTTTAATCGGCCGACTGGCCTCATTCGCTCAGTTCATTCGGGCGGCTGAGGCTCAGTCATGCGATTGGCCCAGTCAGTCGCATTCAGTTGGCCGACTGAGTCTCAGTCAGTTGACTGACTCATTCGTGCCCTTTCATTCTCACCTTCAGTTATCCGATTGAGTCTCAGTCGGTCGTCTGAGTCATTTGCACCATTTCATTCGGTTGAATGGATCATTCTGATAAGCCATTCGGGTGAATGGCGCAAGCTCATGTCCAGTCGTACGAATGGGATCCATTCGCATGGTTGGTCCATACTTATGATCCAGTTGTGCGAATGGGTTACACTTATGAACATTTAGCACTTAAACCCTTTTTACCTATTGAAATTAACATTATGAGCATTTGATCATCTCAGACATGATCATTTTAACGTGAAAACTTTTTGATCACCTCAGACGTGATCCTTTTAAACAATTTAGTCACATCAGACGTGACCCTTTTAAACTTTGAAAACACATGTGGCCATCTCAGACATGACCCTTTTAGGTGAGTTAATCCCATACTGATTTTCATGATATAGTCCGACGAACAAACAAACTAAATAGACTAACTAACTAGAAACTTAAACTAGATACAAAAATAAAACTTGTTTTTGACTTTTTGCGAAAGATAAATCCTAAGATAGACATCTACTGGATTTGGTTCCAGAATAGGCAGCTACAATTTAGTTTGACCACACCTGGACCAATTCAATTTTGGAATCATACAAGCAAGTCAAATCATTTGGGACTTGTTATCAAATCCTTTTGATGCTCAATTCTTGGTTTTCGTCCAGATTCGTTAGAAAATTTAGGAAATCACACTGGTACTATTAGATTCCCACATTGATTTGAACTTTCAAGAATTGTAGCCACAATGATTGTCAGTATATTTGTCCTCTTAAATCCATACACAGACTTTAGACACAAACTGGTGATATTTTTAGGTTTAATTATTTCAATTAACAAATTTGGATCCCACACTTATATGGTAATCAACATTCCTCAGGAGCTTTTGAGCGGTCTAGGGTATTTTTACTAGAAGAGACTATTCTTAGAGCTTTCAAAGAGAAGCCAATCCTCAAGTCAGTGCCATCGCACAGCAGAAAGGCGGCAAACAACAATGAAGTCTAGAATATCTAGGTTATGCTTATCCTCAGGTCAGTGCCATCGCACAGCAGAGAGGCACACAACCTATCTTCTTGTTAGAGCAGCTAAATTTTCTTTTGCACAGAATGTACCAAAACATATGTCATTAGCTTGATAGCATTTGTCTTTCATTTTTTTCGTGCTTTGCTCTATTTATGGTCATCCGCACATATTTGTGGCATTTACATGCTCATTACCCCTTATTGGATATTGTTGATAGTGTTCACCAGTGATAAGATGGCAGCCCACAGTCAATTGAACAACTTAGTTTGATCTTGAGATCACCAATTAGGTCTAATCATCTATTGTGTTGAATCTACCGACATATCATTTATGGTCTAGCAACCTCTAGGTCTACTTTCTTTGTGTTACCTTAGTAGTTACCAGTTTTTCTATCATCTTCCCTTTTTTATTGCTTAGACTACACAGACTTATACTTTAAATTTTGCATCTTTTCTAAATTAAAATTTTAAAGTCCCTTTTGATTTGTTCCTATGTACTATCATTTTCCAACAGGTTTGAATCGGTATCACAGATACAATCTACCTTATATCAGCTATCCACTCCTTCTCCCTCGTTTTTTTTTCTTTTTTTATTTTATTTTAATATTACTAGCTGACCTACTCTCCCCCTAAAATTCTAAAATCATACTGGATTTAATTATTTTAGGATTTTAACAGACAGCTAAATAACATGAATTTAATTTAATCAGAATAAAATAAATAAAGAAAAATAAAAAAAATATAACTACAATGCATCGGACTACACATGATCATCATCTGGAATAACATCACTTTTCTTTTTAACGTCATTGACCTCTAACAGATATAGAAAACGTGGTTTATCAAAGGCTTTGGTATAGATGTCAGCGCATTGAAAGTCAGTATTAATTTTTACCACATCAATTAAGTTCTTTTCAAAACAGTCTCTTATGAAATGGTATTTAATACCGATGTGTTTGGTCTTTGGATGTTTTGTATCGGATTTTTAGTTACTACAATTGCAGCAGAGTTATCAACAAAGATAGGAGTAGAAGAAAACTTTAAACCGTAATCCCGTATTTGCTGTTGAATCCAGATGATTTGTGAACAACAACTTGTAGCAGCAACGTATTCGGCTTCACAGGTTGACAATGCAACCGAGGTCTGCTTCTTACACTGCCAGGTAACTAATCTCCTCCAAAGAATTGACACCCTGCTGATGTAGACTTGTAGTTCATCTTGCAGCCCCCGTAATCCGAGTCACTAGACGCCGTGAGCTCAAAGTCATCATCATGAGGATACCACAACCCAAGTGTGGGTGTACCCTTCAGATAACAAAATATCCTTTTGACCCCGATCAGATGGTTAATCTTAGGCTTAGCCTGATATCTAGAACATAAACATGTAGCATACATGATATCAGGTCTTGAGGCAGTGAGATACATGAGGGATCCTATCATTCCTGGTACATTATGGCATCTACCAGATCTCCATTTTCGTCAGGTGCTATATCATGATTTGTAGCAAGTGGAGTCCTAGCAACAGAAGCATTCTCTATGTCAAACCGACTGAGAATGTCTCCCACATACTTGGTCTGATGTAGAAAGATCCCATTTGGTCTCTGATCCACCTGTAACCCGAGAAAGAATTTCATCTCCCCCACAGCACTCATCTCAAACTCTTTCTTCATAACTGCTTCAAACTCTTTGCATAATTCTTCGTTCTTTGAACCGTGTAAGGCCATCTTTTTCTTTGATGAACAGTGTGTAGTCAATGACTCCCCTGCAAAAGCCGTGTTTTATAAGATGAGTTGAGAGTTCTCATAATAGGCCCTTGGAGCTTGATGAAGCCCGTATAAGGCCTTGTCGAGATTATAAACTCTGTCCCGATGATAAGGATCTTCAAATCCCTCGGGTTGACTGACATACAGTGTCTCTCGAATTTCCCCATGAAGGAATGCATTCTTCACATCTAATGATAGACTTTAATCTTCATATACGATGCATAGGCAAGGAAGATACGGATGGCTTCCATCCTTGCCACGGGTGCAAACACTTCATTGTAGTCAATCCCCTCGACTTGGCGAAATCCCTGAACAACCAGTCGAGCCTTGTTCCTGATAATGACCCCTTGGTCATCCTTCTTGCATTTCAAGACCCATTTGGTGCCAATGACCTTAGCACCTTTAGGTCTATCTACCAGAGTCCATACTCCTAACTTCTTGAACTGAAGAAGTTCTTCTTGCATGGCACTCACCCATGCCTCATCGTTTAGTGCATCACTGACGTATTTTGGCTCAAACTGCGAGACAAAACAGTGATAAGCACCATCATGAATGTATCCCTTTTCCATAACAGAGGCATAATCAGCTGAGTACAGCTGATTTCGGGTTTGTACTCCTAATCTGACATCCCCAATGACATTGTCTAAGGGATGATAGGCGTTTAGACGTGATCCTGGAGTAGTAGGAACAGCTACCTCAGATCCAAGATTATGAATATTTGGTTCTGCATCTGAGGTAGAAGGAGTTTGAGGTTCCAAAGTCAAAGGTGCATCACGGTTAGATGCTTGTGGACTTTCAGGAACTGGAACCTGTTCCTCCAAACTGTTTTGGTAATCTTCTTCAGCTTCATCTTCAGAGGAGGAGTCACTGTCATCGACTACTCCCCCTGATTGAGTAGATGATTCTCCCTGTGAACTCGATGATGTTGAATCAAGAGATGGTGTATTAAAGATATCATAAATCATTCGAGTAGCTAACTCATCATCAGAAGGAGAGATAGGGATGTTGAAGGACTTAAAGAATCATCATATTCGAAAAAGTAGGCGGGTCCTTTGCCAGTAGGTGGTGTAGTATATCTCTGAACATCAACATTACACCACACTTCTACTAGACCGTGAGTTTTGTAAACTCTCTTGTTCGGTATGTTGTATTCTAGGAAGATTCCTTCATCAGCCTTCTCGCTGAATTACCTCTTGAGCCTTCTTCAGAAGTGTACACGGCACGCCAAATGGTTTGAGATACTCCAGATTCGGTTTACGTCGTTGTAGTAGCTCGTAACATGTCTTTCCGTGGTGCTTGACTATCAGAACTCGATTCAGTGTATAACATGCATTAGCCACTACCTCATTCCAGAATTGGATAGGCAGTTTCGAGTCTGCCAGCATTGTTCGTGCTGTCTCTATCAGCATTTGTTCTTTCTCTCAGCTACACCATTCATCTGAGGCGTGTAGGCAGAAGTGAATTGATGCACAATTCCCTTTTCCTTGCAGTAAGCCTCCATCCACTGATTCTTGAATTCAGTCCCATTATCTGAGCGTACCTGTCTCACCTTCAGCTTGTAGAGAGATTCCAGTGTGGTTACTAATTCTTTGAATGACTCAAATGTTTCTGACTTGGACTTCCAAAACATTACCCAAGAGAATCTTGAGTAGTCATCAGTAACCACATAACAGTACAGGTCACCTGCAATGCTCTTTGTACTGACCGGACCAAACAGATCCATGTGAAGTCTCAAGAGGAAGCTCGATAGAATGAACTTTCTTTTCCTTATGAGTCTTCTTCGTCTGTTTGCCTTTCTTGCATGTACACATAAATCAGGAAGTTGGAAATTTTTGACGTTAACACCTCCACTAGATCCTTCTGAATCAAGTGATTCATCTTCCGTTGATTTATGTGGCCCATTCTCCTGTGCTAGGAAATGGAGTCCTTCTCAGTAGCTTTTGATAGGAAGCACTGAACTTCATGATCCGTTGGAGAAGCCGTTGAGAGATCCAAAACATAAAGGTCTTTATATCTTGAAGCTGTCATCAGAACTTGGTCCTCCGGAATCACATAGTCTTTCTTTAGGACGTAACATTTCTTGTTGTCAAATATGACTTTAAACTCTTTATCACAGATTTGGGAAACAAAAAGTAAGTTGTTTTGAAGTTGTTGAATGTAGTTCACTTTGTCAAACTTAACTTTCTGATTTCCAACTTCTCCCTGAGCTGTGATATAGCCTCCTTGTTTCCAGCAAACGAAACATGCCCTCCTTTTATTTGCTTGACGTTTGATAAAAGAGCCCTATTTCCTGTCATGTGCTTGGATGCTCCGCTGTCTACAATCCACGTGTTGGTTTTAGCACTGTAGCAAACACCCTGCACATACAATGTAAAACATTAGTTTAGGTTAGGAACCCAAGCCTTTACTGGCTTGGGTTTCCCAGAGGCATCACACATTATGAATTCAACCCATTGACCTTTAGAGGGTGAGGGTAGCACGGGTTCCTTCTTGTCATCATTATCAGGCACAGAGGATGACTTCTCTTTCCATAAGCCAGATTTGTGCAATGCTTGTTTGTGATAAACAGTCGACTGGCTAATGGGTTGAACGTTAGGTTCACTAGTTCTTCTAGGTGGAGTTAAATAACTCCTCTTAGAATACCTAGGTTTTGAATCCTAAAGTTCAATCTTCTTCCTAGGTGTCTGATAGTAAGGACAAAAGGAAGAAATGTGTCCACACTCTCCACAGTTGTAGCACAACCTGCTATCAACTTTATGATTAAACTTTCTTTGTGGAGATGTGTGTGACACCCTAGTAACATCACTTAGTTTGGGTTTTGACTCTGTTTCTTCTGTTTAACAAAATCAATTGTTTTCACATTTTTAACATCTTTTTCCTTTTGGTTAACTGGTTTTTGACATGAAGCTTGTGAAAGATTAACATTAGCAGTCCTTTTAGATTCAGATTTGAGTTTGTTTGACTCGGACTTTATATTAGCCTTTTCAAATTCTTTTTCCAGATTAACACAAGGCATTTTACCCTTTGCCTTTGAAGTGGCCTCCTTTTGTTTTGTTTTAGATTCAATTGATGAACATGAGGAATCTGGATCACTAACAAGAGGAGTAGAAACCACATGATCCTTGATGGGGTTGTTATTTATTGGTCTACTCTTAGTGTTCATCAAGGTCTCAGGTGGTGGTGGAACCACTTTATAACCCAAACCCTCCCCGTTGTTATGCTCTCTCACTAAGTGTTGGACAATATGAGATGAACTTGTCCAACTGTGCAATTTTTGCTTTAAAGAGTTAACTTCTAGTTCTAAGGCTGCTTTTTGTTTCTTAGTGTCTTCTAGGGAGTTAAGATGGTACCTAATGTCATTAGCTTTGTTAAATGCAACTACTTCAGTTTCCCTAAGCTGTTTATTCAACAGTCTACCTTTTCTTTGTAACTATGCTCATTTTGTTTTAAAACTCTATTTGCCTCAGTGCATAGTTTCAAATCCTTTACTAGGCTATCATTATGATCTAGCAACTTAGCAAATTTCTGATCTATGCTTTCTCTAAATTTATCACAGTCAGAACAAGCATGATTTTGAAAAGTTGGTCAGTAGAACTTACCTGAGGAGGTTCTGATGAGGTAGTCATCAGTGCAGCATCAGATGTCTCTGGTTCTGGTGATTCTTTCTTTGTTGTAGATGTCCTTCTTCAGGCTTGTAGCTGACCTCTGTTGTAGTTTCTTCATTATGTGACATCGCTATCTCAACTACTATATCTCTTTCACTTGCGGAATCATCATCTAAGTCATCCACGCTCGCAATATTGGATTCTCCCGGAGATACAAACCTAAAGCTCCTGTCCTGTCCTTCATCATCATGGGCGGTCAAAGCTTTTGGATCCTTGCCTGATGATGTAAAACTGCTATCTTGCTTGTCTTGACGAGTGAAGGACGAGAATGGATTCCCGTTTCCAGTCTTCTTTGGCTTCACACATTCTCTTTTGAAGTGCCCCTTTTCTCCGCAGTTGAAGCAGGTCACCTTGCTCTTGTCGAAACCAAAAGTAGTGTCCTTAGTAGCAACCAAGTTTTGTCCGGTCTTCTTCAAGAACTTCTTTGCTCTCCGGACAGACTTGCTAAGCGCCCACATAATATCCATCCTTTCCAGTTCAGTCTCATCAACCCTGCTCGTAGTCCTCATCTGCCAGATGGTAGTTTCCAATTTTTCCAGCAATGAGTCCATCATAGGATGAATCAATCTGCCAAGAGATCCATGTGCTCTCGAGCTACTTCTACTGTCACGTTTCCAGATTCGCAGCCTTCAGTCTGGTAGCATTTGGTTCAGATCCGTTATATTGGGTACTAGAAGACCCTGACGTTTCTAATCCTGAGGGAGAGACTTGTGAAGGACCAGATGAGCTTGACACAAAAGCAGTCTGAAGAGGTGCTCCAGACGTCTTAACTTGAGAAGTGCATTGTACAAAGCTGGATTCTGAGTGTACGAAGACTTTTGAGCTTGATACTTCATCCTTAGTGCTTCTTCTCGCAGCTTTAGTATGAAATCATTGATGTCCAACTTTGATAGCAATCCATTCTGTCTTAGATTTGACACAAAAGAAGCCCAACTTTCTGGCAACCCATGAGCAAAATTTGACACTTTATCTTCCATGGTAATGTGACACCATGTGTGTGCAACTCGCTCATCAAATGTAGAATCTATCAATGACATCGTCTAAACTCTCTTTTCCCATCGATGAAAAGTTGTCAAATTCTTTCTTCAGTTCCTTAGCTTTAATTGCCTTCAACGAAGCATTCCCGTCGTATCTTTTTTCCAGCTCATCCCATAACTTCTTGGCTTGTTTATTCTCTGAGAATTGGTGAAAAATGTCCTTAGGGATAGACTGCGTTAGCAATGCATATACTCTCTTTTCAGCATTATATTTAACTTTCTGTGCATTAGTCATTCCTCCTAGAGTAAGTTTCACCCCATCTGCTCCCACCGGCATACTATGCCCAATCTTGATAGCTTCCCACAAATTTGGATCCACTCCATTGAGGTAGATCTCAAAACGTTGTTTCCAGTGGGGACACCATGTATCAACACAAGTAGGGCTGGCGTACCCGGGGAAAACGCAGTTTAATTACTGACTTTCTGGGGAAAGTGTAGATGTAAGTTTTGATGTGGAAGTTTCTCGTAAGTTCATGTAAGATGACTTTTGAGGCCTTAGAGATTATATCGGGGGTGTTGATGATGATGTATGATGTTGTATGTTTTATGTATGTGTATCTTATGCCTTGTATGATGATGTGGTACGTTTATTATGTTCCTTGGTTTGTTTGATTGTCTTCCTGTGGCTTTCCTTGCATGCTAATGAATGAACGAAAAGTATTATGTATTGTAAAGTGGAAGATAATGAAAAGGGGAATGAAATGAAAGAATGCATGCATAAATGAACGAAAGAAATGAAAGGCTTGCAAGCAAATATATGGAAGGACACGCCCATTGTAAGGTGTTAGCCCAACGGTGTGCGGGTTCGCTACCCTAGAAGGATGCACATCGGGGTCCGTCTTTGTGATCGACCATTTGTATAGAACCTGTACCGCTTACCCCGGTACTGCGGCACTATGTATAGCTGTCTATTTATAGACTTCGGCCTAGTAGCCATATAGTTTGGGGTGTAGCACATGGTATTGGTACGGAAGATATGAAAAATGAAAGAAAGAACGAATAATGAAGAAAATAATGTTATTATCTTTCTGTACGTATGATGTATGATCGCATGAATGTAAAGAATGGTTTTAACGAAAGAAAAGTATGTTTTATTATAAAACTATAACTCACTCAGCAACGTTGACTTTTATGTGTTTCCAGTTGGCAGGTAATAATTGCTGAGGATAGCACGAGGTGGCTACTCAGCTCTTTTTGGATGGCATCCATTTTTAAAATGCTTTTGTGATGTAATGTAACATATTTTTTTGTAACTGGATAATGATGTATTATTTTGCAAAAGCCTTTATAATGAAATGAAATGTCATTTTTAAATGTTTCTGCAACAGTGTTTATTTAAGATAAATGTAAATATATGTTTTGTGCCATGATTTGCTAGCTGTAAGCATCCCGGGATCGGAGGCGGCACGAGGCTGTAACTACGGGCGAAAGGAGACAGGCCGAGACTGAGACGGTTTTGTCTGACGATGAAGAAGAATAGGAGGAAGAAGAGCCTGCACCGGAGGCGGCACAAGGCTGTAACTACGGGGCGCTTATGAGATGCAAGCCCCCTACTTTTGATGGTAATGGCACTGCTGCTGCTGCTCACCGGTGGGTGAGGGAAATGGAGGCTGTTCTTGATATCAGCGAGTGCCGGGAGGACTAGAAAGTGAAGTTTGCTACCCACACATTTGTGGACTCGGCTCTGTGTTGGTGGGACAATATTGTCCAAACCGAGGGTAGCTGGGCAATAGGAAGGATAAAGTGGTAGGAATTGAAGAAGATGGTAATTGAGGAGTTCTGTCCTCATAGGGAGATGGATAAAATAAAGAGAGAGTTCCTGTAGCTGGAGGCGGGAACCATGACACACCAATAGTACACCATAAAATTCAACGACATGGCATGGCTGGTGCCGGATCAAGTGACGCCTCTGTCTTGAAAGATCAAGAGGTACATTCAGGGCTTGCCGGTGGATATTCCCAGGCATATGATCGCCGCTCGGCCAGGCACGTTTAGGTCAGCGGTCGATTTGGCATGGAGATTATATGATGAACGGGAGGTGGTGGTGACTGAAGTGAGCAAGAAGGGTGTTGGCGATCGGAACTGGAATAGGAAAAGGTTTAGTCGGTGGATGCCTAGACGGGTAACAAAAAGGCATGGGTGGATGACCGCCGTGTGGCCACATCGAGTGCGGGGTCAAAGAGGTGTGGCAAGTGTGGAAGGGAGCATACGAGAGAATGTAGGTTAGGATTGAATGTGTGCTTCAAATATGGGAAGATGGGACACATCGCAAAGGATTGCCGTGCAGGCAGATGTTTCAACTGTGGCGTGGAGGGTCACATGAGTAAGGACTGTAAGAAGCCGATGGTTGAGGGTTCTGGGGTGAAGAAGATTGGGGAGGAAGGACCGAGGGCGAGTGCCAGAGTGTTCACGATGACGCAGGAGGAAGCTAGGACGGACCCTGATGTTATGTTCGGTACATTTCTAGTGAACCAAAATTTAGCTTCTGTGTTATTTGATTCTGGTGCCAGTAAAAGTTTTATCTCTACGGCTTTCTGTGCTAAGCTGCCACTTTGTAGTAGATGTGTTGATGCGCCATTTGATGTAAAAACTGCCATAGATAAGTCTACCAAGATTTCTGAGGTGTTAGAGGGTTGTGATGTGGAACTAGAAGTTCATAAATTTCCTGTGAGACCTTTCGTGATGACCTTAGGTGGTTTTGATTTGGTTCTTGGGATGGATTGGCTAGCGGACCATGAGGCGAACATTGTGTGTCGCAAGAAGAGGATCTGTTTGACAGCACCTGACGGTAGTTCGGTGACGGTTTATGGTGATCAGGTTACTACGATACGAAGGTGATTTCAATGGCGGTGGTGGAAAAGTGCATGAGGCGTGGATGTAACGCCTATCTGGCTTATGTAACAGATGTGGATAGACCAACACCACAATTTTCTGATGTACCAGTTGTGTGTGACTTTCCAGACGTATTTCCCAAAGACTTACCAGGAGTGCCATCTGACCGCGAGATCGAGTTCTAGATAGACTTGATACCGGGTGCCCAACCTATTGCTAAGGCACCGTATCGGTTAGCTCCGATAGAGATGAAGGAATTAATGGAACAACTGCAGGAGTTACTTGACAAGGGGTTTATTAGGCCGAGTATCTCACCTTGGGGGTGCTCCGTTCTTGTTTGTGAAGAAGAAGGACGGTAGCATGAGAATGTGTATTGACTACCGTGAGCTGAACAAGTTGACGGTGAAGAACCGATACCCGTTACCGAGGATCGATGATTTCTTTGATCAGCTTCAAGGTGCTGGTTGGTTCTCAAGGATAGATCTTCGATCTGGGTATTACCAACTGAAGGTGAAAGAGCAAGACATTCCTAAAACATCTTTCCGTACGCGCTATTGACACTACAAGTTTCTCGTTATGTCCTTTCGTTTAACCAATGCACTAGCTGCTTTTATGGATTTGAAGAATCGAGTGTGTCGGCTGATGTTGGATAAATCAGTGATCGTGTTTATTGATGATATCCTGATTTATTCAAAGAATGAGGACGAGCATGCCGATCACATTCGGGAGGTTCTAGAGACGCTGAGAAGGGAGAAGTTGTATGCCAAGTTCTCCAAGTGTGCATTTTGGTTGTACGAAGTTCAGTTCTTGGGTCATGTTGTATATCCCAATGGCATTATGGTGGACCCGGCAAAGGTGGAGGCGGTGATGCAATGGAAGTCTCCAAAGACGCCATTCGAGATCCGTAGTTTCTTGGGTTTGGCGGGCTATTACCAAAGGTTTATCGAAGACTTCTCTAAGATTGCTTCTCCACTAACTAAATTGACGTGGAAGGATGTGAAGTTTGTATGGGGTCAAGCTCAAGAGAAGGCGTTCGAAAAATTGAAGGCGAGATTGACTCAAGCTCCAGTTTTGTCATTACCCGATGGAAGTGAAGATCTGGTGGTTTATTCTAATGCTTCCTACTTGGGGTTGGGGTGTGTGTTAATATTGAGAGGGAAGGTTATAGCCTATGCATCTTGTTAGTTGAAGGTTCATGAGGTCAATTATCCTACTCATGATTTGGAGCTGGCAGCCATGGTCTTTGCATTAAAGATTTGGAGGCACTACCTTTACAGGACGAAGTGCACCATATTCACTAACCACAAGAGCCTGAAGTACTTCTTTGAGCAGAAGGACCTAAACATGAGGCATAGAAGATGGTTGGAGCTCATAAAAGACTATGATTGCGAGATCCATTACCATCCGGGCAAAGCCAACGTGGTGGCTGATGCCCGTACCCGAAAGGAGAGACCCAAGCCGATTCGGGTGAAAGCTTATCGGTTGATCATGACTTCTGATGTGAGAGGAAAGTCAAGGAGTTTCAAGATGAAGTGCTGAAAGAAGAACATCTTAACTCTGAAAGAATGAGAGGTCTGGTCGCGGAGTTGGGTGAAAACACTCTCGGTATTAGAACCCGATTTGGACATGTGTGGATACCTCGTTTTGGGGATCTACGCGTGAAGATCATGGACGAAGCTCACAAGACTCGATACTCCATTCATCCTAGTGCCACAAAGATGTATCAAGACATGAAGAAAGATTATTGGTGGCCGGGTATGAAACGTGACATGGTGGGGTATGTGAGTAAATGCCTTACTTGTCTACAGGTGAAGGCCGAGTATCAGAAGCCGTATGGGAAGATCCGACCTTTGGATATACTGGAATAGAAGTGGGAGCACATCACCATGGATTTTATTATGAAGCTGCCACGTACCCCAAAAGGGCATGATGCTATATGGGTGGTTGTTGACCGCTTGATGAAGAGTGCTCACTTCCTACTGATTCGTGAGACATATTCATCGGTGAGGTTAGCGATCTTTTCATCAATGAGATTGTAAATCATCATGGTGTACCGGTGTCTATTGTGTCTAATCGTGACACCCGGTTTACATCTAAATTTTGGAATGAAATTACACGACACTATGGGGACGAGGTTACATATTAGCACAACTTATCATCCTCAGACTGATGGTCAGTCAAAGAGGACCATTCAGATATTGGAGGACATGCTTCGGGCATGTGTGGTTGATTTTTGGGGAAGTTGGGATGACCACTTACTGTTAGCTGAATTCTCATACAACAATAGTTATCATGCCAGCATTGGTATGCCACCTTATGAGATGCTATGCGGTAGGAGATGCAGAACACCCGTTTGTTGGGGTGATATAGGTCAAAAAGAACTAGGGAGCATTGAGGTAATTAAGGCTACGACTAAGAAGCTTGAAAAGATCAAGGCCTTCATGAAGACAGCCAAAGATAGACAGAAGTCGTATGCTGATAAACGACGCAGATCGATAGAGTTTTAGGTGGATGACCGGGTTATGTTGAAGGTCTTACCTTGGAATGGTATTATCCGATTCAGAAAGCGGGGCAAGTTGTGCCTAAGGTATATAGGGCCTTTCTGAATCGTTGCTCGAGTAGGAGAGGTGGCCTATAGACTGGAGTTACCAGATGAGTTAAGTGGAATTCACCTGACATTCCATGTATCTCATCTGAGAAAGTGTTTGGCAGATAAAGATATGATTGTTCCACTGGAGGATATCAAAGTAGACGAACGACTCAATTATGTGGAGCAACCAATGGCATTCATCGATCGTAAAGAGAAGAGGCTGCTGAATAAAGCGGTTCCTCTTGTGCGTGTACAGTGGAGGCAGAGGAAAGGATCCGAGTCTACGTGGGAGACTGAGGAAGAGATGAGGGAGCATTACCCACGTTTGTTCGAGGAATAACAGGTTTCAGGGATGAATCCTATTTAAGGGGGTGGACTTGCAACACCCGGTTATTTGTTTTGAAGCCGATGAAAGGAGAAAAAGAAATAAAGTCCAAAGTCGAGGGACGAAACTCGCCAACGGGAGAAAATTGGGTGAGTGGAGGTATTTAAAGGGAGAGGGCAGCCCTCACCCTCTCCCCACACTTGTAAAAGTCAGCCAAAAGAGAGGAGAAGAGGAAAAAGGGAGAAAAGGGAGAAAAGGGAGAAAAAGCTTGGTTCGAGTGGATTCAAGAGTGCAAAATCAAAGTGTAGCGGGTCCAATCGAAGCTTTTCTCATTGTGGCCTTTTGTGTGAGCTCTAGGACCCCTCTTTTAAACGGTTTTGAATGATTTTGGGGTTGGAACACATCTGAAAATCATTTTTGGAGTGTGTGTGTGTTTGACCCGTATGTATGTGTTTGTGTGTGATGCGAATGATGTATGATTTCAGGCTTGTGTGTGCTTGAATGGGGTTGTGGTATGTTTTCCTAAGGTTTTGGATGGTTGATTTTGGCTTAGAACGGGTTTGGAAGAGCTTGGAGGTCGAAAATGGCAGATTGGGTTCGGGATGAACTACATTCTGCATCAACTAGGGCTAGGCGACCGAATGGAGGCCATACGGCCGAATGTGATGCGATTGAGGTTAATTCTCACGATTGAGGGCCAGTCTCATGGGGAGTCATGCGACTGAGGGCCCATTCGCATAAGTGTTCATCCGTATTAGTTCCATTCGCATAGGACTCATCCGCATTGAGTCCATCCGCATTAGGTCCATTCGCATGGGTGTTCATTCACATAGGTGTTCAATCGCATATTATCCATTCGCATGATGTTCAGTCGTCTGGAGGCCATGCGACTAAATGGTGCCCATACGCCCAAGTAGGGCTGGCGTATCCGGGGAAAACGCAGTTTAATTACTGACATTCGGGGGAAAGTGTAGATGTAAGTTTTGATGTGGAAGTTTCCCGTAAGTTCATGTAAGATGACTTTTGAGGCCTTAGAGGTTATGTTGGGCATGTTAATGATGATGTATGATGTTGTATGTTGTTATGTATGTGTATCTTATGTGTCGTATGATGATGTGGTACGTTTATTATGTTCCTTGGTTTGTTTGATTGTCTTCCTGTGGCTTTCCTGCATGCTAATGAATGAACGAAAAGTATTATGTATTGTAAAGTGGAAGACAATGAAAAGGGGAACGAGATGAAAGAATTCATGCATAAATGAACGAAAGAAATGAAAGGCTTGCAAGCAAATGTATGGAAGGGACACGCCCATTGTAAGGTGTTAGCCCAACGGTGTGCGGATTCGCTACCCCAGAAGGATGCACATCGGGGTCTGTCTTTGTGATCGACCATTTGTATAGAACCTCTACCGCTTACCCTGGTACTGCGGCACCATGTATAGCTGTCTATTTATAGACTTCGGCCCAGTAGCCATATAGTTTGGGGTGTAGCACATGGTATTGGTACGGAAGATATGAAAAGTGAAAGAAAGAACGAATAATAAAGATAATAATGTTACTATCTATGTGTACGTATGATATATGATCATATGAATGTGAAAACGGTTTTAACTAAAGAAAAGTATGTTTTATTATAAAACTAGAACTCACTCAGCAACGCTAACTTTTATATGTTTCCAGTTGGCAGGTAATGATTGCTGAGGATGGCACGAGGTGGTTACTCAGCTCTTTTGGGATGGCATCCATTTTTTTAATGCTTTTGTGATATAATGCAACATATATTTTTGTAACTGGATAACGATGTATTATTTTGCAAAACCCTTTATAATGAAATAAAATGTCATTTTTAAATGTTTTCGTTGCAGTGTTTATTTAAGATAAATGTAAATATATGTTTTATGTGCAATGATTTATCAGCTGTAAGCGCTCTGGGATCGGGGCCTTACATTGTGTGTGCTTGTATGGTGTTGTGGTATGCATTCCTAAAGTTAAGATGGTTGATTTGGGCTTAGAAGAGGTTTGGAAGAGATTGAAGGTCAAAAATGGCAGATTGGGTTTGGGAGGAATCTGCATTCTGCACCAGTTAAGCCTATGTGATCGAATGGCGTGTGAGTCATGCGATTGAGGTTCATTCGCATGTGAGTCGTGCGACTGGAGCCCATACGCCTGCTAGTCGTGCGACTGAGGGTCATTCGCATGGGGAGTCATGCGACTAAGGCCCATACACTAAGTTTCATCCGCATTAGGTCCATTCGCACAAGCGTTCATCCGCATTGAGGTCATTTGAATTGGTTTCCAATCTCATTTTATCCATTCGCATGATGATCAGTCGCCTGGAAGGCCATGCGACTGAAGGGTGCCCATACGCCCAAGTAGGGCTTGTGCACTCGAGGAAAACGTAGTTTATTTACTGACTTTCGGGGAAAAGTGTAGATGTAAGTTTTGATGTGGAAGTTTCCTGGGAGTTCTTATTAGTTGACTTTTGAGGTCATAGGCGCTATATTGGGTATGATGATGATGTATGATGTTGTTTGATTATGCATGATGTATGCTATGTATGTATGATGATGCCTTGTATGACGATGCTATCTGTTTATGATGATGTTCATTGTTATTATGTATGATTATTTTCCCTGGGCTTTACGTGGAATACTAATGAATGAAATGAAAAGTATTATGTAATGTAAAGTGGAAGATAATGAAAACAGGAACAAAATGAAGAATACATGCATTAATGAATGAACGAACATAAGAAAGTCCTGCAAGCAAATGTATGGAGGTTCACACTCAATGATGAGTGTTAGCTCAACCGTGTACGGGTTAGATACTCCATGAGGATGCACATTGGGCTTGATCCGTATCATCAAGCATATGTATGGAGGTTCACACCCAATGAGGGGTTGTCAGCTCAACTGTGTGCGGGTTAAATACCCCATGAGGATGCACACAGGGGTTCAGTCTTTGTGTTTGACTAGATGTATGGGGTCCTTGTCGCTTAACCCTAGATGAGTTGCTTGGTGCTCTATAGGGGGGTTAAGCACATGAATGATGATGAACATAATAACTATTATCTATGTGTAAGTATGATGTATTATCGCATGAAAGTAAAGAACAATTTTAATGAAAGATAAAGTAATGTTTTATTATAAAACTAGAACTCACTCAGCAACACTGATTTTTATGTGTTTCCAGTTGGCAGGTAATGATTGCTGAGGATGGCACGGGGCGGCTACTCAGCTCTTTTGGATGGCATCCATTTTTATAATGCTTTTGTGATGTAATGCAACAAGTATTTTCCAGTGAGATAATGATGTATTATTTTGCAAAAGCCTTTGAAATGAAATGAAATGTCATTTTGAATGTTTCCGCTGCAGAGTTTATTTAAGATAAATGTAAATATGTGTTTTATATGCAATGATTGACCAGTTGTAACGTCCCGGGAACAGGGCATTAAAATTTGGTATCAGAGCCAAAGTTTAAGTGAAATGAGTAAATATTCAAAATAAACCTTAACTTAAACTGAGAATGGGATGGAAAGGAAAGGGATGCCAATTTGAGTAGATGTGTGCAATCAGGTATTTTCGTAATGTTAACCGGTATTACGTGCGCATGTTATGTGGTTATGTGTTGTTTGTATATTTAAATACTGATGTAGTCAAGACAGATAATGCTTGGGGTATGAAGAGTAAAGTAAGTGGCTAATCATAACTGGCCACTATAATTAGGGACTTGACATAAACTGAGTTGTTCCTTGAATGACCGTGTTGGTGTTTGAATCTTTCAGTGTGCGTGTGAATGGCTGTGGTAGATCTTTGAAAGCCTCTTGTGGTGGTGGTCGTGATGGGCTTGGTGCTGAGCTGTGACCCAAGAGAGGAGGACCCGGAGTTGAAAAGGTGGTTCATGAAGAACCCGAGACCCCTCATCCGGATGGTGGAGATGAGAGTGCAAACTTAAGAGCCTGAGTGAAAGAGGTTGTGGTTGAAGAGGTGCATCAGGTCATGCAGACGATCCTACCATCTGTAGTGACTGAAGTGATAAAGGTTGTACGGGAAGGGGAAAGAAAGGAGAGAAACAGGTCCTCGGGAGGACGGGAGCAACCGGAGCCAAAAGCGGTTCCCTCTAATGAAGAAGAGGAAGAAGCAGAGCCTTCGCTGGAGGCGACACGAGGCTATAACTATGGGTTGTTTCAACAATGCAAGACCCCTACTTTTGATGGTAACGGCACTGCTGTTGCTGCTCACCGGTGGGTGAGAGAAATGGAAGTTATTCTAAATATAAGTGAGTGCCGGGAAGACGAAAAAGTGAAGTTTGCCGCCCACTCTTTCGTGGACTCAACTTTATGCTGGTGTGACAATATTTTCCAAGATGAGGGTAGCAGGTGTTGATACATATATGTACCTAGATCTGATCTCAATGTAATATGTCTTGAATGTCTTGCACTTGTGTAATATTGGGTACTTAATAAAATAAGAATATTTGATTGTGATTTGTCTTGTTTAATATTTCATTAATGAGTTGTTTAATGCGTACTGATTTGATTATATAGGTTTGTGGTTGATTGAATTAATATAAATAACATTATGATATTTAATACATTCAAACTTAACAACATGAAGTTATCATATGAATGGCCCATGCTAATGGACCATACGCATGAACAACTTCATGCGAATGACTCAGTCGCACGACTGAACCAGGAGACTCGATCACTCGTATGATTGTCACATAAGATTGGCTCAGTCGCACGACTGAACACTTAGTCGGGCGAATGGACCAACCGTATAACTCAATCGCACGACTGAACCATATTAATGGTTCAGTCGCCCGAATGATAACCTTAACCTGTAAATACCACTAAATTCGTGGAAAAACGTAAGCATTAATCCACCTCGACTCCAGACGTACCCTAGCTGTCCAGAAGCCTCTAAGTACGTACTCCAAGTTCATAGAATGTTGTAGATCGATTCCTAATCGATTCTTGACGTTAGATTCAATACATTATTGTGTCTACGTGCGTTCTCACTGATTGGATCACTAGTCAAATAGGGTTCCGCACTATTTGGTTTGGTTTAACACGGTAATTAGTTGGTGTTTCGTTCAAATACCAGATCCCAACAAGTGGTATCAGTGCCTTGGCTCTTGATTACGTGTTGATTCAATAGTTTTGATACAAAAATTGTGTTTTTTCATCAAAAAACGCAATCTTTTTGTGTTTAACGGAGTCTTAGTCGTTTCCTGACCTAAAAGTTTAGTTTTTCCGGCATACAGCGATTAGGGTTTGTTAAAATTCGAGTTTTTACGGCCAAAACACGTTTAACCTACGAATTATCAAATTTCAGCAAGTTCAGTCACACGATTGGCTCAATCGCATGACTGAGTTCATTCGCACTCTTCAACTGCACGATTGGACTCATTCGTGCCCTCATTCGTACGACTAAGAACCTCATTCGGACTGTTCAACCGCATTAGTTCGTTCGGACAGTTGACTCATCTCCATTTGTTCAGTCGCACGATTGAAGCATTCGCATCTGTTCAATCACCCGAATAAGCCAAATCGCATACCTTCAAAATCTACTGCTGTTGGAGAACGAAGTGGGAATTCACAATAAACCCCCGAAGCTTATAACGTTAGACGACTACCCACAATGGAAGCAACGTCTTGAAATCTACTTAAATGGAGTAGATACAAATCTGTGGGAGGCAATAAAGTCGGGGTACAATATGTACGTAGGAGCAAATGGAGTTAAACTTACTCTAAGTGGGATGTCGGATGCTCAGAAGGTAAAACACAACGCTGAGAAGAAAGTATACGCTTTGCTCACTCAGTCTATTCTGAAGGACATCTTCCATCAGTATACTGAGTATACTCAAGCAAAGAAACTATGGGATGCGTTGGAGAAGAGGTATGACGGAAATGCCTCACTTATGACCATTAAGGCCAAAGCCTTGAAGAAAGAGTTTGACAACTTTTCATCAATGGGAAAGGAAAGCCTGGATGATGTGATCGACAGATTCTACCACTTGATGAGTGAGATGCACACTCATGGAGTAACTACGTCGATGGAGGATAAGGTATCCAACTTTGCTGATGGATTACTAGAGAAATGGGCTTTATTCGTTTGTAATCTCAGACAAAATGGGATGCTCTCGAAGATAGACATAAATGACTTCATTCTAAAACTGGGGGAAGAGGAGCTTAGGATGAAGTACAAAGCCCAAAAGGCCAACTACGATCAGAATCCTGCACTCCACAATTCAACTCCTCCGGCCAAGACATCTGGAGCACCACTGCAAACTGCCTTCGTCTCAAGCGCAGCAATTCCAGCACAATCGTTAACTTCAGGGTCCGAAACGTCAGGGTCGTCTGGCACCCAGTATATGATACCTTAAGCTAATGCAGCAAAACTGAAAACCGATAACTTCGGTAATGTGACTGTTGAGGTGGCCAAAGAACACATGGACCTCTTAGCTGCTGTAGTCCACTCCTATGATGGACTAGTTGCTAGAAAGATAGGAAATTGTCACCTGGCAGATGAGGATTATGAATAGGTGGACGAAATGGAGTTGGAACGAATGGACATAATGTGGGCTTTGGCAAGTGCTGTCCGATGAGCTAAAAAGTTTGTCAAAAAGACCGAACAGAACTTGGTTGCTACCAAGGATACAACCTTTGGCTTCGACAAGTCAAAGGTAACTTGTTTCAACTATAGTGAGAAGGTACACTTCAAGCGGGAGTGTGTGAAGCCAAAGAAGACTGAGAATGGCAATCCCTTCTCGTCCTTTAATCATCAGGACAAGGCCACATCTAGTAGTCGTACTTCATCAAGAAAGGACCCTAAAGCCCTGACTGCTAATGAGGATGAAGGACAGGACTAAAGCTTCCGGTTCATCTCACCGGGAGAGTCCAACATAGCTAGTGTGGAGGACATTGATGACGATTCTGCCAGTGATGGAGATATAGCAGTAGAGCTCGCGATGTCAAATTCTGAAGACACTACAAATGTGGTCAACCACCTGCCTGAAGAAGAAAAATCTGTATCAACGTCAGAATCACCAGAACCAGAAACAACAAATTCTGCACTCATGGTTGATTCCTCTTCAACATCTCAGGTAAGTACTACTGACTAGTTGTTCAATAATCACGCATGTTTAGAATGCAATAAATTTAGAGAATTATTGATTTGAAATTTACTAGGTTATTAGATCATAATGATAGCTTAGTAAAGGATCTAGAACTGTGCACTGAGGCAAATAGAGTATTAAAACAAAACGAGCACAGTTACAAGGAAAAGATAGACCTATTGAATAAACTGCTTAGGGAAACAGAGGTAGTTGCCTTTAACCAAGCAAATGACATTAGGTACTATCTGAAGTCCCTAGAGGACACTAAGAAGCAGAAAGCAGTTTTAGAAGTAGAAGTCAACTCCTTAAAACAAAAACTACACAGTTGGACAAGCTCATCTCACATTGTCCAACACTTAGTGAAAGAGAGAAACAATAGGGAGGGATTGGGATACAAAGTGGTTCCACCACCACCTGAGACCTTGATGAACACCAAAAGTAAACCGATTAACAATAATCCCATCAAGGATCATGTGGTGTGCACTCCTCTTGTTAGTGATCCAGATTCAGTAAGTAAATCAAATGAATCTGACGCTAAACAAAAGGAGGCCATTTCAAAGGAAAAAGAAAAAATGCCTTGTGTTAACTTAGAAATTGAGTTTGAAAAGGTTAAGTTAAAGTCAGGGTCAAACAAAGTCAAATCAAAACCAAAAGGACTATAAAACCTAATCAATCATGAGTGTCATGTCAAAGTCTAGGTAAACAAGAAACACAAGATGTAAAACTAGTTAAAACTATTAAGTTTGTAAAACCAAATCATACATCTAATAAAGAAGTGCCTCAATCTAAACACAATAAGGTCGACCGCGTGACATCTACATCTCCACCAAAACATATAAACCGTAAAGTTGAAAGCAGATCCTACTATAATTGTGGAGAGTATGGTCACATAGCGTCTTATTGTCCTTATTATCAGACACCGAGGAGGAAAGTAGAACTTTCAGCACCTACATCTAGCTCTTTTAAGAGGAACTCAGTGACGCCTCCTAAAAGGGCTAGTGAACCCACAGTTCAATCCATCAGCCAGTTGTCTGTTTATCACAAACAGGCCTTACACAAAGCTGGCCTATGAAAAGAAAAGTCTGCCTCAGTGTCTGAAAATTAGAACAAATAGAAATCTAGGCTTCCCTAAACCTCAAATGGTCAATGGGTTGATTTTATGTTGTGTCATGCCTCAGGGAAACCCAAGCCAGTGAAGGCTTGGGTTCCTAACATGAACTAATGTTTTCATTGAATGTGCAGGGTGTTCGCTATAGTGCTGAGACTAACACGTGGATTGTAGATAGTGGAGCATCCAGGCACATGACGGGGAACAGAGCTCTCTTATGAAACGTCAGACAAATCAAAGGGGGGCATGTTTAATTTGCTGGAAACAAAGGCGGGTACATCACAGCCCAAGGTGAAGTGGGAAATCAGAAAGTTAAGTTTGACAAGGTAAACTATGTCCAACAATTACAAAATAAATTACTTTCTGTTTCTCAGATATATGATAAAGACTTCAAAGTAGTCTTTGACAACAAGACGTGCTACGTTCTAAAGAAGGACTACGTGATCCCGAAGGACCAAGTCTTAATGTCAGCTTCAAGATATAATAATCTTTATGTTTTGGATCTCTCAACGGTCTCCACAACGGATCATGAAGTTTAGTGCTTCTTGTCCAAAGCTACTGAGAAGGACTCTATCTCCTGGCATAGGAGAATGGGACACATAAATCCGAGGAATATGAATCACTTGGTCCAGAATGATCTGGTGAGGGGAGTAAATGTCAAAAATTCCAACTCCCAGATTTTTGTGTTGCTTGCAAAAAGGGCAAACAGACGAAGAAGTCTCTTAAGGAAAAGAAAGTTCATTCTATAGAACTTCCTCTTGAGCTCCTTCACATGGATTTGTTTGGTCCAGTCAGTACAAGAAGCATCGCAGGTGACTTGTATTGCTATCCAGTTCACAAAGTCAATCATCTACCAACTCAGGGGGAGCACTTGATATAAGTGACCCTTCTTATGATGAAGAAAATGTAGAAAATGATCAGAACAACCATGATGTACAGGTTCCGCCTACCACAAGTCCACAAGCATCTCATAGTGATGCGTCTGAGACTTCGGAACCTCAGACTCCTATTGCCTCAGATCCAGAACCAAATGTTCACAATCTTGATTCTGAGGTAGTTGTTCCAACAACTCCCGGCTCACGTCTAAATGTTTATCATCCTTTGGATAATGTTATAGGAGATGTGAGATCAGGGGTTCAGACAAGAAATCAGCTGTATTCAGCTGATTATGCCTATGTGATGGAAAGTGGATACCTTCATGATGGTGCCTACCGTTGCTTTGTGTCTTAGTTTGAGCCAAATTATGTTAGTGAAGCACTGAATGATGAAGCTTGGGTGAGTGCCATGCAAGAAGAACTTCTTCAATTTAAGAAGTTAGGTGTATGGACTCTAGTGGATAGACCTAAAGGTGCTAAAGTCATCGACACCAAATGGGTCTTGAAATTAAAGAAAGATGATCAGGGAGTGATCATCGGAAACAAAGCTCGGCTTGTTGTTCAGGGTTTTCGACAAGTTGAGGGTATCGACTACAATGAAGTGTTTGCACCAGTGGCACGGAAGGAAGCAATCCGCATCTTCCTTGCCTATGCATCTTATATGAAAATCAAAGTTTATCAACTAGATGTGAAGAGTGCGTTCCTTCATGGTGAGATCAGAGAAACAGTGTACGTGAGTCAACCAAGGGTTTTGAGGATCCATATCATCGGAAGAGTTTACAAACTCGACAAGGCGCTATATGGGCTTCATCAAGCACCGAGGGCCTGATATGAGAAACTCTCGACTCATCTGGTGAAACACGGTTTTCGTAGGGGAGTCATTGACTGTACACTGTTTATAAAAGAAAAAGATGGAGATTTACTGCTGGTATAGATCTATGTCGATGACATAATCTTCGGTTCTAAGAACAAAGAATTATGTAAAGACTTTGAAGCAGTAATGAAGGCGGAGTTTGAGATGAGTGCAATGGGAGAGATGAAATTGTTTCTCGGGTTACAGGTGGATCAGACACCAAATGGGATTTTCCTACATCAGACCAAGTATGTAGGTGACATCCTTAGTCGGTTGACATGGAGAATGCTTCTACGGGCACTCCACTTGCTACAAACCATGATGTAGCACCCGATGAGAATAGTGATCTGGTAGATGCAACTATGTACTGAGGGATGACTGGATCTCACATGTATCTCACTGCCTCACGTCCTGATATCATTTATGCTACATGTTTATGCTCATGATATCAAGCAAAGCCTAAGGTGAACCATCTAATTGGGGTCAAAAGGATTTTTCGTCATCTGAAGGGCACACCTACACTTGGGTTGTGGTATCCTCATGATGATGACTTTGAACTTATAGCGTATAGCGACTCGGATTACGGTGGATGCAAGATGAACTACAAGTCTACATCAGCAGGGTGTCAGTTCTTTAGGAGAAGATTAGTAACCTGGCAGTGTAAGAAGCAGACCTTGGTTGCATTTTCAACCTGTGAAGCCGAATACGTTGCTGCTGCAAGCTGCTATTCTCAAATCATATGGATTCAACAGCAAATGCGGGATTATGGTTTGAATTTCTCTTCTACTCCTATCTTTGTTGATAACTCTGCTGCTATTGCAATCACTAAAAACTCGGTCCAACATCCTAAGACCAAACACATCAGTATTAAATATCACTTTATATGTAACTGTTTTGAAAAGAACTTAATCGATGTGGTAAAAATAAATACAGATTTTCAACGCGCTGACCTCTATACAAAGGCATTTGACAAACCACGTTTTTTATATTTGTTAGAGGTCAACGGAGTTAAAAAGAAAAGTGAGGTCATTCCTGAAGATGACTATGTATAGTCCGATGCGTCGTGTCTAGTTCCTTTTATTTTTTAGTTTTCTATTATTTTATTCTATTTGCTTAATGTTAAGTAGTTTAATTAAAACTGGCTTATTCCTTGCCTGTTAAAATCCTAAAAAGAAAATCTGTTATGGTTTTATAATTTTAGGGGGAGAATAGTATAGGCAGTAATAAAAAAAAAGAGGGAGAAGGAGAGGCAAGCTAATAAAAATAAGATCGTTTGTGTGATACTGATTCAATCTTTGGAATATGATAGTACACAGGAACAAACCATTTGGGACTTTAAAAATAAAAATTGAAAAAGATGCAAAGCTCAAGTATAAGTCTGTGTAGTATGAGCAATATAAAAGGAAATATGATAGATAAGCTAGCTACTACTAAGGTAACACAAAGAAAGTTGACCTAGAGATTGCTAGACCACAGATGATTTGTCGGTAGATTCAACACATTAGATGACTAGACCTTTTTAGTGATCACAAGATTAAACTAAAAATGTTTGACTAGCTGTGGGTAACACCTTATCCCTGGTTAACACAATCAACAAGATTCCAATAAGGGGTGACAAACAAAATAAACGCCACAAATATGTGTGTAAGACCAAAGCATGAGCAAAAGCATATAAAAAGTGAAAATGCAATCAAACTGATAACCTATGTTGTTGGTGAGATCTGTGCAAAAAGAATTAAAATGCTCAAACAAGAAGATAGGTTATGTGCCTCTTTGTTGTGCGGTGGCACTGACTTGAGGATAAGCATAATCTATAAGTTCTAGAACTCATTGTTGTTTGCCGCCTCTCTGTTGTGCGGTGGCACTGACCTGAGGATTGGCTTCTCCTTGAAAGTTCTAAGAATAGTCTCTGCTTGAACACTACCCTGAGACCGCTTAAAAATCTCCTGAGGATTGTTGATTACCATATAAGTGTGGGATCCACAAATGCTTGTTGAAATAAACAAACCTTAAACTATCACCAAACTGTGTTGAAAGTCTGTGTATGGATTTAAGAGGACAAGTATACTGACAATCATTGTGGCTACAATTCCTGAAAGTTCAAGTCAGTTTGGGGACCTGAGAGTACTAGCATGATTTTCTAGATTTGCTAACTGACTCCAGATGAAAAACAAGAATAGAGCATCAAAGTTTTTTAAATAACTTGTCCTGAATGATTTGAATATCCTGTATGATTCCAACTTGAATTGGTCCATGTATGGCTTAAATGATTAAGGCTGCTCTCTTAGAAAAATTATTCCTTAAAATTACATCTTAGGAGTTAACCCTCACAAAAACACAAAAAATGTCTTAGTTTTAAGTTTTCAGTATTATTTCTTTTATTTCTGTACAAAGTTTGTCAAATTCAGTATGTTAGTATCGGACTATGTCATGGAAGTTGATAAGGGACCTTATCATCTAAAAAGTCATGTTTGAGGTGACCACACGTGCTTTCAAACAAAAAAATGGGTCACGTCTGAGGTGATAAAATGTTTTAAAAAGATCACGACTGAGGTGATCAATGGTTTTCTCTAGGTAAAATGATCATGTCTGAGATGATCAACTGCACATAACGTTTATTCAAAAGTTAAAAGGGTGTAAAATGTAAAATGGGCATAAAGTTAAAAAACCATGAGTATGATTCATTCGCATGACTGGACCACGGGCATGGACCAATCGTACGATTGAAGGATTCGAATGTGCCCAATCGCATGGTTAACCCACACGTATGGGCCATACATGTGATTGGACCATTAGTACGACTCAAATCACACGATTGGACACCTAAAATGGGCGAACCGCATGAATGAAGGTGACCGAATGACACAGTCGCACGACTGATCTAAGTTGCACGACTGAAGATGACCGACTGTGCCAGTTGAATGAACAACTTGTGCGACTGGGCTCAGTCGCACGACTGAAGGGAACCCTAGTATAAATAAAGGGGCATTCGGTCGTAGTCACTCATCACCCCAAAATCGCCCTAAATCGCACGACACGTCGTTACCCTGCCAAAATTTCGTCTGAGCCTACAATATCACTGATTCTTGTGTACTGACGTTTTCCACTGACTTTACAGGCATAATGCGGCTCAATACAATCATATTTCATTCAAATTGACTCCAAAATCGACAATTTCTGCCCAAACCAAGAACCGAGACTTCTTTGACTAAATAACCTAATTAATCTAAGCCAACAACTGAAATTAATGTTATTAGGTGTTAAGTATAATGACTACGAGTCCAATGAACCAAAACATGACGTCTAATTATAAGAATTGATCAAAACTTGAATTTGAATTGACCAGCAGTCTGTTATGCGAATGGACAAGTAGATGAACTTCAGTCGCACGACTGAGTAGTGTGAACGGCTAAACCGCACGACTAGACCATGCGTATGAGTTTAGTCGCCCAACTGATGTACACGAATGAGTTTACATATGTATGAACTCAGTCGCATGACAAGTCGTACGTATGAGTTAATTCGCACGACTAGATCTCAGTCGCACTACTCATTCGCACGACTAGAACTCAGTCGCACAATCTAGTTCGCACGACAGAACAAAAAGAATTTCAAGTCTAAGTGATTCAAGATATCACTCCTCAACGGATACTAACGTTTATATTCATTGTGTAACAGATGACGAGTCGGTGGACTATGAGCACTAAGCATAATATTTGTGCTCATTTGGACCTGACTTCCAAGAATGCTTCAGGCTTTTTTGGCATTATCTCGTTCCTGAGGAGATCGAGGATCTCTCATGCCATATCTACTCCATGTACTCTGTATAGCTTTATTGAGCAGGCCTTCTGGGAAGGTGCAGTTTTCAATAGATCCTCAGAGCCTCATCGTATCAGGAGTTCTATTTTTGGAGAGGCCATTGAGATCAGTGAGGATGATCTCAGGACGATGCTACAGTTTGGGGATGATGCTGACTGTCCCACTAGACTACACCCCCTTACTGTCTGAGGATGTTTTTTGAGAGCTAAGTACTCTGGGGACATCAATGCAGGAGTGCTCAACAAGAGCAACCTGTGTCCCCGGTTCAACTACCTAGCATCTCGGAAGGGAGGATTTGATGAGCTGTCATATCAGATCCAGAACGTGTATGCAGCGTTGGTGCTGAACCATCCGTTCAGCTTCTCCAAGATGATCTTCACCTACTTGGTGGAGAACATTGAGAAGAAAGGGAAGGAGGGCTTCTGCATGTACCCTCCACTCATGTAGCTGATTATTGACCAGAAGCTCCCTTCCTTGCCAAAGGAGAAGGAGGATGATGTGATCCTCGAGGTGATGGACGACACTACTTTGGGTCATATGAAGGTCTACAGGGGGAAGCAGGTTAAGCCCCCTGTGAGGAGATTGTTCGGGCATCTGGCCCGGGAGGATTACGTGGCGCCGGCTAGGCGTAAATGGCGTCACATTGACAGTGACTCTGAGGTAGAGCAGCTACAGCTTCCGGAGGATGACTCCGATGATGATGATAGCGGGGATGCTGGAGATGCAGGGCCCACTCAACCACGGGGTCCCACTGCTGATATAGCATCTCCAGCATTTGCCCCACTGGAGATGGAGCTGAGACTGCTGTATTCCACCAGGATTTCATACCTGGTGAGGAGGAGGAGTCATATGAGGAGCAGATGACTCCGACTGTGGGCAGTAAAGTCGTTGCCATAGAACGAGGGCTCCAGGCGGTTGGTGAACTCCCCGGCAGGTCGGGAGAGGCTGACACTGATCCAACATATGCTCCCGATCAGCCAATCCATGTTCTAAGGGGAGCATCCTCCTCGACAGGATCGAGGAAGAAGAGGATGGCTCAGCCCCACGGCATGAAGAAGAAGAAGAAACGACTCACCTTCATCACTACCACCATCACAGCTACCACCACTACCATACCACCCACTATCACCACCACACCTCCACCCTCCACTACTACAGCCACACCTCCACCAATTATACCACCCCCAATCTACACCATAGCCACCACCACCACCACTAGCCACCATGTTGTACCACCATCATACCCCTCCTACACATCAGGATCACCTCTACCTCCCAATGGGGTAGAGGAACAGCTCTCAGCACTTAACGTATGGTGCTGAGGCTGTTGGCAGCAGACGAAGAGAAGACTACTCAGTTGTGACAACTAGTAGACCTTATTGCTACCCAAGCTCTGTAGATATCTCAGTAGGCACAACAAATTGATGCTCAACGTGCAGACATATCCCAACTCTAGGAGCAGCATGTTTTATTAACAAAAAGGATTGAGGAGTTGGAGACCACTAACAAGACCATCATGCTACGTCTAAAGGGATCCAAGGAAGAGCCCCTTAAGTTCAAGGAAGGGGATGGGGATGATAGTGATGATGAGAGTGAGGATGAGGATGATGATGGTGATGATGACACTGATCCTGCTGGTGATGCTGGAGTGATGTTGGTGATGATGACGATGATGACTCATCTGCTGTGGGTGCCACATCTGTCAGTGAAAGGAGGACTAAAAGAGCACAAGATCAAGGTGCCTCCACATCTGCCCCGTCAGCAGAAGAGCAGATGATTCAGGATAAGAGTAATGTTTAGTTATTTATGTTATCGAAATCATATGTATTTGAATCATGTATCAACTTAATGTAATGACTGTTTATATTTAATGTCAATGTTTCTGTTTTGATGTGAACTAATTATTGTTGTGTTGAATGTGTAAATCAAATAGATCCAAACTTTCAAAGGGATGAATATGATGTAGATCCTTTCAGCAGGTCAAGACTCAATTAACCATGATTCTTGATCTTCAAGGGATCGTAAGGAGATCTGTGAGTTACACCCCAGAAGAGGGGGAGATAATTCACGACTTTACTGACGAGCAGTTGGCCGAAATGTTCAAACTAAATGCCGACGAGATCGTGAAAAACGCTCCAACAGTCCAAGGTGATAGTGATGACAAACTAAGTGACATTGATGAGATCGAGATAGAAGATGTCACTGATCAACATTATCCAGAGTACACTGACATTGAAGGCAATGTGGTACCCAATCTGGGTGACAACCTTGTCAGTGAAACCTTCAAGACTCTAGATAAAATGGAAGAAGCGTCAGACAAGAAAGAAGATACAGCCCAAGCCAAAGATGCTGAAGTCAATACCAGAAAGGCTGAGTGGGCTGCTTGCTTTGACGAGCTAAGAGCCCAGCGCAACGCTACAAAGTCAACTATCTAAACCAAGCTGTATAAAGTCAAGAAACATCAAAAGGTGGCAGGCAGGATCAAAGCATGGGCGCATTTTGAAGACCTCAACATTTACGCTGTTAAACGTGAGAAGGGAATTGAGTACTTCAGATTCCCACATGATCTGAAGACTCTTCTAGGTTTTGAGCTTAACCAGTTAGCAAAGTTAAAATTGCTATATGCTGACCCTCGTAAGATGTTAGGCTGGTTTGAAGCAGCTCTAAAGAGGTAGTACCACACTAGATGGGTCAACTTCAAACCTCCACAACCAACGAGGTACATCAGATGATCTGAGGTTGATGCCATAACTGGCAAACCAATGAGCCTGATCAGAAAAACCTCTAAGTCCCACAGACATCACAACAACTGCTGAAGACTTGATCAACTGTTTGACAAAGTCTGAAGACTTCAACAGCTGAAGACTAAAGTACTGAAGACTTCAACAGCTGAAGATTAAAGTACTGAAGATCAACAGCTGAAGACTAAAGTACTGAAGATCAACAGCTGAAGACTAAAGTACTGAAGACTTCAACAGCTGAAGACCAAAGTCTGAAGATCAACAGCTGAACACTAAAGTACTGAAGATCAACAGCTGAAGTACAAAGACTGAAGACATCAGCTGATGACAACAGCTGAAGTTCAAGTACAAGTACTGAAGCCTTCAGAGTTTGTTACAACAACTGAAGAAGCATTCTTCAGTTGTTGTGATGGTTTCCTTTCAGTAGTTTTCTTTTATGTTTCAGTATTTGTAAAACAATTGAAGAGCATGTTCTTCAGTCGTTATAGTTTCAGTAGTTTCTTTTCAGTAGTTGTAGTGATAGTTAACACTTAGTATTTTTGTAAGAAGATGTCAGCTGTTTTGACATCTTCAGTAGTTGTGTTAACTTTCAGTAGTCTGAATAATTCTGTTAGATGTCACTATCAAATGACATCAGCAGACGTCACATCTCCTATATAAGGAATGTTCCACCACGACATTCTTATATAAGGGATGATTGACCTGATTGTATGTGTGACATTTTGCCACCACGAAAGCGCGTATTGAATGAAATATTTGATTTGCGAAATTCTTTCTATAATCATTTGCTCTTACTTTGAATATCAACTGTATTCTTGTGAATTGTCTAATTCATTGTTTGATTTCCGCTGCAATACCCTCTAATCAATCAAACGTAGATCACTGATCCTAACAATTGGTATCAGAGCAGGTTAATCATTGATCAATCTAACAATTGATCATTGAAACTGCTAATCGATATCTGCATTTGATTGAATTAGCATATTGGCAAGAATCGGTTATAGTTAAATTGAATTTTTGCTACTTTTGTTTTATTGCTTTTTGTTTTCTCTTGGTTCAATTTGGTTGTTGTGTTTTGTTCTAAATCTGTTAAAACTTAATTGATTTTGGTTGAATCTGAGAATGACTACTCCTTCTAATGACCCTCACATACCGGTTCTTCAACCAAGCCTCCGATGCTGGTTAGGACTAAGTATAACATATGGCAACGAAGAATGCTTATCACCTGTCTGTTAACAGTTCAGGTTGTTGGACATCGGTGGTACATGGTCCACATAAGCCTATGGTGAACAATCCGGAAACCAATCAAATGGTTCCGAAGAAGAAGGAACAATACTCAGATGAAGATCGGAAACTGTTTGAGATTGATGCTAAAGCCCATGGAATTCTGGCCATGGCACTACCGAATGAAATCTATTCAGGGCTTATGCATCATGAAACTGCTCATGACCTCTGGAATGCACTGAAGGAACAATTCGGTGGAACTGATGAGGTCTTCGCAAACAACAGAGAAATCCTTGCCTAACAATATGAAACATTCTCTCATAGGAAGGATAAGACACTGATTCAACAGTTTGAGCGTTTTTCCAGTTTGATCTATGAGCTAAAAATGGTCAAATATGAATATACCAATAGCCAGATGAAAAACAGATTCCTTAGATCACTGCCTGAGAGATGGGATACATACACTATTGTCCTACGCTCCAGTGCAAATCTGGATAAACTATCTCTCACCCAACTTCATGGGAAACTGCTTACATTTGAGAGAGAGATAGAGCAGAAAAGGAAATTGGCATCATCAGGAAAGCTCACTGATGACTTTGTACCAGGGAACACTGTCTTGGTTGGTCATGAGTCAGAATATGCTGCATCTGAAAGTAATTATGATGAGCATATAGATTTCTCTACAAACAGTTCAGATCATGCATTCATTGGTGTTGATAGTCACTCAGGCTGTAATAGTGACAATTTATGTTTTATCATGGATGATTTGAAAGGAATAGCTGATGATGATCTAGAAGAGATGGATATTCTGAGCCAAATGGCCTTGATTAATATCAGATCTCAAAAGTTCTACAAGAGGACTGGCAGGAAATTTCCAGGACTCTTTGGCAAAACCAAAGTTGGTTTTGACAAGAGTAAGTTGAGGTGTCACAAATGCCAAAGGCTTGGACACTTTGCTAGAGAGTGTAGATCATCTGGATCTAACTCCTCTGCACCCTTTGTGACTTTTCCAAGCACTAGTCCACAAAACAGGGGGCAACATCTGCTAGTTCTGGTCATCATACACAACCTGTTTCACCTGGATATTTTGTCCCTCAGGGTCGAATGTCATATCCGTATCCTGCTATTACATGCCTCATCCAAATCCAGTTCAAGTTCCTACTGCACAACAACCACAAGCATTACCTGAGCCTCTGCCATCTCAATCACAACCTCATCACAGCTTTTTCACCCCTGGTAATGTTGACTGGAGCAGTTTACCAGATGATATCTCTAGTACTGAGCAATTATTTACGGGTGATGGTCAACATGGTGGTGAACATCCTTTTGGGAATCTAGCTCTCATGGCCCTGGAATCTACTAAGAGTTCATGCTCCAATACATCTTCCTCACAGGTAACCCAGGTATCCTCTGAGGCTAAGGCCAAGCTTTGTTCTGAATCTTGCATAGATGTATTTGTCTCTATTAGAGAAGCAAATGTAGCTGTAATTAATCAAAATCTAGAGCTTGAGCAAACTATTTCCAAAAGAAAAGATGAATATGAGTCTGTCCTTAAGGACAAAGATGATGAGATTTATAAGCTTAAATGCCAATTAAATGATGAAAAGGCTAAGCTAGAGGTCATTCTTGAGAACCATAAGGAACTCAAAGAAAAACTTGCAGTTACCCAAGTTGAGTGTGACCGCTGGGTGTCATCCTCCAAGGGATTTGAAATGCTGCTTAGTAAGCAATCTGCTTCGAATGTGAAATTTGGAATTGGTTACAACCATATTGCACCTCCAACAGATTTTACTCCAAAACTAATAGTAAAATCTGAAGGTGAAAGCAATCTCCAAACCACATCATCATGTGCATCATCCTTAAGTGATCTCCCAAAATCACAAGATGAAATAAGGGTTGATACCTCAGCAAGTCAATTGGCTGATGGGTTAACTACTGATAAGCACATGAAGCTGAGTATTTCAGATGTTGTCCCTCAAAGTAACTTAAGTACTAAAGGGCAAGTTACAAAAACTGAAAAGCATTTCAAATCAGCTGAAATAAAGGGATTAACAACTGCTGACAATGAACAGCTAAAGAACAACTCTTCAGTTGTTATAGATTCTTCAGTACTGAACAAAATTACTAAAAGGAGGAAAGTACTGAACAGCACACCTTCAGTAGTTTCCACATCAGCAGTTGATCAATCCAAGATGAAGAATAAGCCATGTGAAATATGTGGTAAATTCAATCATCTTTCTGATGAATGTTGGTACAGAAAGGGTTCCAAACTCAACAGAGATAAGCTCATTAAAATCCAGATGGATGAAATGAAAACTGAGTTTGAGACCAAGTTTGTACCGCAATCATTCCATTGTGAAAAACCCAAGCCTTTAACCAAATTCAAAAAGAAGGATAAGGTTCATCACAAAACAGCTGATGGTGCTCCTCATGATAAACATCAGACTAAGTCTGTTAATTTTAAGGAGGAAATGGTGGATCACAGGAACTCATCAAACACAAGTACTGATATGTCACAAGAGCTGAAAGCTTTGGCTACAAATCAGACACAACTTGTTATGATGGTTCAGCATTTGTTGGGGAGAGTTAACCAACTAGATGCTCTGTGATCAAATCACTGAAAAGGCATTCCAAGCCCAAATCCAAGGAATCCATTTCAGCACCATCTCCTTCTTCATCAGCTGTTAATCATAAGAAACAAGTTATGGTTGCATCTGTGATGAAAACAGACCCAAAACCAAAAAGGTTTGGGTCTCAAAATCTAACTAGTTTTCTTTTATGCAGGGTTCTTCAACATGCCAAAGGAGCATCTGGTATGTGGACAGTGGAGGATCTATGCATATGACTGGAGCAGTTCTCTTCTTAATGACTACTCTCAAGGAAAGAAGGGATTTGTTTTATTTGGAAACGATGCCAGAGGTTACATCATTAGGAAAGGATATGTGTCTAATGGACAAATCTGGTTTGATGATGTCAACCATGTGGAGATCTCAAGTATAATCTGCTGAGTGTTAGTCAGATGTGTGATAAAGGGCATGTTGCAATTTTCACAAGCCAGAACTACAGGATTCTGTCTTCCCAAGTTCTCAGGCTGATTGACAAGGTAATGGACGAACATACTCTCTGAAGGCCAACAGGATCGGAAGAGTGTATGCCTTGGATTTGTCAAAGAAGATTGATTGAAGGGTCATCCATGCCTGTTCTCCAAAGCCTCTCTTCAGGAATCTAAACTATGGCATAGAAGGCTGGGTCATGTCAATCTCAGAAACATGATCAGCTGATCCCAATCGTTTAGTGAGAGGTTTATCAATAAAGGAGTTCCACTGTGATGAAGCCTGCACTGCTTGTTTGAAAGGAAAACAGCACAAAGTCTCATTCCCTTCCATTGAAGAACCTAAGTCCACTGTCTGCTTGCAGTTACTGCACATGGATCTATTTGGTCCTGTGAGAGTGATGAGCATGGCAAAGAAGAAATACTGTCTGGTAATTGTGGATGATACTCCAGATTCGTATGGACTTTCATTCTACATTCAAAGATGAGGTTGCTCAGAAGATTTTAAACTTGTGCTGTATGTTGAGAAGCAGTATTCCCTATCAGTCAAGTGTATAAGAAGTGATAATGGTACTGAATTCAGAAACCATACACTTGATGATTTTTATCTTTCAAAAGGTATCAAAAGGCAGTTTAGCATCCTAAGGACTCCAACAAAATGGAGTAGTGGAGAGAAAGAACGGACTTAATTGAAGCTGCAAGGTCCATGTTGGCTGACTCTGGTTTGTCTTTGACCTTTGGGCTGAAGCTGTCAATACAGCTTGCTATGTGCAGAATAGAGTGTTAGTAAATCAGAGGTTGATGAAGACTCCAATGAAGCTCTACATCATTTGGCTCCTTTGATTTCATTCTTCAGAGCCTTTGGATGTCCTTGTTTCATTCTCAACACAAAGGGTCAACTCCACAATTTGATCCTAAGGTGGATGCAGGGTATTTTGTAGGTTATTCATCCACTTGCAAGGCTTACAGAGTCTTCAACTGCAGAACAAAGATAGTTGAAGAAACCTTGCATGTGAAATTCAATGAATCTCCTAAGGATAAAATTTCACAAAACCCTATGGAGTTGTTGATCTGGACATACTGCAATATGCTCCTTATCAAACTCCAGCTGTTGCAGATCATGTGGATAAATCATCTTCTGCAGCAAGTCTTCCACCTGGTGGTACTGAAGATGATGATGATATCAGTACTCACCTTTTCAAGTTCAGTGACCAACTGCCTGAGTCTACTAAACTTGATGTTCCTGTACCTTCAGAGCTCCATCCACAACAAATGCTGATGAGATTTCTGATTCCTCTACATCGTTTGATTTGCCATCTAATACTTGGTTTCAAGAATCTGAATCAACATCTGCTGATGCTGAACCGGCTACAAACACTTGCACTGATCTTATTGTGCACAAGAGCTGAAGAATCACCCCATGTCTCAAATCATTGGTGGTATCAATGCTGGCGTCTCAACTAGAAGTCAATTGTCTAACTTGTGCTTCTATGCTCTCTTCATCAGTCAGCAAGAGCCAAAGAACTATCATGTTGCCTAAGAGACAATGGATGGGTGGAAGCCATGCAGCTTGAGCTACTTCAGTTCAAGAAACAGCAAGTGTGGGAACTGGTTCCTCTCCCCAGGTAAGTGTGCAATAGGCACTAAATGGGTGTTTAGGAATAAACAGATGAAAATGGACTTATTTTTAAGAACAAGGCCACACGTTGTTCAGGGGTTTTCACAAGAAGAAGGTATTGATTATGATAAGACCTTGCCCCTGTAGCCAGACTGGAGGCAATTAGATTATTCTTAGCCTATGCTGCATTCCACAATCTTAAAGTTTTTCAAATGGATGTTAAAAGTGCATTTTTATATGGTAAAATAAAAGAAGAGGTTATGTGTGTCAACCACCAGGTTTTGAGGATAATAAACATCCAGATTGGGTATACAAGCTTGATAAGGCTCTTTATGGGTTGAACAAGCTCCTAGAGCTGGTAGAGACATTATCAATTTTCTTCTTCAAAATAATTTCACTAGAGGCTCCATAGATAAAACTTTATCATTAAGAAGGTGGATCAGCATAAGCTACTTGTTCAAATTTATGTTGATGATATTATTTTTGCATCCTCTGATTCCCAGTTGTGTGATGACTTTACCAATTAATGCATAAGAAGTTTGAAATGAGTGCAATGGGAGAATTACAGTTTTTTCTAGGATTGCAAATCAAACAAAAGGCTGATGGGACTTTCATTCATCAGTCTAAATATACAAAAGATCTTTTGAATAAGTTTGATTTACAAATTGTAAGCCCTGTTCTACTCCCATGTGCAACACCACACAACTGGATGCAGATCAGAAAGGTAAAGCTATGATGAAACACTTTACAGATGTATGATTGGGTCCTTGATGTACTTAACAGCTTCTAGACCAGATATCATGTTTGCAACGTGTGTTGTGCTAGATTTCAGGCTGCTCCTAAGAGTCTCACTTGATTGTAGTCAAAAGGATCTTTAGATATCTACAAGGTACACAATCTCTAGGTTTATGGTATTCCACTGGACACTCTTGCAAATTGGTTGCTTTTTCTGATAGTGACTATGCAGGGTGTAAGTTAACCCGAAAGTCTTCTGGTGGATGTCAATTCCTAGGCAACTGTTTGATTTCTTGGCAGAGTAAGAAACAAACATCTGTTGTACATCCACTGCTGAAGCAGAGTACATTGCTGCTGCAAGCTGTACTTCTCAAGTACTCTGGCTTCAGAACCAACTTTTGGATTATGGCATTACAGAGACTAAGACTCCATTATTAATGGACAGTGCTTCAGCTTTGCATTGTCAAGAATCCTGTCCAGCACTCTAGGACCAAACATATAGAGATCAGACATCATTTTATTAGGACTGTTTTGAAAAAGGTCTGATTGATCCAAAGTTTGTGCCTAGTGCTGATGAGCTTGCAGACATTTTTACTAAGCTTGGATAGTTCGACTTTCCAAAACCTAGTGTTAAGGCTTGGTATGCTGCAGCTAGAATAAGTGATAACTACTGATGATCTCAGTACATAGTACTGATGATCATTTGTAACCATATCACAAATAAGTACTGATTCTGTTACAAGAACTGATACAGTCACAACTACTGATGTAGTTATAACTACTGATATCAGTACAAACAGACAATACTGATGTCCTATGAAACAACTAAAAAACAGCCAAAAAGACTGATGAGTAAGTGTTGAGGACAGTATGAAACAGCTGAAAAGCTATGAATTGACGAAAACTACTGATGAGAATTTTCTCTTCAGTTGTTTCTAAAACTGTTGTTCATCTTAAACAACTGATGACAAAACCATGTCTTTAGTAGTTTCACAACTACTGATGACTATACCACGTCGTCAGCTGTTTACAACAACTGATGACAAAACCATGTCTTCAGTAGTTTCATAACTACTGATGACTAACACAAGTTATCATTTGTTCCAACATCTGAAGCTAAAACCATGGTTTTCAGTAGTTTTATAACTACTGATGCCTAAAACCAAGACTTCAGTTGTTTCAACCTTGAAGGTTAATACCACGTCATCAGTCGTTTAAAACTACTGATGACTCACACCAACCCTTCAGTTGCTTTTGCTTTATAACCCGTACCCTATAAATACCTTATCTTACAGAGCTTCATCATCACAAACCTAACGTTCAAAAACTCAGAACCTTCTCTCACATCAATGGCGAACATGAAGCTTAAACCACGACACAACTGTGTTGCTTACCTTACCAAATCACCCTTCTGGACAAAGTTTGATAATGCTATTGATCTAATGATCAACTCTCCATAAAAACGGCTTCCTTCTAAATCCTACCATTCATGCCGAATCCCTACACCAGTTTTGGACGAACGTCACCACTATCACTAGGGAGAATGACACCGACTCTCTCCAGTCGTTCGTCAACAACCGTCAGGTGGTCATCACTCCAGCAATCCTTCGCCAAACCCTATACTGGATGATGCCACTTTCCCCACTGGGTATCAAGGGCACCACTGATCTATCATTTGCCCAACATGGATACCAGGGTAACCTCAGGCCTCTACCATCCTGAAGAAGCATTTCCATGATGTGGAACGACTATTTTTCATATGGTGAATGTATGCTTAGCTCCTAAGACTTTTCTTGGGATCAAATGTCGATGAGGTGGCAGCAGGTATTATTCTCTATCCTTGACCAACAAAGCTTAAATTTTTCTGAAATATTATTTCTTGAACTCAAGGATATGGCCTCCAAGCCTATTGCTAACCAATGGATAGTATATCCTCGGTTCATAATGGCCATTATAGTAAACCAGCTGAAAGCTGAGGGACTTGTTGGCCTTGGAGTCCCTGCCACGGCTGTATTGCCTGAAGTATACTCCAGGCACAACTCAGACCAGTCACTCAAACTGGCTGCCAAACTGCGAAAACCCACGCAGCTGGAACCCACAGCACCACCTCCAAATCAATGTCCCCACAAAACCAAACACAAGAAAGCCAAAAAGGCTACTCAGGGAAATGAGTCCCCTGAGGATGCCCCTGCAACACAAACGCAGGTTATATCTACTGGTCATAACCCCCCAGTAGATACACGTACTCACTCACCCTCAACCATCAGGTTTCCTCTCAACAGGAGCATGTAGCAACACCTGGGGCACCTATACATCGGAACCTTCCTCACTTGAGGAGGTTGCCATTGAAACGCACCACTTTCCCGGGTGCATACTACCTTCACACCCTCTCACTGCAACCGCCCCCCAAAGTCCTACCATAATAATTGCTAAAGTGCTGACTCAGTTGCATTCCTCACCTCTCCCAGATACCAATCAAAACTGGGATGGCCTCAACCATTGAGGGGGAGGACCAAAGTGCTTCTGACACCCCACAGCATAGGGGTTACCATATTCAATCTCCAAGGTAGAAACGGAGATCGAAAATTTCTGGTGAGGCTGCCACTTCTCCTGCTTCAGCAAAGATCAGGATGAATTTGATACTATCCATAAGACTCACCAGAGGCAACTACTGATGAAGGACACACTCCTGAGGCAGGAAGTCCCCGTACCATGACCAAGGGGCAATGCTACTACGATCTACACTCAGAGCATGTTCATTCTGATTCTTCTAATTAGGAGGTCAGTGATTCAGTTCAACACTGATGATGACCTGGGCTTCTTTTATGATGTTTAGCCCAAAACACCATCCTCAAGGATGAGGTGAGCGACTCAAAGAGCTGCTGCAAAAAATTCTCAGGATCAAAAACCATTACCCCTCAAAACCACAGAGGCACCTTCATCTGAAGGTCTCTCATACATAGAGCCATCCAAAACACTCAGCCACCTGCCTCTGCTTCTGGCACTATTCTCGGGGACAGAATGACAGGATCAGTGATCACAAGTTTGATGTATCAGAATGTAAAGCAGCGGAATACAAAACGAATTAGACAATTGTAGCAAGCAAACATATATGTAGCGTTAAGATCGCATACGGTTTAGGGAGAAGAATATGAATTTCTGATTTCTAGGAATGTTTTAGATGTAGAATATTTCTAATCAAATCAATCAATCATTCCATTCAATTGCTCATCATCGCTCTATAATTACAATGGTTGTCACTCCTTATATAGAGTGCAACAGTCACTGCTGTTATCACGGAAAGTGACAACTGGCAGATCCAATACAGAAATAACTAAATCTTAACAAACTACTGAAATGTTCACAACTACTGAGAACATATCAGCAGGTTAAGTACAAAATATAAAACTACTGAAACTACAACGACTGAAGAACAAGCTCTTCAGTCGTTTTACAAAACTACTGAAACATAAAACATAAAACTACTGATATCACAACTACTGAAGAAGTACTCTTCAGCAGTTGTGACAAACTACTGAGGCTTCAGTACTTGATCTTCAGACTTTGACCTTCAGGCGTTTCATCAGCTGATGACTTCAGTAGATATCATCAGCTGATGTCTTCAGTCTTTGTCTTCAGACTTTGTACATCAGTTGTTGATCTTCAGCACTTGTGAACTCTTCAGCTGTTGTACTTCAGTACTTTGGTCTTTCAGCTTCAGCACTTGTGTTCTTCAGCTGTTGTACTTCAGCACTTTGGTTCTTCAGCAAGTTCTTCAGCACTTGATCTTCAGCTGTTGAAGTCTTCAGTACTTGTCAAACTACTGATGAGGCTTTCAGCAGTTGTTGTGATACCGTGTGGGACTTAGAGGTTTTCTGATCTTGGCTCATTGGTTCTTTTGGTCCAACAACTCCCCCTGAACCAATGCAGCCAAAACCTCTAACTTATTTAAACTCCCACTTATTGATGGCAAAAATGTTGGTCTTTTTCCTTCTTGATCAGTAGAGAAGATGACCCATGTACGCTCCGGCCTGGGAAGAACCTCAAATATTTGTTTGGCAGAGTATGAATGGGAACTCTGTTTTGGGGAACTGGACACAGAGTTGTTATCCCATTCATGAGATTCACTTCCCCATAATGAGTCTGTATGACTCACGGACATAGGCCTCAAGGAGAACAATTTGTTCCTCTTGAGAGAGTTCTTCAGCTCCTCCTTCGAAGAAGAACTCTGGACCATAGTACTCTGATAAGTACTTCATGGTCCTGCCATTTTTCAGCTCCACCGTAGTTACCTCCCTGTAACAAATTCATCCGGATGGTTGCCTTCAAGGAGTAACTGGAGCTCATTCTTTTGGATGTCTTCAAGCTTTTTGTATAACAACCCCTCTTAATCATCTTGTTTTCTAGTAAGGCTTGAGGTGTCTTCTTTGCTTGGTGAGCTTTCTTGAATTCATCAATGATTTCCCAGGGTGAGACTACAACGGCCACATGATGGTAGATTCTATTGTTTTTCGTACTTGGCCGTTGTATCTGTGTGGGATAGTTCTTTTATGGATTCTAGAACTCACCCTGGGGTCTGGCCATACTCTCACTCTCTCCCTCTGATACTGAAAGGTGTGTCTGAGAGTGTACAGCCTTTGAGCATGCCCTTTCATGGCTTGAATAGATGATGACTGAGGAAATTCCTTGTCAACCATCTTCAACAGTTGCTCATCGTGCTGTTTCTGCTGTTCTTCTTCTATCTTGACTCTGACCATTTCCCTTTGAGAGTCAGGTGTGATCATGGATTGACTCTGGTTTTGGTAGCTTCAGAACAGCAGAGAGTGGCAGACTATCATCTTCATCCTCTTCTTCTTCTTCTTCTTCTAGCCTCAACACCCTTCTCTTCTTCTTCTTGGGTGCATCATCGGCTGTTGGTTTAGAGGGTGAGGGAATTGGTTTTGTGGGTTGTGGTTTTGGTAGTTTTGATGTGGGATGTTGACAGGCTGTTCTAGCATTTTGGATGTGAGTTTGGCTTTTGACTGTTTGGCTAGTTCAGTCCTGCTCCCAGCACCAGCTTCATTTAAAACTTCAACAATTAAACCTTTTGTATATTCTTCAGACGAACAGATCTTGGTGGTTATTGCCAAGATACTGTCCCTGGACCAAGCTTTGATCTCGATCAATGATCTTCCAAGATTTTTGCTATAAATCTGATCATGATCTCCAGCCTTTCTCTTTCTGACACATCATAACTTGACCATCTTGATTGGATTTCTTCAATCTCTAGTCTTCTGATCTCAGAATCAAGTTTTTCAGTGTCATGGCCTTGCCTAAACAACTGATCAATGATGTTATCCATTGATCTGCTGTGTTCGGCATCAGCCTCTTTCACCATCAGCTCCAAGCTTTCTCTTTTTCATCCTTCTTCTTTTTCTTGTATGTGACATGAAAGTCTTTTGAACTTTCAGTCACTTTCTCCATGGTAGCCTCCCCTTCTCTTTTTTTCCTTCTCTTTCTCAGTCTCCTCAACCAACTCCTCAGTTTCCACTACTGTCTCTTCTGTTTCTTTCTCCTCTTCTCTTTCCTCTTTCTTTTACCTTCCTGCTGAACTCTCCCCCTTTTTGGGTGCATTGGTTGCAGGGAATTGAGTAGCAGAAGTTGTTTGCTCAGAACATTCTCCACCATGGGTTGTAATACAGAAGAAAGTCTCTCATCAACAGTTTTGATCACCAATCAGTTTAGCTGTGGGGTGATGAGAGATAGGGATTTTGAGGATAGCAGCCAGTTGCTCAGGGGGGTTCTGTCCCTGAGGAATGGTGCCAAAACAGAGGCAGGTGGCTGAGATTTTGTGAGTGGTTGTGTGTTTAGGAGACCTTCAGAGGAAGGTGCCATCTGTTGGGTTGATGTGGTGGCAGATGGTCTTACCCTTGAGAGAGTGGTCAAGTAGGTTTTGCAGTCTACTGACTTCCTCCTCTAGATCGTGTTCTGGGCAAGAACATCATAGAAGAAGCCCAGGTCATCATCAGCATATGCTGAATCACCTGACCTCCTGCTTGTAGCAGGATATACATGCTCTGGGTGTAGACCAGATGTGCATGTGCCCCTTTGTCTTGGAACTGGGGACTTCCAGCCTCAGGACGTTGTCCTTCATCGGCTGTTGCCTCTGTGAGGTCTTAGTTATGTTACCACCTCAGTCTGATCATTTGCTGATTCAGAAGAGTTGGCAGCCTCACCAGAAGTTCTTATCTCCATATCAACACCAGGAGATAGAACAGTTAAACCCCTGTGCTGTGGGTTCTCAGGTGCACTGTGTTCCTCCCCCCCTCATTGTAGAGGTATTCCCAGTGTAAGTGGTTTCTGGGGAGGGTGAGGAGTGCAATTGAGTCAGCACTTGTGCAACTATTAAAGTTGGGCTGTGAGGGGCGGTTGGTTGGGGTACAGGGGAAGAAGCAGTGTGCACTGGGGTGGATGGTGCTCTTCAATGGCAATCTCCTCAAGTGAGGAAGATCCCAGATAAGTAGGTGCCCCTTGGGTTGCTGCAGGTTCCTGTTGAGAGGAAGCCTGAGCGGCTGTGGCTGGAGGAGTCATTGTATCCACTAGGGGTTTGGACTAGTGGATATATCCTGCGTTTGTTGTGCAGGAGCATCCTCAGGGGACTCAATTCCCTGAGTAGCCATTTTGGGTTTCTTTTTGGTGGGTTTGGTGGGGACATTGGATTTGGAGGTGGTGGCTGTGGGTTCCAGCTGCGTGGGTTTTCGCAGCTTGGCAGCCATTTTTAGTGTCCGGTCAGAGTTGTGCCGGGAGTATACTTCTGGCAAAACAGCCGTAGCAGGGACTCCCAAGCCAACAAGTCCCTCAGCATTAAGCTGGTCTAATATAATGGCCATTATGAACCGTGGATAAGTATCCAACGGTTGGCAGTTGGTTTTTGAGCCATATCTTTGAGCTCTGAAAATATTAATTCTGAAAAGTTCAGTGGTTGTTGCTCAAGGATAGAATACAATACCTGCTGCCATTTGGTGGACATTTGATCCCAAGACGATGTCTTAGGGGCCAAACATACATTGACCATATGAAAGATCAGGCGCTCAGCGTCATTAAAATGTTTCTTCATGATGGTGGTGGCACTGAGATCACCTTGATATCCATGCTGAGCAAATGATAGATCTATGGTGCCCTTCGGATATCCAGCAGGAGAGGTAGCATCACTCAGTTGAAGAATTTTACGGATTGTTGCAGGAGTAATCACTACTTCTTTGTTGTTGACGACAGACCGGAGGGATTTGTGTGGCTCTCCTCAGTAGTAACATTAACGTTCATCCAAAATTGGTTCAAGGATTCGGCATGTAAAACGGGGTTCAGAAGGAATGCCTTGTTGTATTGGGACTGAACCATAAGATCGATAGCATTATCGAACTTAGTCCAGATCGGCGATTTTGTGAGGTAGGCAACACAGTTGTGTCGCGGTTTAATTTGCAAAGACGCCATGGAAATTTGTTGGAGAGGAACGTTAGGTTTGAAGAAGATGAAGTATGGAGAGCTCAGGTTAAGGGTATATATAGGGTACGGGTGAGGAAATGACTGAAGGATGTGGTGTTAGTCATCAGTAGTTTTAAACGACCGTTGACATGGTATTATCCTTTCAGACGTTGAACAGCTGAAGTCGCGGTGTTAGGCATCAGTAGTTTAGAAAACTACTGAAGACCGTGTTTTTGACTTCAGGTGATTGAAACAACTGAGGACATGGTGTTTGTCATCAGTAGTTATGAAACTACTGAAGACAGTGGTTTTGTCATCAGCTGTTGTAAACAACTGAAGACTTGGTATTAGTCATCAGTAGTTATAAAACTACTGAAGACGTGGTTTTGCTTCAGTTGTTTAAAATGAACCAGCAGTTGTACAAACGACTGAAGAGAAAGTTCTCTTCAGCTGTTTTCGTCAATTCTTAGCTTTTCAGCTGTTTCAAACTGTCCTCAACACATTCATCAGTCTTTATGGCTGATTTCAGTTGTTTCATAGGACATCAGTACTTATCTGTTTTTACTGATTTCAGTAGTTATGACTACATCAGTAGTTAACTACTTCAGTAGTTTAGAACAGATGAAGTACTTCAGTACTTGTGAGAACTTTTAGCCTTCAGTAGTTATAAAACTACTGAGGTTAAAAGAGCTCATCAGTACTTATATGTGACAGGCACTCATGATCATCAATATGATTTACTGAGATCATCAGTAGTTGTCACCTATTCTAGCTGCAGCATACCAAGCCTTAACACCAGGTTTTGGAAAGTTGAACTATCCAAAGGCTTAGTAAAGTGTCTGCAAGCTCATCAGCACTGGGCACAAACTTAGGATCAATCAGACCTTTTTCAAAACAATCTCTTATAAAATGATGTCTGATCTCTATATGTTTGGTCCTAGAGTGCTGGACTGGATTTTTGACAATGCAAAGAGCTGAAGCACTATCCATTAACAATGGAGTCTTAGTCTCTGTAATGCCATAATCCAAAAGTTGGTTTTGAAGCCAGAGTACCTGAGATGTACAGCTTGCAGCAGCAATGTACTCTGCTTCCGCAGTGGATGTAGCAACTGAGGTCTGTTTCTTGCTCTGCCAAGAATTAAGCAGTTGCCTAGGAATTGGCATCCACCAGAAGTTGATTTCCTGGTCAACTTACACCCTGCATAGTCACTGTCAGAAAAAGCAACTAATTTACCAGAATGGTTGGTAGAATACCATAAACCTAGAGATGGAGTGCCTTGCAGATATCTAAAGATCCTCTTGACTGCAATCAGATGAGACTCTTTAGGTGCAGCCTGAAATCTAGCACAACACATGTAGCAAACATAATATCTGGTCTAGAAGCTGTTAATACATCAAGGACCCAATCATACATCTGTAAAGTGTTTCATCAACCACTTTACCTTTCTGATCTGAATCCAGTTGTGTGGTGCTGCTCATGGGAGTAGAACAGGGCTTACAGTTTTGTAAATCAAACTTTTGCAAAAGATCTTTTGTATATTTGGATTGATGAATAAAAATTCCATCAGCCTTTTGTTTGATTTGCAACCCCAGAAAGAACTGTAATTCTCCCATGGCACTCATTTCAAACTTCTGTTGCATCAACTTTGTAAAGGCATCACACAACTTTGGATCAGAGGATGCAAAAATAATATCATCTACATAAATTTGAACAAGTAGATTATGCTGCCCAGCTTTCTTAATAAATAAAGTCTTGTCTATGGAGCCTCTAGTGAAATTGTTTTCCAGAAGAAAGTTTGATAATGTCTCATACCAGGCTCTGGGAGCTTGTTTTAACCCATAAAGAGCTTTATCAAGCTTATACACCCAATTAGGATGTTTGTTGTCCTCAAAGCCTGGAGGTTGACATACATAAACCTCTTCTTTAACTTTTCCATACAAAAATGCACTTTTGACATCCATTTGAAAGACTTTAAGTTTTTGATAAGCAGCATAAGCTAAAAACAATCGAATTGCTTCCAGTCTGGCTACAGGGGCAAAGGTTTCATCATAATCAATACCTTCTTCTTGTGCAAACCCCTGAACAACCAGTCTGGCCTTGTTCTTAACAATAAGCCCATTTTCATCAGTTTTGTTCCTAAACACCCATTTAGTGCCTATTGCACACTTACCTGGAGGTAGAGGAACCAGTTCCCACACTTGCTGTTTCTTGAACTGAAGAAGCTCAAGCTGCATGGCATCAACCCATCCATTGTCCTTTAAAGCAATGTGATAATTCTTTGGCTCTTGCTGACTGATGAAGAGAGCATAGAAGCAGATTTGACAATTGACTTCTTGTTGATACTCCAGCAGTGATATCACCAATGATTTGAGACATGGGGTGATTCTTCAGATCTTGATACACAATGAGATCTGTGCAAGTGTTTGTAGCCGGTTCAGCAGCAACAGATGGTGATGGTGAATCATTTCCTTGAAACCAATCAGTGGATGGTAATTCAAAGGAAGTTGAATTCGAAGAAATCTCATCAGCATTTGTTGTGGATGGTGCTACTGGCGCTACAGGAACATCAGGTCTAGTTGAATCAGGCAGCTGATCACTAAACCTGAAGAGGTGAGTACTGCAATCATCATCATCATCAGCAGTACCACCAGGTGGTGAACTGTTGACAGGAGCAACAGCAGGAGTTTGATAAGGAACATATTGCAGTATGTCCAATCAAATAACTCCACAGGACTTTGTGGAATCTTGTCCTTTGGAGATTCATTAAACTTAACATGTAGAGTTTCTTCAACCATCTTTGTTCTGCAGTTGAAGACTCTGTATGCTTTGCAAGTAGATGAATAACCAACAAAGTATCCTGCATCCACCTTAGGATCAAATTTGTGGAGTTGATCCTTTGTGTTGAGAATAAAACAGGGACACCCAAATGCTTTGAAAAATGAAATCAGTGGAGCCAAATGATGGAGAACTTCATATGGAGTCTTCATCAACCTCTGATTTACTAAAACTCTATTTTGCACATAACAAGCTGTGTTGACAGCTTCGGCCCAAAAGGTCAATGGCAAACCTGAGTCAGCCAGCATGGACCTTGCAGCTTCAATGAGGGTCCTGTTCTTTCTCTCCACTACTCCATTTTGTTCCGGAGTCCTTGGAATGCTGAACTGCTCTTTTGATTCCCTTTGAGAGATAGAAGTCATCAAGTGTATGATTTCTGAACTCAGTTCCATTATCACTCCTAATACACTTGACTGGAAGGGAATACTGCTTCTCAATGTACAGCACAAAGTGGATAATCTTCTGAGCAGCCTCATCCTTTGAATGTAGAAAGAAAGTCCATACAAATCTGGAGTAATCATCCACAATTACCAGACAGTATTCTTCTTTGCCATGCTCATTACTCTCACAGGACCAAATAGATCCATATGCAGTAATTGCAAGCAGGCAGTGGACTTGGACACTTCAATAGGAGGAAATGAGACCTTGTGCTGTTTTCCTTTTAAACAAGCAGTGCAAGTTTCATCACAGTGGAACTCCTTTATTGGTAAGCCTCTGACTAAACTATTGGCTAAGCTGATTCATGTTTTTGAGATTAACATGACCAAGCCTCCTGTGCCATAGTTTAGATTCTTGGAAAGAGGCTTTGGAAAATAGGCAAGGATTACCTTTGAGATCTATCTTCTTAGAGAGATCTAAGGCATACACTCTTCCTGTCCTGTTGGCTTTCAGGAGAGTGTGATCATCCAACACCTTGTCAATCAAGGGCAAAACTTTGGATGACAGAATCCTACAGTTTTGACTTGTGAAAAGGGCAACATGGCCTTTATCACACATTTGACTGACACTCAAGAGGTTGTACTTGAGATTTTCCACATGATTAACATCATCAAATTTGATTTCTCCATTGGAGACAAAGCCCTTACCGATGATGTAACCCCTAGCATCATTGCCAAAAGAGACAAATCCCTTCTTTCCTTGAGAGTAGTCATGAAGAAGAGAGATGTTCCCAGTCATGTGCATGGATCCCCCACTGTCTACATACCAGATGCTACTTTGGCATGTTGAAGAACCCTGCAATAATAAACAATCAGTTAGTTTTAGAGACCCAAACCTTTTTGGTTTTGGGCCTGGTCTCATCAATAGATGGTAAACTAGCATGTTTATTTTTGTAACAACAGCCTGAGAGGAAGAAGATGGTGCAGAAGAGGAGTCCTTTGGCTTAGACCTCCTTTTCTGTGGTTTCAACATAGGAGAATCTAGTTGGTTAACTCTACCCAACAGATGTTGTACCATCATCACCAGCTGTGTCTGATTTTGTGATAAAGCTTTCAGCTCATCAGACACATTGCTAGTGGAGTTAGATAAGGTCCTATGTTGCACCTTCTTCTTTTGAGCACCCTCAGCTGTCACCTGTTTAACTCCTTCCTTTTTGGATTGCTTTAAGGACTTAAGGGTCAGGATTTGATGTTGCTGATACAAATGTGTCTCAAACTCATTTTTCATTTTTACCATTTTCTCATTAATTTCTTCCTTTTGTTTGAGTTTGGAACCTCTTTTGTACCAACAATCATCTGTAAGATGATTGAACAAACCACATACTTCACATGGTTTCTTCTTCATCTTAGGTTGATCATCACTAAAGATGGTGAAGCTTGTCTTCTTCAATGCTTTGGAAGCATTGGTTGCTTTCTTGACAGCATCTTTAGTAGTCTTCAAACTCTTTCTACTGCCAGTTTTCTTCTCTTCAGTACTGACAGCATTGAAGTTTGAACTTCAGGAGTTGAATCCTGCTCTCCAGTCCTTTCAGGACCTTCAGGATTGACTCCTGAGTTGATCAACTTATTGATCATGTGAATGTCAGCATTTGGACCATCAACATCAGCTGATAGGTTCAAAGAGGACTTGATACTGACTGCTACTTCTGATTGTGCTGTATCAGAAGGTAGATCACATGACTTGATGGATTGGTTATCACTCTCACCATCAGATTCTACCTCTGCTCTTGGGGTAAAATCTGTAGGTGGAGCAGTGTGATTGTAACCAATTCCAAACTTCACATTTGAAGCAGATTGCTTACTAAGAAGCATTTCAAAACCTTTGCATGATTGTACCCATCTATCACACTCGACCTGGGTAACTGCAAGGGTTTCTTTGAGATCTTTGTACTTCTCTAAAGTACATCTTCTCTAGCCTTATCATCAATTATTTTGCAATTCAGTTTATAAATCTCATCATTTTTATCTTTGAGCACAAACTCAAACTCAGCTTTGTTTTTGGAAATTACTTGTTCTAGCTCAATGTTCTTATTAATTAAAGCTACATTTGCTTCTCTAATGGAAGCAAATGCTGCTATGCATTGTTCAGAACATAATTTGGCTTTTGCCTCAGAGGATACCTGTGATACCTGAGGTGTAGAGGCATTGGAAGATGAAGTATCAGCAGACTCCAAAGCCATAAGAGCTAGATTCCCAAAGGGACTGTCACCACCATGTTGACCAGCACCTGAGAACAGTTGATCATGACCAGACAAGTCATCTGGTAAACTGCTCCAGTCAACAACTCCTGGGGTGAAGAAGCTGTGTTGTTGAGATGAAGGTTGTTGATGAGATAGGGAAGGCTGAGGTTCTGGTAATGCATGAGGTTGTGGTGTCATAGGAACTTGAACTTGACTTGACTGTGGCATGTAATAACAAGGGTACTGATAAGGCATTTGACCCTGAGGAACAAAATATGCCGGAGATTGTTGTTGAGGATGATGACTAGATGTGACAGGATGTTGCCCTCTGTTTTGTTGACTATTGCCAGGAAAAGTCACAAAGGGTGCAGTAGAGTTAGATCCAGTTGATCTACACTCTCTTGCAAAGTGTCCAAGCCGTTGGCATTTGTGACACCTCAACTTGCTCTTGTCAAAACCAACTTTGGTTTTGCCAGAGAGTCCTGGGAATTTTCTTCCAGTTCTTTTGTAGAACTTCTGAGATCTGATATTTATCAAGGCCATTTGGCTCAAAATCCATCTCTTCTAAGTCATCATCAGCAATCCCCTTGAGATCATCCATATGAAACATAAATTGTCATTATTACCTCCAGTAAACTGACCATCAACACTTACAAATGCAGAATTAGAAGTGCTCGAAGAGAAATTAATATGCTCATCATACTGGCATTCAGATGCAGCATATTCTGACTCATGACCCACCAAGGCAGTGTTGCCTTGATAAAGTCTTCAGTGAGCTTTCCAGATGAAGACAGCTTTCTCTTCTGTTCTATCTCTCTCTCTCAAAAGTGAGCAATTTCCCATGGAGTTGGGTGAGAGATAGTTTGTCCAAACTTGCACTGGAGCGTAGGACAATAGTATATGTGTCCCATCTCTCAGGCAGTGATCTGAGAAATCTGTTATTCATCTGAATATTGGTGTATTCAAGTTTGACCATTTTTAGTTCAGAGATCAAACAAGAAAACCGCTCATATTGTTGAGTCAGTGTCTCACCCTTTCTATGAGAGAATGTCTCATATTGTTGGGCAAGAATTTCTCTATTATTTGCCAAGACCTCATCTGTTCCTCCAAATTGTTCTTTCAAGGCAATCCAGAGGTCATGGGCAGTTTCATGATGCATTAGCCCAGAATAGATTTCATTGGGCAAAGCCATGGCCAGAATTCCATGGGCTTTTGCATCAATCTCAAGCAACTTTTTATCCTCATCTGATTGCTCCCTCCTCCTCTTCGGAACCATTTGATTGTTTCCGGGTTATTCACCATAGGCTTGTGTGGACCATGTACCACAGATGTCCAACACCCTGCGCTGTTAACAGACAGGTGATGGAGCATACGTCTTTGCCATATGTTATACTCATTCCTAACCAGCATAGGAGGCTTGGTTGAGGAACCAGTATTGTGAGGATCATTGGAGGGAGTGGTCATTTTCAGTTCAAAAATGTTTGTTCAAGTTTTTTTTTTTTTTAAAATTTTAGACAAACCACAACAAACTCAATGAGAACCAAGATAAGATCTCAGGATGAATGAGCAGAAATACAGAAAATTCAATCTCTATAACCGTTTCTTGCAAAAACAAAAGCTAATTCAATCAAACTTGGATCTTGAATAGCAGTTTCAATGATCAATTATTAGATCGATCAATGATTACCCGCTCTGATACCATTTGACAGGATCAGTGATCACAAGTTTGATGTATCAGAATGTAAAGCAGCGGAATACAAAACGAATTAGACAAATTGTAGCAAGCAACATATATGTAAGCGTTAAGATCGCATACGGTTATAGGGAGAGAATATGAATTTCTGATTTCCGGAATGTTTATAGATGTAGAATATTTCTAATCAAATCAATCAATCATTCCATTCAATTGCTCATATCCCTCTATAATTACAATGGGTTGTCACTCCTTATATAGAGTGCAACAGTCACTGCTGTTATCACGGAAAGTGACAACTGGCAGATCCAATACGGAAATAACTAATCTTAACAAACTACTGAAATGTTCACAACTACTGAGAACATATCAGCAGGTTAAGTACAAAATATAAAACTACTGAAACTACAACGACTGAAGAACAAGCTCTTCAGTCGTTTTACAAAACTACTGAAACATAAAACATAAAACTACTGATATCACAACTACTGAAGAAGTACTCTTCAGCAGTTGTGACAAACTACTGAGGCTTCAGTACTTGATCTTCAGACTTTGACCTTCAGGCGTTTCATCAGCTGATGACTTCAGTAGATATCATCAGCTGATGTCTTCAGTCTTTGTCTTCAGACTTTGTACATCAGTTGTTGATCTTCAGCACTTGTGAACTCTTCAGCTGTTGTTCTTCAGTACTTTGGTCTTTCAGCTTCAGCACTTGTGTTCTTCAGCTGTTGTACTTCAGCACTTTGGTTCTTCAGCAGTTATCTTCAGCACTTGATCTTCAGCTGTTGAAGTCTTCAGCACTTGTCAAACTACTGATGAGGCTTTCAGCAGTTGTTGTGATACCGTGTGGGACTTAGAGGTTTTCTGATCTTGGCTCATTGGTTTTTTTGGTCCAACACAGAACCCCCCTGAGCAAATATTGCTATCTTTTCAACATTCCTAACCTCTCATCACATCAACTATCACTGATATAGTGCTTAAAACCCTTGATGAGAGGCTTTCCCTCAGTTATACAACCTTGATAGGGATGTTGTGAGCAAAGGCATTTCTGACAATCACACCCTTGCAACCAATGCAACCAAAATGGGGAGATTCAGTCATTGAAAGCAAAAAGAAAGAGGATTGCAGTAGAAAGAAACTGAGAAGGAGAAGGTGAAGGATGCTAACAGGAGAAGTACTGAAAGTACTAAACTTTCATGTCATATACAAAAAAGAAAGAATGAAAGGAGCTGACTTGAAGACATGGTGAAGGAGGTTGATGCCGAACACAGCCCATCATGGATAACATCATTGATCAGTTGTTTAGGCAAGGTCACGACACTGAAAAACTTGACTCAAAAATCAGAAGACTGGAGATTGAAGAAATCCAAGCTAGATGGGCAAGTTATGATGTGTTCGAAAGGGAAAGGCTAGAAATCATGATCAGGTTCATAGCGTTATCTTGGTAGATCATTGATTGAAATCAGGCATGGTCCAGGGACAACATCTTGGAATAACCACCAGATGTGTTCGTCTGAAGTATACACCAAAGGATTGGTTATTGAAGCCTTAAATGAAGCTGGTGTTGGGAGCAGGACTGAACTAGTCAAGCAATCTAAAACCGAACTCACATCCAAAATGCTAGAACGCCTGTCAAAATTCCCACACCAAAACCCACTAAAATAATCCCTTACCACCCCAAAAACCACCACAACCCACCAAACCAATTCCCTTACCCTCAAACCAATAGCCGATGATGTACCCCAGAAGAGGAAGAGAAGGGTACTGAGGCTAGAAGAGGAAAAGAAGATAATGATGAAGATGAAGATAGGCTCCAATCTCAGCTATTATACGTTGCCTAAGGCCAAACGTCACTCTCCAACAATTACTCCTGAAACTTAAAGACATTGTGAAAGTGAAGCTAGAAGAAAGAGCTTCACAAACAACAGGACGAGGAATGTTGAGAAGAGTTGACAAAGCTTATGCTGCCACATCTTCAATCATCAACATGAAGAAGCACGCTCTCAGGTTATACACTCTTAAACATACATTTCAATATCAAAAGGAGAGAGTGAGGATTGGCCTGATCCCAGGGTTCTCACAGGATTCAAAAGAAAAACATTTCCACAGAGATACATTGGCCAAGTGAAGAAGATTGTAGATGAAGTGATCTCACTGTCTTTGTAGTATCACCCTGGGAAATCCTAGATGACTTCAAGAAAGCCTATAAAGCTAACCTAACCCCACAAAAGATGCTGGAGAATAAAATGGTGAAAAAGGGGTTAGTATATAAGAGGCTTGAAGAAGTTAGAAAGAATGAGCTCCATTGTTCTTAGAGGGTAATCACCCAGATGAATTTGCTTATAGAGTAATAACAACTGTGGAACTCAAAAATGGGAAACAGGTCAAATACCTATCTGAATATTATGGGCCAGAATCACTTTTTGAAGGAGGAGCTGAAGAGCTTACCATGGAGGAACAGATAACCTTCCTTGAGGCCTATACAAGGGAGTCATACAGACTCATTGTTGGGAAGTAGATCTCATGGATGGGGTAACAGCTCTGTGTCCAGTTCCCCAAGACAGAGTTCCCATTCATCCTTTGCCAAACAGATCATTGAGACTTCTTCCCAGGCCTGTGCTTACATGGGTCACTTCTGAGCTGATCTAGAAGACAAAAAGACCAAATCTTTCTGCCATAATAAGTAGGACATCTTCAATAAGTTTAGAGGTTTTGGCTGCATTGGTTCAGGGGGAGTTTGTTGGACCAAAAGAACCAATGAGCCTGATCAGAAAAACATCTAAGTCCCACAGACATCACAACAACTGCTGAAGACTTGATCAGCTGTTTGACAAAGTCTGAAGACTTCAACAGCTAAAGACTAAAGTACTGAAGACTTCAACAGCTGAAGACTAAAGTACTAAAGATCCACAGCTGAAGACTAAAGTACTGAAGATCAACAGCTGAAGACTAAAGTACTGAAGACTTCAATAGCTGAAGACCAAAGTCTGAAGATCAACAGCTGAACACTAAAGTACTGAAGATCAACAGCTGAAGTACAAAGACTGAAGACATCAGCTGATGACAACAGCTGAAGTTCAAGTACAAGTACTGAAGCCTTCAGAGTTTGTTACAACACTGAAGAAGCATTCTTCAGTTGTTGTGATGGTTTCCTTTCAGTAGTTTCTTTTATGTTTCAGTATTTGTAAAACAATTGAAGAGCATGTTCTTCAGTCGTTATAATTTCAGTAGTTTCTTTTCAGTAGTTGTAGTGATAGTTAACACTTAGTATTTTTGTAAGAAGATGTCAGCTGTTTTGACATCTTCAGTAGTTGTGTTAACTTTCAGTAGTCTGAATAATTCTGTTAGATGTCACTATCAAATGACATCAGCAGACGTCACATCTCCTATATAAGGAATGTTCCACCACGACATTCTTATATAAGGGATGATTGACCTGATTGTATGTGTGACATTTTGCCACCACAAAAGCCCGTATTGAATGAAATATTTGATTTGCAGAATTCTTTCTATAATTGTTCGCTCTTACTTTGAATATCAATTGTATTCTTGTGAATTGTCTAATTCATTATTTGATTTCCGCTGCAATACTCTCTAATCAATCAAACGTAGATTACTGATCCTAACAGTCCACCACGTACAATGGCAAAGATCCCACTACATGAGATGCCACAGGACTTCACTCCACACTTTAAATGGTGGTACTACGATTGGAGAACGGGAGAGGCCATGATAGTCTTGAACAGAAATGGTACAATGGAAACCATAAGGGTGTTTGACCCAATGTGGCTTACCAACTTGTCAGCTAATGATGTTTATACATTATACAAGTGGCCACTATTCTATGACTCACGAGATATAGTACAAGCTTTACAATTTCAAAATGTAATACGACTCTGTTTTGCTTTCGAGATAAATACAGGAGTCACCAAAGAAGCTAAGTAGAAGAAGTTTGAGGAAATTATGAAAGATGTTAGACAATAGATAGATCTAGGTCCAAGGGGGAGTTTGTTGATACATATATGTACGTAGATCCTGATCTCAATGTAATATGTCTTGAATGTCTTGCACTTGTGTAATTTGCGTACTTAATGAAATGAGAATATTTTATTATGATTTGTCTTGTTTAATATTTCATTAATGAGTTGTATAACGCATATTGACTTGATTATATAGGTTTGTGGTTGATTGAATTAATATAAATAACACTATGATATTTAATACATTCAAACTTAACAACATGAAGTTATCATGTGAATGAACAACTTCATGCGAATGACTCAGTCGCACGACTGAACCAGGAGACTCGATCACTCGTATGATTGTCACATAAGATTGGCTCAGTCGCACGACTGAACACTCAGTCGGGCGAATGGACCAACCATATAACTCAATCGCACGACTGAACCATATTAATGGTTTAGTCGCCAGAATGAGCAACCCTAACCTATAAATACCACTTAAATCATGGAAAAACGTAAGCATTCAATCCACTTCGACTCCAGACGTACCCTAGCCATCCAGAAGCCTCTATGTTCGTACTCCAAGTTCATAGAACGTTGTAGATCAATTCCTAATCGATTCTTGATGTTAGATACAATACATCATTGTGTCTAAGTGTGTTCTCACTGATTGGATCACCAGTCAAATAGGATTCCGCACTATTTGGTTTGGTTTAACACGGTAATCAGTTGGTGTTTCGTTTAATACTAGATCCCAACAGCATGGCTATTGGGAGGATGAGGTGGGCAGAATTAAAGAAGTTGGTGATCGGGGAGTTCTATCCTCACAGGGAAATGGATAAGGTAGAAAGAGAGTTCCTACAGCTAGAGGTGGGGACGATGACACATCAGCAGTACACCACCAATTTCAATGAGATGGCATTTCTGGTGCCGGACCAAGTGACACCCATGTCACGAAAAATCAAGCGTTATGTTCAGGGCTTGCCGACGGATATCCGTAGGCACATGATCGTTGCCCGACCGAGCACATTTTGGTCGGCAGTTGATTTGGCAGGAAGGTTGTATGACGAATGAGAGGTGGTGGTGGCCGAGGCAAGTAAGAAGGGTGGTGGTGACAGAGTTGGAATGGGAAGAGGTTTGGTCGAGGTGGTGCCTCGATGTGTAACAAGAAGGAATGGGTCGATGATCACCGTGTGGTCACATAGGGGGCAGGATCGAAGAGGTGTGGCAAGTGTGGGAAAGAGCATTCGGGGGAATGCAAGTAGGGATCAAACATCTGATTTAAGTGCGGGAAGCCTGGTCAAATGGCTAGAGACTATGGGGGTATGAGGTGTTTCAACAGTGGGGAAAGTGGTCATATGAGTAGGGATTGTAAAAAGCCGAGGGCTGAGGGTTCTGAGGTGAGAAAGATGGGAAGTGAAGGACCAAGGACGAGCAGCAGGGCATTCACTATGACACAGGAGGAGGCTAGGACGGACCCTGTTGTGTCCGGTACGTTTCTAGTGAACCAAACTTTAGCTTCTGTGTTATTTGATTCTGGTGCCAGTAAATGTTTTATCTCTGTTGCTTTCTATGCTAAGCTTCCTGTTAGTAGTAGAAGTGTTGATGCGCCCTTTGACGTAGAAACTACTATAGGTAAGTCTACCGGAATTTTGGAGGTGATAGAGGGTTGTGATGTGGAACTAGAAGGTCATAGATTTTCTGTTAGACCCTTCGTGATGACCTTACGTGGTTTCGATTTGGTTCTCGGGATGGATTGGTTGGCGGACTACGAGGCGAACATTATGTGTTGCAAGAAGATGATTCGTTTGACAGTGTCTGAAGGGAGTTCGGTAACTTTTTATGGGGATCGGGTCACGACGGTCCCGAAGGTAATCTCAATGGCGGTTGCAGGAAAGTGCATGAGGCGTGGATGTAGTGCCTACTTGGCCTATGTAAAGGATGTGGATATGCCAACACCACAACTGTCTGAAGTACCGGTTGTGTGTGACTTTCTAGATATGTTTCCCGAAGACTTACCAGGAGTGCCACCTGACAGAGACATCGAATTTTAGATTGATCTGATACCGGGTGCCCAACCTGTTGCCAAGGCACCGTATTGGTTGGCTCCGACGGAGATGAAAGAGTTGATGGAGCAGTTGCAAGAGCTGCTTGATAAGGGGTTCATTAGACCGAGTATCTCTCCTTGGGGTGCTCCGGTCCTGTTTGTGAAGAAGAAAGACGATAGTATGAGGATGAGTATTGACTACCGTGAGCTAAACAAGTTGACGGTGAAGAAACGATACCCCTTACCGAGAATCGATGATTTGTTCGATCAGCTTCAAGGTTCTAGTTGGTTTTCAAGGATAGACCTTTGATCGGGTTACCATCAGTAGAAGGTGAAGGAGCAGAACATCCATGAAACATCTTTTCGCATGTGTTATGGTCACTACGAGTTTCTTGTCATGTCTTTTCGTTTGACCAATGTGCCAGTTGATTTTATGGATCTGATGAATCGGGTGTGTTGGCCAATGTTGGATAAATCTGTGATTGTGTTCATTGATGATATTCTGATTTATTTTAAGAGAGAGATAGAGCATGTCAGTCACATTCGGGAGGTTCTGGAGACGCTGAGAAAGGCGAAGCTATACGCCAAGTTCTTTAAGTGTGCATTCTGGTTGCGCGAAGTTTAGTTTTTGGGTCATGTGGTAAATCCCGTCGGGATTATGGTGGACCCGGCAAAGGTGGAGGCGATGATGCGATGGAAGTCTCCAAAGACGCCATCCGATTCGTAGTTTCATGGGTTTGGCGGGTTATTACAGAAGATTCATTCAAGACTTCTCCAAGATTGCTTCTCCACTAACTAAGCTGACCCGGAAAGATATGAAATTTGTATGGGGTCAAGCTCAAGAGAAGGCATTCGAAGAATTGAAGGCGAGGTTGACTCAAGCTCTCGTTTTGTCATTACCCGATGGAAGTGAAGATCTGGTGGTTTGTTCTGATGCTTCCTACTCGGGGTTGGGGTGTGTGTTAATGCAGAGAGGGAAGGTTATAGCCTATGCATCCCGATAGTTGAAGGTTCATGAAGTCAATTATCCTACTCAAGACTTGGAGCTAGCAGTCATGGTCTTTGCGCTAAAGATTTGGAGGCACTACCTGTATGGGACGAAGTGCACCATATTCACTGACAATAAGAGCTTGAAGTACTTGTTTGAGCAGAAGGACCTAAACATGAGACAGAGACGATGGTTAGAGCTCATAAAAGATTATGACTACGAGATCCATTACCATCATGGCAAAACCAATGTGGTGGCGGATGCCCTTAGTCGGAAAGAGAGGCCCGAGTCGATTCGGGTGAAAGCGTATCAGCTAATCATGACCTCTGACGTGATGAGACAAGTTAAAGAGTTTCAACATGAGGCGTTGAAGGAAGATCATCTTAACTCAGAAAGAATGAGAGGTCTGGATGCAAATTGGGTGAAAACATAATTGGTGTTAAAACCCGATTTGGACGAGTGTGGATTCCTCATTTTGGGGATCTACGCATGAGGATCATGGATGAAGCTCACAAGACTCGATACTCCATTCATCCTGGTGCCACAAAGATGTACCAAGATATGAAGAAAGATTATTGGTGGCCGAGTATGAAGCGCGATGTGGTGGAGTATGTGAGTAAGTGCCTTACTTGCTTACAAGTGAAGGCCGAGCATCAAAACCTATATGGGAAGATCCAACATTTGGATATACCAGAATGGAAGTGGGAGCACATCACCATGGATTTCATTACGAAGCTGCCGCGTACCCCGAAAGGGTATGATGCTATATGGGTGGTTGTTGATCGCTTGACGAAGAGTGCTCACTTCCTACAGATCCGCGAGACATATTCATCTAAGTGGTTAGCGGATCCTTTCATCAAGGAAATTGTAACTCATCATGGTGTACCGGTGTCTATTGTGTTGGATCGAGACACCCGGTTTACATCTAAGTTTTGGAAGAAATTCCAGGACGCTATGGGGACGAGGTTACATATTAGCACGGCTTACCTTCCCCAAACTGATGGTCTGTCAGAGAGGACCATTTAGACATTGGAGGACATGCTTCGAGCATGTGTTATCGATTTTGGGTGAAGTTAGGATGACCACTTACCGTTAGCTGAATTCTCATACAACAACAATTATCATGCCAGCATTGGTATGCCACCATATGAGTTGCTATATAGTAGAAGATGCAGGACACCCGTCTACTGGGGTGACATTGGTCAGAAAGAGTTAGGGAGCGTTAAGGTAATCGAGTCTACGACTGAGAAGCTTGAAAGGATCAAAGCCTTCATGAAGGCAGCCAAAGATAGATAGAAGTCGTATGCTGATAAACGACGCAGATCGATTGAGTTCCAGGTGGGTGACCGGGTTATGTTGAAGGTCTCACCTTGGAAGGGTATATCTGGTTCAGAAAGCGGGGCAAGTTGAGCCCAATGTATATAGGGCCTTTCCGAATCATTGCTCGAGTAGGAGAGGTGGCCTATAGACTGGAGTTACCAGATGAGCTAAGTGGAATTCACTCGACATTCGATGTATCTCATCTAAGGAAGTGCTTGGCAGATGAAGATATGATTATTGCACTGGAGGATATCAAAGTAGAACGAACGGCTCAATTACGTGGAGCAACTAGTGGCAATCATCGATCGAAAAGAGAAGAGGCTGAGGAATAAAGTTGTTCCTCTTGTGCGTGTACAGTGGAAGCACATGAAGGGATCCGAGTCAACGTGGGAGACTGAAGAAGAAATAAGGCATCATTACCCACGTTTGTTTGAGGAATACCAGGTTTCAAGGACGAAAACTATATATGGGGGTGGACTTGTAACACCTGGATATTTTCTTCAAAGCTGATGAAAGAAGAAAAAGAAATAAGATCCAAAGTCGAGGGACCAAACTTGCCAAAACGGGAGAAAGTTTGGTAGAGTAGGGGAATAAGAGGGGAGGGCAGCCCACACCGTCCCCACACCCACAAAAATTTGCCCAAAGAGAGGAGAGGAGAAGCAAAGGGAGAAAAAGGGAGAAAAAGCTTAGTTCGAGTAGATTCGAGCTTGAAAATCAAAGTGTAGCGGGTCTAATCGAAGCTCTACTCGACGATGTTGCTTGTGTGAGTTCTAGGACCCCTCTTTTACCCATTTTCAACTGATTTGGGGCTGGAACACATAGTGAAAACCTATTTTTGTAATGTTTGTGTTTGACCCGTGTGCATGTGTTTGTGTATGATATGAGTGATGTATGATTTCGGGCTTGTGTGTGCTTGTATGGTATTGTGGTATGCATTCCTAAGGTTCAAGATGATTGATTTGGGCTTAGAAGAGGTTTGGAAGAGATTGGGGGTCAAAAATGGCAGATTGGGTTCGGGAGGAATCTGCATTCTACACCAGTTAGGGCTATGCGACTGAATGGCGTGTAAGCCGTGCGACTGAAGTCCACATGCATGCCAGTTGTGCAATTGAGGTTCATTTGCATGTGAGTCGTGCGACTGGAGCCCATACGCCTGCTAGTCGTGCGACTGAGGGTCATTCGCATGGGGAGTCATGCGACTGAGGCCCATACGTTGAGTTTCATCCGCATTAGGTACATTCGCACAAGCGTTCATCCACATTGAGGTTCATTTGCATTGGTGTTCAATCGCATATTATCCATTCGCATGATGCTCTGTCACCTGGAAGGCCATGCGACTGAAGGGTGCCCATACGCCCAAGTAGGGCTTTTGCACTCGAGGAAAACGTAGTTTATTTACTGACTTTCGCGGAAAAGTGCAGATCTAAGTTTTGATGTGGAAGGTTCCTAGGAGTTATTATAAGTTCACTTTGAGGTCATAGGCGCTATGTTTGGTATGATGATGATGTATGATGTTGTTTGATTATGCATGATGTATGCTATGTATGTATGATGATGCCCTGTATGATGATGCTATCAGTTTATGATGATGTTCCTTGTTCTTATGTATGACTATTTTCCCTGGGCTTTATGTGGAACGTTAATGAATGAAATAAAAAGTATTATGTAACGTAAAGTGAAAGATAATGAAAAGAGGAACGAAATGAAGAATGCATGCATTAATGAACGAACGAACATAAGAAAGTCTTGCAAGCAAATGTATGGAGGTTCACACTCAATGAGGAGTGTTAGCTCAACTGTGTGCGGGTTAGATACCCCATGAGGATGCACACTGGAGCTTGATCCGTGTGATCAAGCATATGTATGGAGGTTCACACCCAATGAGGGGTTGTCAGCTTAACTGTTTGCGGGTTAAATATCCCATGACGATGCACACACGGGTTCAGTCTTTGCGATTGACCAGATGTATGGGGTCCTTGTTGCTTAACCCTAGATGAATTCCTTGGTGCTCTAGAGGGGGCTTAAGCACATGATAGGACCTAGATGTAAACGAAAGATAATAAAAGTACGAAATGAATAATGATGATGATAATAACTATTATCTATGTGTACGTATGATGTATGATCGCATGAAAGTAAAGAACGGTTTTAATGAAAGATAAAGTAATGTTTTATTATAAAAACTAGAACTCACTCAGCAACGCTGACTTTTATGTGTTTCCAGTTAGCAGGTAATGATTGTTGAGTATGGCACGGGGCGGCTACTCAGCTCTTTTGGATGGCATCCATTTTTGTAATGCTTTTGTGATGTAATGCAACAAGTATTTTATAGTGTGATAACGATATATTATTTTGCAAAAGCCTTTATAATGAAATGAAATGTCATTTTTGAATGTTTCCGCTGCAGAGTTTATTTAAGATAAATGTAAATATATGTTTTATGTTCAATGGTTGACCAGCTGTAGGCGTCCTGGGAACGGGGCCTTACATCCCTTTGCTTGATTAAAACTTAGACATGGTGCTATTGGACACCTATATCTTAAATAAAACATATATGGAAGCAATTCCGAATGTGGATGCTCAATCATAGAGTCAAAAGAAAACTCCAACAACAACTTTCAGCACCATATGCTCAGGACCACCAAACTATATAATGTGGGCTATTCACATGAAAGCAATTCCGAATGTGGATAAAGTATGGAAGTAATCAGATCTTGGACAACTAAGAAGGATAATAAAAACTTAGACATGGTGCTATTGTTCTAGTCAATATCAAAGAGTCATATCAGTCATTTCTTGCATATAGGGAGGCAAAACACAACTAAATAGATCTGGGAGGCAATAAAAACGTAACTAGAGCATAAAAGGGTTAAGGAAGCAAAATTACAGACTCTAACTTTAGATATCCAGAATCTTAACATGAAAGACATGAAGATAATGGATGACTTGTGAGCAATTTATTATTAGATATTAAGGTTCATTGTATGAGCTCATAGGCCCGGTTAGGTTTAGACACTTCCTTATGATCTCTAAAACTTTTAACCTAATGATTTATTAATGTTCATTCAGTCTTTACCATCTTCCATGGTATCATGTCCTTAAGGTTCAGGTTACTTTCTTCTTCTCTTAGCTATCGCCACCAAGTTTAAACCCTAGACAATATGGTCTTTTGTCGCCACCGCCCTATCCCACCTATGTTTCTTGTTTTGTTTCTTTTCAATTTTCTAGTTCCCGTTGAATAAATCTTTATTATCAATTGAAAATTCAATCCTAGTATCCATTGTCTTGGTTGGTTCCTGAATTACAATTCCTAACTTGTGGTTGTCACTTCTTTTTGTTTTTCTTTTTTTTACTTGTCGGTGTTTGAGTTACACCAAGGATCACGGTCCATGGCTCTCGATTAAACTAAGATTTGATTAGATTTTTTCCTTTATAGATCTATGAATCTTATCTTTTGATCTACAGATACAAAAGACCATTACTGACCACTATCATCGGCTTGCTTTCATTTCCTTTCTGTTTCTACATATTTCATCTCTTGATCTACGAAACTAAGTGACTGAGCTTACTAGCATCAACGCATTGTAACGCCTGTGGTTTCTAGTTCTAGACTCATTATTTTGAGAATCATGAACCATGTAGTATCAAGCAAAATATTGATAGCACAATCAACTAAGATATGGATGACAACATCAAGCATAATATTAATTGTTGACAAAAATTTAGATATTCGAGTCGATCTAAACATGTTTATCTTATTATTCTGATCTTGGTGTTCGGTTACTTCCACTATGACTATAAAGGAGTATTACATATTAAGGTTTATTGTATGAGCCCATGGTCCTAGATATGTTTCTAGGGTTCCTTGTGATATCAATAAATTGTAACCTAACATTTAATAATGTTCATTCATTCTTTACCATATTATAGTTATCAAGCGTCACTTTAATATTGGCTTCACTTGTTAGTTAGGAAGTATTTCAAAAGCATTCCGTGCAGGTTCATGCCTATTATCACCTTTCTAGAACAAGATTTAGACATTAAGTCCATAGGGTTTGAGGATGTGATCAAGAGACCAAAGCCTTATGATGAATGAATCAAGAATGAAGAAATCCACACCAACACCCAAAGTAAGTTAATTCTTGTGAATCTAGAACCATCTACTACATGTTAAAGTAATAATTTGAATAGGTTCATAATTGAGGAGGCAGAGAAAGATGTCATTCCTCGGGTTAAAGTCACAACCATACTACCAAGGGCTCCTCTGAAAACCATAGGAAAGATAAAACCAAGAGAGATCACTTTAAGCTATATTTTTATTATAGTGGCAAGCTTGGTCAATTTGCTTCTAAGTGCCTGGACTAGCTCCAAAAGAACCACAGGTAAACATGATTGATACACACAAGGATGATTATATTGTGTGTTCTTCATGAAAATATGTTCATGAATAAAGAAAAGGTGATACTAACTCAATACAAAATAGAGATCCATGATGAATATAAGGCCCTGTTCCCGGGATGCTTATAGCTAGTAAATCATTGCACATAAAACATATAACTTTACATTTAACATTCATCAACATTGAGCGGAAACATAAAAATAACTTTTCATTTCATTACAAATGGTTTTGCAAGTTAATACAATCGTTCATTTCAAAACATCGTTTGTTCGCATTACAATGCAAAAACATTAATCAAAAGAATGTCGTCCAAAAGAGCTGAGTAGCTGCCCCATGCCACCCTCAGCAATATTACCCGCCAACTGGAAGCACATAAAAGTCAGCGTTGCTGAGTGAGTTCTAGTTTTAAAATAAAACATACTTTACATTCGTTAAAAACCATACTTTACTTTGCATGTGATCACACATCATACGTACACATAGATAATTTCATTATTATCTTCATTATACGTTCGTTCATTCCATACATTCATCATTTAATCTTTACTTTCATTCGAACCAATGCCATGTGTTTCACACCACCATATCCATAAAGCCGGTACTGGGCCTAAGGTCTTTCATAGACCCCGAACATTATGCATGAAGCTGACTCCAGTTACCTAGGGTGAGCGGCAAGGGTCCCGTACATATGGTCAATCACAAGGATTGGACCCCAGTATGCATCCTTCTGGGGTAATTAACCCGCACACAGTTGAGCTAACACCCTTCATTAGGTATGAACCTCCATACATCTGCTTAATCACATGGATCAAGTCCTAATGTGCATCCTTCTAGGGTAGCTAACCCGTACACAGTTGTGCTAACACCCTTCATTGGGTGTGAACCTCCTTACGTTTGCTTGCAAGCCTTTCATACTTTCATTGTTCATTAATGCATGCATTCATCAATTCGTTCCTCTTTTTATTATCTTCCACTTTACATTACATAATACTTTTCATTTCGTTCATTAACATTCAACGTAAAGCCACGGGAAAATAATCATACAAAGCAAGGAACATAACATACACAGTCAACATTATCATACCGGGCATCATACATACATAACACATATCATACATACCGTCATGCATAAACATACAACATCATACATCATCGTCATCCATACCCAACATAACCTCTATGGCCTCAAAAGTCATCTACATGAACCCCCAGGAACCTTTCATGTCAAAACTTACATCTGCAGTTTCCCTCGAAAGTCAGTAAATAAACTATGTTCTCTCGGGTGCACAAACCCTACTTGGGCGTATGGGCACCCTTTAGTCGCATGGCCTCCCAGGCGACAGAGCACAATGCGGATGAACACCAGGCGAATGGGCCCCATGCGAATGGACCCAATGCGCATGAACACAATACGGATGAGTCCCATGCGAATGGAACTAATGCGGATGAACATAATGCGAATGAGCACAAATGCGGATGGACCTAGGCGAATGGACCCTCAGTCGCATGACTCCCCATGCAAATGGCCCTCGGTCGTATGACTCACAAGTGAATGGAATACAGTCGCACGACTCACATGTGAATGAACCTCAGTCGCACTCCTTTCGGGCGTATGGCCTCCAGTCGCATGCCATTCGGTCGCCTAACCCTAGCTGATGCATAATGCACTTCATCCCAACCCAATCTGCACTTTTCGGCCTCCAAACCCTTCCAAACTTGTTCTAAGCCCAAATCAACCATCCTAAACCTTAGAAACACATACCACAACACCATTCAAGCACACACAAGCTGGAAAACACACTCTAATCGTATCACACACAAACACATACACACGGGTTCGACACACACATTTCAAAAAAAGTTTTAACTATGTGTTCCATCCCCAAATCAGTTGAAAACATGTAAAAGAGGGGTCCTAGAACTCACACAAACGACACTGTCAAGAAAAGCTTCAATCCAACCCGCTACACTTCAACTTTCATGCTCGAATCCACGAGAACCAAGCTTGGAACTTTCTTTTTCTCCCCTTTTTCTCTCTTGGTTGAATTTGTGAGTATGGGGGAGGGTGTGGGCTGCCTTCCCCCTCTTATACCCCCACTCATTCGAGATATTTCCCTTTTTGGCAAGTTTGGTCCCTCGACTTTGGACTTTATTTCTTTTTCTACTTTCGTCGGCTTCAAAGAAAATAACCGGGTGTTACAAGTCCACCCCCCTTAAATAGGTTTCGCCCCCGAAACCTGTTATTCCTCCAACTAACGTGGGTAATGTTGTCTCATTTCCTCTTCAGTCTCCCACGTAGACTCGAATCCTTTCCTGTGCTTCCACTGTACACGCACAAGAGGAACCACTTTATTCCTCAGTCTCTTCTCCTTTCGATCGATGATTGCCACTGGCTGCTCCACATAATTGAGCCGTTCATCCACTTCGATATCCCCCAGTGGAACAATCATCTCTTCATCTGCTAAACACTTCCTCAGTGAGATACATGGAATGTCAGGTGAATTCCACTTACTCATCGGGTAGTTCCAGTCTATAGGCCACCTCTCTGACTCGAGTAACGATTCAAAAAGGCCCTATATACCTTGGGCTCAACTTGCCCCACTTTCTGAATCGGATGATACCCTTCCAAGGTGAGACCTTCAACATAACCCGATCACCCACCTGAAACTCAATCGGTCTGTGTCATTATCAACATACGACTTCTGTCTATCTTTGGCTGCCCTCATGAAGGCTTTGATATTTTCAAGCTTCTCAATCGTATCCTCGATCACCTCGATGCTACCTAACTCTTTCTGACCAATATCACCCCAACAGACGGGTGTTCTGCATCTCCTACCGCATAGCATCTCATATGGAGGCATACCACTACTGGCATGATAATTGTTGTTATATGAGAACTCAGCTAACGGTAAGTGGTCATCCTAACTGCCTCCAAAATTGATAACACCTGCACGAAGCATATCCTCTAAGGTCTGAATGGTCCTTTCTGATTGACCAACTGTCTGATGATGATAAGTCGTGCTAATGTGCAACCTCGTCCCCATTGCATCGTGGAATTTCTTCCAAAATTTGGATGTAAACCGGGTGTCACGATCCGAAAATAGACACCAGTACACCATGATGAGTTACAACCTCTTTAATGAAAAGATCCGCCAACCTCTCAGATGAATATGTCTCGCGGATCAGTAGAAAGTGAGCACTCTTCGTCAGACGATCAACAACCACCATATAGCATCATACCCTTTCGGGGTACGCGATAGCTTTGTAATGAAATCTATGGTGATGTGCTCCCACTTCCATTCTGGTATATCCAAGGTTGGATCTTCCCATATGGCTTTTGGTGCTAGGCCTTCACCTGTACACAAGTAATGCATTTACTCACATACTCCACCACATCGTGTTTCATACTCAGCCACCAATAATCTTTCTTCATGTCTTGATACATCTTTGTGGAACCGGGATGAATACAGTATCGAGTCTTATGAGCTTCATCCAAAATCTTCACCCGTAGATCCCCAAAGCGAGGAATCCACATCCTCCCGAATCGAGTTCTAACACCAAGCGTGTTTTCACCCAATTTTACAACCAGACCTCTCATTCTTTCATAATTAAGGTGATCTTCTTTCAATGCCTCATCTTGAAACTCTTTAACTTGCTTCATCACATCAGAGGTCATGATCATCTGGTAAGCTTTTACCCGAATCGGCTCGGGCCTTTCTTTTCGACTAAGGGCATCCGCCACCACGTTGGCTTTGCCCGGATGGTAATGGATCTCGCAATCATAATCTTTTATAAGCTCCAAGCATCTCCTCTACCTCATGTTCAAATCCTTCTGCTCAAAGAAGTACTTCAAGCTCTTGTGGTCAGTGAATATGGTGCACTCATCCCGTAAAGATAGTGCCTCCAAATCTTTAGCGCAAAGACCACGACTGCTAGCTCTAAGTCATGAGTAGGATAATTGACCTCATGAACCTTCAACTGTCAGGATGCATAGGCTATGACCTTCCCTCTCTACATTAACACACATCCCAACCCCGAGTATGAAACATCAGAATAAACTACCAGATCTTCACTTCCATCGGGTAATGACAGAACAGGAGCTTGAGTCAATCTCGCCTTCAATTCTTTGAACGGCTTCTCTTGAGCTTGACCCCATACAAACTTCACATCTTTCCGGGTCAACTTAGTTAGTGGAGAAGCGATCTTAGAAAAGTCTTGGATGAATCTTTTGTAGTAGCTCGCCAAACCCAAGAAACTACGAATCTCGGATGGCGTCCTTGGAAACTTCCATTGCATCATTGCCTCTACCTTTGTCGGGTCCACCAAAATCCCGTCAAGATTCACCACATGACCCAAGAATTGAACCTTGCGCAACCAGAACGGCACTTGGAGAACTTGGCATACAACTTCTCCTTTCTCAACGTCTCCAAAACTTCTCGAATATGACCGGCATGCTCAATCTCGCTCTTCGAATAAATTAGGATATCATCAATAAACACAATCACTAATTTATCCAACATCGGCCGACACACTCGATTCATCAGGTCCATAAAAGCAGCTGGCGCATTAGTCAAACCAAAAGACATGACAAGATACTCGTAATGACCATAACGCGTGCGAAAAGCTATTTTAGGAATATCCTGCTCCTTCACCTTTAGCTGATGGTTGCTAGATCGAAGATCAATCCTTGAAAACCAACCGGCACCTTGAAGCTGATCAAACAAATCATTAATCATTGGTAACGGGTACCGATTCTTTATCGTCAACTTATTTAGCTCACGGTAGTCGATACACATCCTCATACTACCATCTATCTTCTTCACGAATAAGACCGGAGCACCCCAAGGAGAGATATTTGGTCTAATAAACCCCTTATCAAGTAGCTCTTGCAACTGCTCCATCAGCTCTTTCATCTCAGTTGGAGCTAAACGATATGGTGCCTTGGCAATAGGTTGGGCACCTGGTATCAAGTCAATATGGAACTCGATCTCACAGTCAGGCGGCACTTCGGGTAAGTCTTCGGGAAACACATCTGGAAAGTCACACACAACCAGTACATCAGACAGTTGTAGTGTTGGTGTTTCTACATCCTTTACATAGGCCAAGTAGGCATTACACCCACGCCTCATGCACTTTCCCACCACCGCCGTTGAGATTACTTTAGGGATCATCGTGACCTGATCCCCATAAACCGTCACCTTACTCCTGTCAGGCGCTGTCAGACGAATCACCTTCTTGCGACATATAATGTTTTCCTCGTAATCCGCCAACCAATCCATCTCGAGAACCAAATCAAAACCACCTAAGGTCATCACGAACAGTCTAACAAGAAATTCATGACCTTCTAGTTCCACATCACAACCCTCTATCACCTCTGAAATTCTGGTAGACTTACCTATGGCAGTTTCTACATCAAAGGGCACATCAACACATCTACTACTAAGAGGCAGCTTAGCACCAAAAGTAGCAGAGATAAAACTTTTACTGGCACTAGAATCAAATAACACATAAGCTAAAGTTTGGTTCACTAGAAACATACCGAACACAACATCGGGGTCCATCCTAGCCTCCTCTTGTGTCATCGTGAACGCCCTGGCGTTCGCCCTTGGTCCTTCTCCCCCAGTCGTCTTCTTCCCTACCCCAGAACTTTTAGCCCTCGGCTTCTTGCAGTCTGGCTCATGTGGCCATCCCCACCACAATTAAAACACTTCCTAGTCTTACACTCCCTCGCCATGTGGCCAGGTTTCCCACATTTGAAGCACGCGTTAAATCCCAATCTACATTTACCGGTGTGCTCCTTCCCATACTTGCGACACTTCCTCGACCCTGCACCCGATGTGACCATACGTCGGTCATCCACCCATGCTTTCTTGTTACTTGTTGAGGCACAACCCCGATCGACCCTTTTCCCATTCCAATTCCGATCACCACCACCCTTCTTGCTTGCCTCAGCCACCACCAGCTCTCGCTCATCATACAGTCTTCCTGCCAAATCAACTACCGACCTAAACGTGCTCGGTCTGCCAGGGATCATGTGCCTGCGAATATCCATCAGAAAGCCCTGAATGTACCTCTTAATCTTCCGCGATAGAGGTGTCACCTGATCCGGCACCAGACGTGCCATCTCGTTGAACTTGGCGGTGTACTGCTAATGTGTCATGGTCCCCGCCTCCAACTGCAGGAACTCTTTTTCCACCTTATCCATTTCCCTGTGAGGACAGAACTCCTTGATCACCAACTTCTTTAATTATGCCAACCTCATCCTCCCGATAGCCCTGCTACCCTCAGCTTGGACAATGTTGTCCCACCAGCACAAAGCTAGGTCCACGAAAGAGTGGGCGGCAAACTTTACCTTCTGGTCTTCCGGCACTCGCTGATATTTAGAATAGCTTCCATTTCTCTCACCCATCGGTGAGCAGCAGCAGCCGTGTCATTACCGTTGAAAGTAGGGGGCTTGCATCGCTGAAACGCCCCGTAGTTACAGCCTCGTGCCGCCTCCTGCGCAGGCTCTTCTTCCTCCTCTTCTTCTTTGTCATCAAACAAAACCGTCTCAGTCCCGGGCTGTCTCCTTTCACCTGTAGGTCTACTTCTTTCTTTCCTCTCCCCTCCCGTACTACTTTAATCACTTCAGTCACTACAGACGGTAAGATCGTCTGCATGACTTGATGCACCTCTTCAACCACAGCCTCTTTCACCGAGGCTCTTAAGTTTGCACGCTCATCACCACCTTTTGGATGAGGGGTCTCTGGTTCCTCATAAACCACCTTTTCAACTCTGGGTCTTCCTTTCTTGGGTCGCAGTTCAGCACCCCGACCTCCACCACGTGAATCTTTTGAAGATCTACTGCCGTCCATCCACACACACACCGAAAGATTCAAACACCAACACGGTCATTCAAGGGAACAACCAGTTTATGTCAAGTATAGTAAGTCCCTAATTATAGTGGCCAGTTGTGATTAGCCACTTACTTTACTCTTCATACCCCAAGCATTACCTATCCTGACTACATCAGTATTTAAATCTACAAAAACACATAACCACATAACATGCGCATGTAAAACTGGTTAACATTACGAAAATACCTTATGGCACGCAGCTACTCAGACTGGCATCCCTTCCCTTTCCATCCCATTTTCAATTTAAGTTTAGGTTTATTTTGAAAATTTACCCGTTTCACTTAAACTTTGGCTCTGATACCAACTTGTAAGGCCCCGTTCCTAGGACCCTTACAGCTGGTAAATCATTGCACATAAAACATATAACTTTACATTTAACATTCATAAACATTGCAGCAAAAACATAAAAATAACTTTTCATTTCATTACAAATGCTTTTGAAAGTTAATACAATCGTTCATTTCAAAACATCGTTCGTTCGCATTACAATGCAAAAACATTAATCAAAAGAATGTCATCCAAAAGAGCTGAGTAGCCGCCACGTGCCACCCTCAGCAACATTACCTGCCAACTGGAAACACATAAAAGTCACGTGATCACACATCATACGTACACATAGATAATTTCATTATTATCTTCATTATACGTTCATTCATCTGTACATTCATCATTTAATCTTTACTTTCATTCGAACCAATGCCATATGCTTCACCCCACCGTATGCATAAAGCCGATACTGGGCCTGAGGTCTTTCATAGACCCCAAAAATTATGCATGAAGCTGACTCCAGTTACCTAGGGTGAGCAGCAAGGGTCCTATACATATGGTCAATCACAAGGATTGGACCTCAGTGTGCATCCTTCTGGGGTAATTAACCCGCACACAGTTAAGCTAACACCCTTCATTGGGTGTGAACCTCCATGCATCTGCTTAATCACACGAATCAAGCCCTAGTGTGCATCATTCTGGGGTAGCTAACCCGCACACTGTTGAGCTAACACCCTTCATTGGGTATGAACCTCCTTACGTTTGCTTGCAAGCCTTACATACTTTCATTTGTTCATTAATGCATGCATTCATCAATTCATTCCTCTTTTCATTATCTTCCACTTTACGTTACATAATACTTTTCATTTCGTTCATTAACATTCAACGTAAAGCCACTGGAAAATAATCATACAAAGAAAGGAACATAACATTCACAGTCAACATCATCATACCGGGCATCATACATACATAACACATATCATACATACAATCATGCATAAACATACAACATCATACATATCATACAAAAGTCATCTATATAAACCCCCGGGAACCTTTCACGTCAAAACTTACATATGCACTTTCCCCCGAAAGTCAGTAAATAAACTATGTTCTCTCAGGTGCACAAGCCCTACTTGGGCTTATGGGCACCCTTTAGTTGCATGGCCTCCTTGGTGAATGGGCCCCATGAGAATAGACCCAATGCGGATGAACACAATGCAGATGAGTCCCATGAGAATGGAACTAATGCGGATGAACATAATGCGAATGAGCACAAATGCGGATGGACCTAGGCGAATGGACCCTCAGTCACATGACTCCCCATGCGAATGGCCCTCAGTCATACGACTCACAAGCGAATGGACTCCAGTTGCACGACTCACATGTTAATGAACCTCAGTCGCACTCCTTTCGGGCGTATGGCCTCCAGTCGCATGCCATTCGGTCGCCTAACCCTAGCTAATGCAAAATGCAGTTCATCCCAAACCCAATCTGCACTTTTCTGCCTCCAAACCCTTCCAAACTCGTTCTAAGCCCAAATCAACCATCCTAAACCTTAGAAACACATATCACAACACCATTCAAGCACAAACAGGTCTGAAAACACACTCCACTCGCATCACACACAAACACATACCCACGGGTTCAACACACACATTTCAAAAACGGGTTTAACTATGTGTTCGAGCCCTAAATCAATTGAAAACGTGTAAAAGAGGGGTCCCAGAACTCACACAAACGACACCGTCAAGTAAAGCTTCAATCCAACCCGCTACACTTCAACTTTCACGCTCGAATCCACGAGAACCAAGCTTGGAACTCTCTTTTTCTCCCCTTTTTCTCTCTTGGCTGAATTTGTGAGTATGGGGGAGGGTGTGGGCTGCCTTCCCCCTCTTATACCCCCACTCATTTAAGATCTTTCCCGTTTTGGCAAGTTTGGTCCCTCGACTTTGGACTTTATTTTTTTTCTGCTTTCGTTGGCTTCAAAGAAAATAACCGGGTGTTACAATGAAGAAATTTAGTACTTGGATATATGGTCATCAATCATATGATGGGAAATCATACGTTCTTAAAACTTAACAATCGTATAAATGAGAAGTAAAATTTAGAGATGGGTATTTTATTGAAATTGATGGAAAGGTTTGATACCTTTTCAAGTAAAAATAGGTGAGCCACAATTATGGACTGAAGTTTATTATACACCAGATTTACCTATAATATAATAAGTTTAGGTCAAGCCATCGAGTCAAAATGTGATGTTCATATGAAGAGGAAACATTTGACTATAGAGATACTCATGAGTCGTGATAAGTTGCTAATGAAGTTAAAAAGCTCTCCTAATCATGTGTACATGATAAGCATAGGAAAAAATGGATGGCACTGTCATGCTAGGTTAGGACATATCAACTTCGAGATAATGAAGTTAATGTTCAAGAAGAAATTAGTTGACGGTACCATAAATTCACCACGAAGAAAAATAATAAAACATATCAAACATATTCGAGTATAAAGCTAATAATAATAATAAAATTACATTTAAACTTATTCCTTTTTTCTTTTTAGGCATTTATGACCCTTTGTTAATTAGGATTTTGTCTTGATCTCAATCTAAGCATAGAAAAGGTAAGATTACATGGTAACAAACGTTTTGATTCCATCATCTTAAACCCACATGAGCCTAATTGAATTCCATATTGGGAAAGATTGAAGCTTATGGTGCTTGAGCCTTTCATCACAACGTTTTTAAAGAAATGACCATCGCTATCTTCTTCTCGACTGTGTGCGATCATCTTTCTCTTTGCTTTGGTTTCTTTGATAGGAAATTAGGTTTATGAATGCTTTGAATTCATGTGTGAGGAAAAAAAAGAGAGATCGTTTGGGTAAGAAAATAATAGAAGAAGCGGTCAAAGATTATGCATAGCCTATTTGTACGTAAAGCTTTAAAGCTTTGCGCTATTCCTTTTTAGGTAGGGATTTTTATAAATATCCCCTTCATATTTTCCCAAGCTAAAAAATTAATTATATATCTATTTTTCCTAAGATAAATATTACATATATATCTATTTATTTAAAAATAACATATGATTCAAGTTAGATTTATAAAAAAAACAAGTTGGCCTGGCAGCTTGACACCAGTTGCTAAGATTGCATAAAGTGACATTTCAAAAAGATATTTTTCCTAATGGAAAATATTTTACAATTTTTGGAAAAAATAATTTTAGGGTGTTTAATTGTTCAAAATTTTTTAAAATGTCATCTTTAGAAGACTTTAAATCAGATAATCTTATAACGACACAAAGTCGGTTTGACTTTTTTTGTAGGTATAAAGAAAGAAAAAATGTCAGATTTGATTGATCGATTTTTAAAAGTGACAAATAATCTAAAAAAGCGTGTTCTAGATCTCAGTAATCATGAACAAATTCAAAAACTTCTTGACTCGCTTCCGTCTACATTAAATCATCAAGTTAAAATGCTAAAGCAAGAAAGAAGTTATGTCGACACAAAACTTATGGATATGATCAATAGATTAACATCTCTCGAGCTAGATATCCAAAGAAATGAATTTCATCCCACATCAAACCAACGCACTTAATACTGATCTTATATCCTTTGTAACAAGCATACTTGATTACAAAACATAGATGATTGAAAAGTTGAAGTTATTGAGAACTTATTCAGATTTAAATATTGAATTAAGAGAAACTGTTGACAAAGTCTATAAAGCTTTGAGAGTTGACAATGATAGTAAACCAGAGTCTGTGAGAACTGATGATGATAAGGCTGGAAACGCTTATAACAGAAAGAAAGAATTTGAGGCTCACGAGATGCTGAAGGACAAAGAAGAGGAACAACAAAGAATTACAAGGATTTGCAACTATGAATAGAGCTTAGCTATAGAACGAACTATTATGAGTCTTCCTTATGAGACTGTTTAGGATATGTGTTCTTTTTCTTGCAAATCCAGTTATTTGGGATTTATAAGGCAAACATATTGTTATTAGAAAATGAAAAAGAAATAAAATTAATTAATCAAAAATTAAAGATAATTGAAATTGCTTTTTCAAGAAAACTTAATGAAGCATTGGCAGAAAATGATACTTTAAGAAGAACAAATTTAGAGCGTAGTGTTGAATTTAATATTGTGTGAGAAAGGGTTGTTTTAGCTCAATTTGAAACAACACAACTTCAAACAAAACTTGATAAATGGACCCTTTCACATATCAAAAATGATGAGCTTATTGCTAAATAACAAGGGGCACGGGTAAAACATGGGATTGGATATCATTCAGATGGTGAAACTGTATTTAATTCAATTCCACCTCCATGTGCTTTCTGTTATTCTCCAATTCCCAAACATTATCCAACAAATGATTTAATTGAAAAAGAATACTAACAGTTACATGCAGGTTTAGCATGTGTGAATCTTAAAGAGGTGCGAGATGATTATGATTCCACAGTTGGTATGGGATACAATAAACCAAATGTTGACAATCCAAATAATGATTGTTCCGTTTCGGTTGTTTGTAATTATGTATCTACAGTTTCTTCTAATTTCTTTGCTAAGTTAAAAGCAGGTGAAATTCTTACCTTTGAGCCTGTTAGGATTGTGAAAGAAGAGATAAGTCGGGAATCAACTAATCATCAAGCTCCGACAACAGCACCACTTCATATTTCTATCAATCAAGATCCTTTGGAAGCAGATATTTGATATGAGATTGGTTAAGCTTAGATGATGAATCAAAAACAAAGGACCGTGTCAGTTCATCAAAGATCAAGATATCACATGAAATTGTCAAGTATCAAACGCTTCCAAAAGCTGAATCAAGACAAATACGGGTTTCTTCTCCAACTGTGAAACAATCTAGTCAACCAGTGAAGTTCTCATCCAATGTTCAGCATAACAACATTCAAAACATGCAAGAATATGCAACAACATCAAAGCAATCTCCACTTCCAAATTCTTCACACGGGTCAGTCAAGCATCAAAAGCCTTTCAAGGCTTGTTTTGAGTGTGGAAAAGAAGGTTATGTGGTAAAAAAGTGCCCTCAAAGACTTGCTTCGAATGGTAAAGGCAAAACGAATTGCTTCTACTAATCACAGTCTACAAGGATGTTTCAATTGGTAAAGGCAACACGAGTTGCTTCTTTAGATCAAGAGGTAAAAAGCACACATCTTTGAATGGTTGGATGAAAAACCCTCCATCCAAACCTTTTCATATGAAGTCGGTTTCACATGATTCAAAGATGAAAATGACCAAAGGTTCAAAACCAAATTCTTTTCCTTACGGTCTTAAATAGAAAATGATTTTCAAATTTAATTCATTCAAATCCAAATTAATTGAACCGAAACAAATTTGGAAAATTAAAAAGAAGGATACAATAACCCTGATTATTTAAACAATTGTGTGCTGAAGCAGGTTACTTATATTGATGAAAAAGGAACTCCCAGGACTATGATGGCCTGGGTTCCCCTCTCTAACTAATTTGTTAATGAGTGTAGGAACAATTCAGGAGGACTGTTAGTAATCCGGTTTACTTACATAGATTGTTTCTAATTCAAATTTGAGGCGGAACAAACAGGTTAAGGTCATGGTATTTTATCCACAATCTAGATTTATATCTACATAATCATAGTTCTCACTTCAAAATCACTGCATATTTCTTAATAATTCATTTCTTATCTTCATATAAATGTAGTTTGTAAGACCTTCTTTGGTAAATTTCTATTTTTGTACAGTTTTATTAGAAAAATAAAAAAAAGAATAAAAATAAAATAAAAAAGAGAAACAGGTTTGCAAAAATATAAATTTAGGGGGAGAGTATATCAAAATTAAATAAAATATAAAAAGAGAACTGAGAACTTGATTCGAGATGACTGGAAAATAATTGTAATCATCTTGAAATTCTTGTTCTTGCATGACTTGTGTTTTGAAATGAGATATAATAGTAACTGATGTTGTTATTTGATTAACATCTTAGTTTTAACATAATAAAAGATGTTAGAGGACCGTGTACTAGATGGATTACTAACTGATTCACGTGTATACCAAATCAAATACTGCGGAATCCTATTTGATTGGCGATCCAATCAGTGAGAACGTTAACCCGATCGATATAAGATTAATCTAAACGTTAAGAATGAATAGGAATCGATCAAGAACGATCTATGAACTTGGACTGGCTTTATTGGACGTTCTGGACGGCTAGGGTACGTGTAGGAGTCGAATTCTTCAAAGTGTTATGTTTTTCCACGAATTAAGTGGTATTTATAGGTTAGGGTTACTCATTCGTGCGATTGAACCATTAGCATGGTTCAGTCATGCGACTGAGTCATGCGGTTAATCCATTCGCATGACTAAGTGTTCACTCGTGCGACCGAGTCAATCTCATGTCACAATTGTGCGACTGATCCAGTCTCCTGGTTCAGTCGTGCGACTGGTTCATTAGCATGAAGTTGTTCATGCGTATGGTCCATTAGCATGTTCCATTCGCATGAGAACTTCACACGATTAAGTTTAAGCACGTTCCTCAATCATTATTGACTAAGAACTATGTAAACAACCACAAACCTATATAGTTAGTTCAATAAGCGTTAACACACAATAATCAATAAAATATTAAACATTATAAGCATAAATCATACATTGTGTTTCATTCAAACCATCCAGTTACATATATGTAAGACATGAAATACTTTTTATATTAAGCTCATAAACTAGGTACATATGTATCTACAAACTCCCCCTTGGACCTAGTTTAATCTATTGTCTAATATTCTTCATCAGTTCTTCATATTTCTTGTACTTCTCCTCCCTTGTAACTCCTGCATGTATTTCGAATGTAAAGCAGAGTCTTATCACGTTTTGGAACCGGAGAGCTTGTACAATGTCTTGTGCATCATAGAATAGTGCCCACTTGTATAAAGTGTAGACATCGTTAGAAGACAAGTTAGTTAGCCACATCAGGTCAAATACCCTGATAGTTTTCATATTTCCATTTCTGTTCAGAACTATGACCGCCTCACCGTTCTCCAGTCATAGTACCGCCACTAAAGTGTGGAGTGAAGTCCTGAGGCATTTCTCTTAGAGGGATTCTCGACATTGTGCGCGGAGGACTCCACTTCAGCACAATCTTTGGCTTCCCAGTAATGGTATCAACTTCAGATCTTCTGATATACCTCGTTGGTTGTTGAGGTTTGAAGTTGACCCACCTGATGTGGTACTCTCCTTTCAAAGCAGCTTTAAACTAGCCTGACATCTTTCGAGGTTCAGCATATAACAGCTTCAACTTGGCGAGCTGGTTAAGCTCAAAACGGGTAGAGTCTCTCAGATCATGTGGGAATCTGAAGTACTCGATTCCCTTCTCTCTCTTGATAGCATAAACAGCTAGATCATCAAAATATGCCCACGCTATGATTTTTCCTGACACCTTCAGATGCTTCTTTACTTTGTAAAGCTTGGTGTAGGTACTAGGTTTTGGAGCACTGCGTTGGGCTCTGATCTCTGCAAAACATGCCGCCCATTCAGCCTTTTTGATATTGGCATCGACGTCTGAGGCTTGGGCTTGATCTTTCTTCTTCTCCGACTCCTGCTCAATCTTATCCAGTGTTTCAAATGTATCACTAACAAGGGTGTCACCCAGATTGGGGATTACATTTCCCTCGTTGTCAGCATACTCTGGGAAATGTTGTGCGGTGACGTCTTCATCTCAATCTCATCCACATCGTTAAGCTCATCGTCACTATCCATGTCCATAGTAGGAGCATCCTTCACAAGCTCATCTGGATTCAGTCGGAACATCTTAGCCAGTTGCTCATCAGTAAGGTCGTGAATTATTTCTTCTTCTTCAGGAGTGTAACTCACAGACCTCCTGACGATCCCTTACAGATCAAGTATCATTGTGAGTTAAGACTTGATCTACTGAAGGGGAGCAACATCGTACTCATCTTGCTAAGAAGAATGATCTGCTTGATTTAAACATATAAACACATCAACCATTAGTCAATAATCAAGACAGTAAACATTAAAAGATATATAAACATTATGTACACATATTTAATACATGATTCAATTACACATGATTTAAATTACATAAACATCTAATCATTACGTTTGTCTTAAATCATATGCTATTCTGCAGTCGGGGTTGATGTTGAGGCACCTTGATCTTGATTTTTCTCGGTCCGCCTCTCTCTTGCTTGTGTGGCACCTGATGCAGATGCATCACATTCGTCTTCATCATTTCCTCCATTTCCTGCACCTTCATCATCTCCTCCTTCGGTCTCATCCTCATCATCATCCTCATCATCATCATCATCATCATCATCGTCATCACCCTCACGTATCTTCATAGGCTCATCCTTTGTGCCTTTGAGTTTGAGCATGATGGTCCTTTTGGCATCCTCCAACTCCTCGATCTTCTTAGTGGATAAGACTTTATGCTCTTGGAGTTGGGCAATCTCTTGACTTTGAACAACCATCTACTGAGCCTGATCTTCTATTAGTTGGGCCTGCTGAGCAATCTGCTATGCTTGGGCAGTGTTCTACTCCACAAGCTGTTTGATCTATGCAGCTCTTTCCTCGTCAGCAGCCCACAGCTTCAGCACCATCCTGTTCAGTGCTGCCAGCTGGCCCTTCACCCTAACAGAAGGTAGGGAGGATCCTGTAGTGAATGGCTGGTGGGATGATGGTCCGGGTTGGTGGCTTGTGGTAGTGGTGGTGGCTGTGGTGAATATGGGTGGTGGCATATGTGTGGGTGGTGATGGTAGGCTGTAGTGGTGGTGGAAGTAGTGTAGATAGGTGGTGGAGTGGTTGTGGAAGTGATGGTGGTGAGGTGGTAGTTGTGGTAGTGGGTGAGTGAGTGGTAGTGGTAGATATGGTGGCAGTGGTGGTGGAGGTAGGAATCAGCGTGAACCTCCGTCTTTTCGGCTTCATCCCATTGGGCTGAGCCATCCTCTTCTTCCTCGAACCCCTCGAGGAGGATGCTCCCCCTGGGATGCTGAGCTATTCTGGGGTATAAGTAGGATCTCTAGTAGTCTCCCCAGATGTAGCTTGGCGTCCTCCAACCGCCTCTATCCCATGTCCGGTGGCAACCACCCTGCTGCCCATCGTTCTGGTCAACGGCTCATCATCACTCTCCTCCTCCTCATCAGGCCTAAAATCCTGATGGAAACCAGCAATGTCAGCACCTCCATGAGTAGGTGGTGGAGGTGTAACATCAGTAGTGGTGGCCCTAGATGGGGTGGGGCCTGTGTCTCCACCATCACCACTGTCATCGTCCCTTAAGTCATCAGTGGGGAGTACAATCTTCTCTGTATCAGAGTCGTTGTCATCGTGACGCCACTCCTCTATGACGGTGCCACATAGTCTTCACGTGCAAGATGCCCAAATAATCGTCTCACGGGGGTTTCACCAGCTTCCCCTTGTAGACCTCATCCGGCCCAAGGTGGTATCGTCCATCACCTCGAGCACCATAGCGTCCTCCTTCTCCTTAGTAGCTGAGGGAGCTTCTAATCAATGATCATCTGTATGAAGCAAGGATACATACAGAATCCCTCCTTCCCCTTCGCCTCGATGTTCTCCACCAAGTAGGGGAAGATCATCCTGGAGAAACTGAATGGGTGGTTCAGCACCAACACCACATAGACGCTGTGAATCTGGTCTGATAGCTCATCGAAGCCTCCTTTCCTGGAGGCAATGCACTTAAGCAGCACATGTTCCAAGTAGTTGAATTAAGGGCACAGGTTGCTCTTGTTGAGCACACCTGCAGTGATGTCCCCCGAGTACTTGGCTCGTAGAAAGCAGTCGCGCACTGTCAGTGGGTGCAAGCGGGTTGGGCATTTAGCATCATCTCCAAACTCTAATACTGTCCGGAGATCCTCCTCTATGATCTCTATGGCATGACCGAAGATGGAGCTCCTGATACAGTGGGGCTCTACGGTCCTATCGACAACCGCGCCTTCCCAGAAGGCCTACTGAAGGGATCGGTATGGTGTGCACGGTGTCGAAATGGCACAGAATATCCTAGATCGTCGTAGAAATGTAATAATGCCAGAGAAATTTGCAGCATTCCTTGAGGTGAGATCTAGATGAGCACAAATATTGTGCTTAGTGCTCATGGGCCAACGACTTGTCATCTGTCACACAATGCAAATAAATGTTAGTGTGTGTCAATGAATAGCCATTAAAATTTCTTAACTTGAATCTTTCTGGTCTGACGTGCGAATGAACTGTGCGACTGAGGTTTAGTCGTGCGATTGAATTCAAATGTACGACTGAGCATGTGACTGGGCTTAGTCGTAGGCTATCCCAAGCGGTTGAACCAGTCGTGCGACTGAACTCATTCGCATGGTGCAGTCGTGCGATTGGGCCATACGCTCAGCTTAGTAGTGCGACTAAAGTTCATCTGGGCGCCCATTCACATGACAGACTGTTGTTCCATCCAAATTTAAATTTTGAGCAAAGTTTAATGTTAGACATCGTGGTTTGGCTCATTAGACTCGCAAATGTTTGATATAACACCCAACACCTTTAGTTTAACAATGTACTTAGTTTAATTAGTTTCCTAGACAAACTAAGTCTCGGTTCTTTTTAGGGTTCAGTTCAGTCGATCCAGAGCCTGAATCGATGGAAATTTGAGAGGATTTCACCGCACATTACCTGTAGAATGACTAGAAATCATGAGTATGCAATAATCAGTGGTCTAGAGTGATCAATTGAAAATTTGGCAGAGTAATGGTAGAGTCATGCGAGTTAGGGGCGACTTGGGAGTGATGAATGACTGCGACCGACTCCCCCTCTATTATACTAGGGTTTCCTTCAGTCGTGTGACTGAGCCTAGTCGCATAGTTGATTCGTGCGACTGAAGATCAGTCATGCTACTAGCACAGTCGGTCACCTTCAGTCGTGCGACTAGAAGTAAGTCGTGCGACTGTGTCATTCGGTCACCTTCATCCATGTGATTGGTTCAGTATTGTGTTCCAATCGTGTGTTTTACTCATGCTAATGGTCCAATCACACGACCATCCCATCCATGTGTGTTAATCGTGCAATTGGGCTCATTCGTACGGGCCAATCGTACGACTGGTCCATACTCATGGTCCAGTCGTGTGAATGGATCATACTCATAATTTTGACTTTATGACCATCTGACACTTAACCCCTTTTTAACTTTTGATTAAACCTTTTGAGCATTCGATCATCTCAGACATGATCATTTTAACTTAGAAACTCTTGATCACTTCAGTCGTGATCTTTATTTTGTCACCTCAGACGTGACCCATTTAACATTTTAAAACACGTTTGGTCACCTCAGACGTGACCCTTTTAAGTGATTAAATCCCATATTGAATTCCACGACATAGTCCGACATATAACTCTAAATTGACTAAATGTTAAAACATAGCAAAAGAACTAACATTAAAGACAAAACTAAAGATGTTTTTTGTGATTTTATGTGAGGTGGAAATCCTAAGATAGAAATCTACCAGATTTATTTCTTGAATAGGCAGCTTCAAGTTATTTTGACCATAAGATGAACGATTCATTATGGAATCATACAGGTAATCAAATCATTCAGGACGTGTTACCAAAATCATTTGATGCTTGATTCTTGTTTTCGTCGAGAGTCATTTGCAAATTAAGGAAATCATACTAGTACTATTAGACACACACATTGATTTGGACTTTCAAGAATTGCAGCCATGATGATTGTCAGTATACTTGTCCTCTTAAATTCATACACAGACTTTTGACATAGGTTGGTGATTATTTAAGGTTTAATTATTTCAAAAACATTGTGGATCCCACGCTTATATGGTAGTCAACATTCCTCAGGAGATTTTTGAGCAGTCTATGGGTATTTTTTACAAGAAGACACTATTCTTAGAGCTTTCAAAGAGAAGCCAAGCCTCAGGTCAGTGCCACCGCACAACAGAGAGGCGGCAAATAACAATGAATTCTAGAATATATAGGTTATGCTTATCCTCAGGTCAGTGCCACCGCACAACAGAGAGGCACATAACCTATCTTCTTGTTTGAGCAATTTATTTTGTTGCACAGATCGCACCAATAACATAGGTTATCAGTTTGATTGCTTTTTGAATTTTTCATCAAGTGCTTTGCTCATATTTTGGTCATCCGCACAAATTTGTGGCGTTTATTTTGCTCATCACCCCTTATTGGAACTCTGTTGATTGTGTTAACCAGGGATAAGATGATAACCCACAGCTTGTTGAGCAACTTAGTTTGATCTTGAGATCACCAACGAGGTCTACTTATCTATAGTGTTGAATCTACCGATACATCATCTAATGGTCTTGCAACCTCTAGGTCTACTTTCTCCGTGTTACCTTAGTAGTAGCTAGTTTTACTATTATTTTTCCTTTTATTTTTGCTTAGACTTCTCAGACTTATACTTTGAATTTCGCATCTAATTCAATTTAAATCTTTTAAAGTCCCAAATGCTTTGTTCCTATGCACTATCATTTTCCATAGTCGTTGAATCGATATTTCAGATACACTCTCATTTCTTTCAGCTTGCCTGTCCTCCTCCCTCGTTTTTTAATACTAATATAACCTAATCTCCCCCTCAAATTCTAAAACAGTAAACGATTTTCGTTTGTAGGATTTTAATAGGCGAAGAATGAACTCAACAAAATAAATTAAATAAAATAAACTAGAATAAAAGAAAATAAAAGAAAATGGACTTGACGCATTGGACTAGACCTGTTCATCGTCTGGAATTATATCACTTTTCTTTTTAATATCGTTGACCTCTAACAAATATAGAAAACATGGTTTACGAAAAGCTTTTGTATAGAGGTCAACGCGTTCAAAATCCGTATTTATTTAACAACATCGATTAGATTCTTTTCAAAACAATCACGTATAAAGTGATATTTAATGTCGATGTGTTTGGTCGTAGGATGTTGGATAGGATTTTTAGTAACAGCTATTGCAGCAGAATTATCAACAAATATAGAGGTGTTAGAAAATTTCAAACCGTAGTCCCGCATCTGCTGTTGAATCTAGATGATTTGAGAATAGTAGCTTGCCACAACAACATATTTAGCTTCACAAGTTGACAACACAACTGATGTCTGCTTCTTACACTGCCACGTGACTAATCTTCACCCAAAGAATTGACAACCTGCTGAGGTGGATTCGTAGTTCATCTTGCAGCCACCATAATCCGAGTCACTGTACGCGGTAAGCTCGAAGTCATCGTCATGATGATACCATAACCCAAGTGTTGGTGTACCCTTCAGATAACGAAATACCCTTTTGACCCCAATAAGATGGTTAACTTTTGGTTTTACCTGATATCTTGAAGAAAGACATGTTGTATACATAATATCAGGTCTTGAGGCAGTGAGGTACATGAGGGATCCAATCATTCCTCGGTACATGGTGGCATCAACCAGAACACCATTCTCGTCGGGTGCTACATCATGATTTGAAGCAAGTGGAGTCCCAGCTGCGGAAGCATTCTTCATGTCAAACCGACTGGTAATATCCCCTACATACTTGGTCTGATGTAGAAATATCCCCTTTGGTGTTTGATCCACCTGTAACCCGAGAAAGAACTTCATCTCTCCCATGGCACTCATTTCAAATTTTGTCTTCCTTACTACTTCAAATTCTTTACATAATTCTTCGTTCTTGGAACCAAAGATTATGTCATCAACATAAATCTGAACCAGCAGCAGATCACCATCCTTTTCTTTGATGAACAGTGTACAGTCAATTACACCTCTGCGAAATCCATGTTTCACCAGGTGAGTTGAGAGTTTTTCATACCATGCTCTCGGGGCTTGGTGAAGCCCGTAGAGATCCTTATCTAGTTTGTAAACTTTGTCCCGATGATATGGATCCTCAAATCCTTTGGGTTGACTGACATACACTGTTCCCTGGATTTCACCATGAAGAAATGCACTCTTTACATCCAATTGATAGACTTTAATCTTCATGTAGGAGGCATAGGCTAAGAAGATACGGATGGCTTCCATTCTCACCACAGGTTCAAATACTTCATTGTAATCAATTTCCTCGACTTGTTGAAATCCTTGAACTACAAGTCGTGCCTTGTTCCTGATGATGACTCCTTGGTCATCTTTCTTACATTTCAAGACCCACTTGGTGCCAATAACTTTAGCACCTTTAGTTCTATCTACCAGTGTCCATACACCTAACTTCTTGAACTGAAGAAGTAATTCTTACATGGCACTCACCCATGCCTCATCATTTAGGGCTTCACTGATGTATTTTGGCTCAAACTGAGACACAAAACAGCGGTAAGCACCATCGTGAGGATACCCCTTTTCCATTACCAAGGCATAATCAGCTGAATACAGCTGATTTCTTGTCTGAACTCCTAATCTGACATCCCCAATGACATGTCCAGAGGATGATAGACATTTAGGCGTGATCCAGGAGTGGTGGGAACAACTACCTCAGAGTCAAGATTATGAACGTTTGGTTCTGTATCTGAGGCAATAAGAGTGTGAGGTTCCGAAGACTCAAAGGCATCAATTTCAAATGCTTGTGGACTTGCTGTAGTAAGAACCTGTTGCTCCTGAGTATCCTGATCACTCTCCACGGCTTCATCGTCAGAGGAAGAGTCACTTACCTTGAGTGCACCCCCTGAGTGGGTAGGTGATTCACCTTGTGAGCTGGATGATGTAGAGTCTTGTGAAGGTATGTTTAAGACATCATACATCATTTGGCTGCTAACTCATCATCAAAAGTGGAGAGGGGGATGTTGAAGGACTTGAAGAATCCATCATAGTCGAAAAAGAAGGCTGGTCCTTTTCCAGTAGGAGGGGTGGTGTATCTCTGAACATCGACGTTACACCACACCTCTACTTGACCCGTTGAATTTTTGTAAACTCTCTTATTCGGAATGTTGTATCCTAGAAAGATGCCCTCTTCAGCCTTCTCGCTAAACTTCCCTTCCTGAGTTTTCTTCAACAAAGTACATGGTGCTCCAAATGGTTCGAGGTACTCCATATTTGGTTTATGTCGTTGAAGTAACTCGTAACACGTCTTACCATGACGTTTTACCACTAGAACTCGATTTAACGTGTAACACGCATTGGCAACTGCCTCATTCTAAAATTGGATAGGCAGTTTCGAGTCTGCTAGCATTGTGCATGTTGTCTCTATTATGCTGTGATTCTTTCTCTCAGCAACCCCGTTCATCTAAGGAGTGTAGGCGGAAGTGAACTGGTGCACAATTCCCATTTCTTTGTAGAAAGCCTCCATCCACTGGTTCTTGCACTCGGTTCTGTTGTTTGAGCGTACTTGTCTCACCTTCAGCTTGTAGAGAGACTCCAGTGTAGTTACCAATTCTTTGAATGACTCAAATGTTTCTGATTTTGATTTCAGAAACATCACCCAAGAGAATCTTGAGTAGTCATCTATAGCTACATAGCAGTACAAGTCGCCTGCGATGCTTCTCGTACTGACTGGACCAAACACATCCATGTGAAGAAGCTCAAGAGGCAGTTCTATAGAATTAACTTTCTTTGCCTTATGAGACTTTTTTGTTTGTCTGCCTTTCTTTACAGGCGACACAAAAATCCGGAGTTGGATGTTCTTGACATTGACTCCTCGCACTAGATCATTAGGATCAAGTGGTTCATCTTTCGTGGATTGATGTGCCCCATTCTCCTATGCCAGGATATAGAATCCTTCTCAGTAGCTTTTGACAAGAAGCACTGAACTTGATGATCCATTATGGAGGCCTTCGATAGATCCAAGATGTAAAGGTCATTATATCTTGAGGCTGACATTAATACTTGCTCCTCTAGAATCACATAGTCCTTTTTCAGGACATAGCCATTCTTATTGTCGAAAAATACCGTAAATCCCTTGTCACATATTTGGGAAACAGAAAGCAGATTATTCTGAAGTTGTTGAACATAGTTTACCATGTCAAACATAACTTTCTGGTTCCCTACTTCCCCTTGGGCTGTGATGTACCCTCCTTTGTTTCCAGCAAAAGAAACATGACCTCTTTTGATTTGTTTGACGTTTGATAGGAATTCCCGGTTTCTAGTCATGTGCCTTGATGCTCCGCTATCTACAATCCAAATGTTTGTTTCAGCACTATAGCGAACACCCTGCACATTCAATTGAAAACATTAGTTAAGGTGAGGGACCCAAACCTTAACCGGCTTGGATGTCCTAGAGGCATCACACAACATAAATTCTACCCATTGTCCATTAGAGGGTGAGGGAAGATCATTTGTCTTATTGTTCTCATTTCCAGACATAGACTTTTCTTTCCATAAGCGAGCTTTGTGTAAGGCCTGTTTGTGATAAATAGACAACTGGCTGATAGGTTGAACTTTGGGTTCACTGACTCCTTTTGGTGGAGTTATGGAGCTTCTTTTGGAAGAGCTTGCTTTAGTGTCATAAAGTTCAATCCTTTTCTTTGGTGTCTGATAATAAAGACAATAAGACGCAATGTGCCCATACTTTCCACAGTTGTAGCATGATCTGCTTTCAACTTGACGATTTACCTGTTCCTGTGGAGAAGTATGTGACACACGAGTAACTTTATTCTATTTGGGTTTTGACGCTTTTTGTTTAGATGTTTTATCTTGTTTAACAAAATTAATTGTTTGGACATTGTTAACATCTTATCCCTTTTGTGTATTTGGACTTAGACATGCAGCACGTGATAGGTTAATTTGATTGGTATTTCTTGGTTCAGAAATAGATTTTGTTGAACTAGACTTTATTTTAACCTTTTCAAATTGTTCGTCCAGATTAACACAAGGCATTTTACCTTTCGATTTTGAAGTGGCATCCTTTTGTTTAGTGACAGATTCATTAGGTTTACATGTGGAATCTGGATCACTTACAAGAGGAGTGGACACCACATGATCCTTGATTGGTTTATTATTTGTTGATTTACTTTTGGCATTCATCAAGGTCTCATGTGGTGGTGGTACCACTTTATATCCCAAACCCTCCCCATTGTTGCACTCTCTCACTACGTGTTGGACAATGTGAGAAGAACTTGTCCAATTATGCAGTTTTGTTTTAATGAATTTACTTCTACTTCTAAAACTGCCTTTTGTTTCTTAGTGTCTTCTAGAGAGTTTAGATAGAACTTATTGTCATTAGCTTGGTTAAAGGTTACAACTTCAGTTTCCCTAAGTTGTTTATTCAAGAGTTCTATCTTTTCTTTATAGTTGTGCTCATTTTGTTTTAAGACTCTATTGGCTTCAGTGCATAAGTTGTTTATTCAAGAGTTCTATCTTTTCTTTATAGCTGTGCTCATTTTGTTTTAAGACTCTATTGGCTTCAGCGCATAGTTGTAAGTCCTTTACTAAGTTATCATTATGGTCTAATAACCTAGCAAATTTCATATCAATGCTTTCCCTAAATTTATTACAATCCAAATAAGCATGATTATTGAAAAGTTGAGTAGTGGTACTTACCTGAGAGGGTGAGGTTGAATCAGCCATCAAAGCAGTGTCTGACTTCTCTGGTTCTGGTGATTCTGGACGTGTTGGACTTGTCCCTTCTTCAGGCTGGTGATCAACTACAGTTGCAGTTTCATCAACATTTGACATCGCGAGTTCCACTGCCATATCACATTCACTTGTTGAGTTGTCATCTAGATCGTTAACACTAGCATATTGGATTCTCCAGGAGACACAAACCGAAAGGTCCAATCTTGTCCTTCATCATCATGAGCAGTCAAGGCTTTAGGATCCTTGCTCGACGAAGTAGGACTTCTTGTGGGATTATCTTGACGAGTGTCAGATAAGAATGGATTCCCATTTCCCGTCTTCTTGGGCTTCACACATTCACGTTTGAAATGCCCATTTTCCCCACAGTTGAAGCAGGTAACTTTTGTCTTGTCAAAACCAAAAGTTGTGTCCTTAGTGGCAATCAGATTCTGTCCAGTCTTCTTGACAAACTTCTTTACTCTCCGAACAGCACTTGCTAAGGCCCACATGATGTCCATTCTTTCTAACTCTGTCTCGTCTACCTGCTCATAGTCCTAGTCTGCCAGATGGTCGTTCCTAATTTTCCCAGCAACTAGCCCGTCATAGGAGTGGACAACAGCTGCTAAGAGATCCATGTGCTCCTTTGCTACTTCTACTGTCACATTCCCGAGATTCTCGGTCTTTAGTTTTGTAGCATTTGTTTCAGGTGCTATGTATTGGGTACCAGACGACCCTGACGTGTCAGATCCCGAAGTAGTAGCTTGTGATGGATTAGCTGAACTCGACACAAACGCCGTTTGAAGTGGTGCTCCAGATGTTTTGGCTTGTGGAGTTGAGTTGTACAGTGTTGGATTCTGATCATATGAAGACTTTTGGGCCCTGTACTTCATCCTCAACTCTTCCTCCCATAGTTTCAGAATGAAGTTGTTGATTTCTAACTTCGCTAGCATATCATTCTGTCTGAGGTTGGAAACAAATGAACTCCACTTCTCGGGCAACCCATCTGCAAAGTTTAAAACTTTGTCTTCCATATACGTAGTGACTCCATGAGTGTGCAGCTCACTCATCAGGTGGTAGATCGATCAATGACATCGTCCAAGCTCTCCTTTCCCATTGACGAGAAGTTGTCAACTCCTTCTTCACGCTTTAGCCTTCAGAGCTTTTAACGATGCATTTCCCTCATACCTCTTTTCCAATGCATCCCATAGCTTCTTAGCTTGCTTGTTCTCAGAAAATTGATGGAAGATGTCCTTAGGAATTGACTGAGTCAGCAACGCATATACTTTCTTCTCTACATTGTACTTTACCTTTTGTCCGTCAGTCATACCGCTTAAGGTGAGTTTGACTCCATCTGCACCTACAGGCATACTATATCCTGTCTCTATCGACTCCCACAGATTGGATCTACTCCATTTAAGTAAATCTCAAATCTTTGCTTCCATTATGGGTAATCATCTAACATTATAAGCTTAGGGGGCTTGTTATGATTTCCCATTTCATTTTCTAGAAGCAATAGATTTTGAATCCTGGAGTCCCTTCCGGCGGTGAACGCTGAATATTGATCCTCCATTTCTAATAACTTTGAAATTTGGAACAAACTGTTTTACTTATGCGAATGAAGGTGTGCGATTGGACAACTAGTGCGATTGAACAATGCGAATGGCTCAAACGTGCGAATGAACTAATACGAATGAATCAATCGTGCGGATGGTCAGGTGCGGATGAACAGTGCGAGTAGACAGTTCAGTCGTATGAATGGATGTGCGAATGAGTCTAATCGTGCGTATGAGGGATGCTTATGAATTCAGTCGTGCGTTGAGTCAATCGTGCGACTGAAGCTGCTGATCTTGAGAATTTGAAAGTTTAAGGTATTTTGACGCAAAAACATGAATTTCTCAAGAACCCTAATTGCCGTATGCCGAAAAAACGTTAACTTTACGACCTGGAACGTCCAAATCACGTTTGACACAAAAGATTACGTTTTTGCATGAAAAATATAATTTTTATATCAAAATCAATTGAATCACACGTAAATCAAGAGCCTTTGCTTTGATACCACTTGTTAGAGGACCGTGTACTGGATGGAGTACTAACTGATTCACGTGTATACCAAATCAAATAGTGCGGAATCCTATTTGATTGGCGATCCAATCAGTGAGAACGTTAACCCGATCGATATAAGATTAATCTAAATGTTAAGAACGAATAGTAATCGATCCAGAACGATCTATAACTTAGATTGGCTTTATTGGACGTTCTAGACGGCTAGGGTACGTGTAGGAGTCGAATTCTTCAAAGTGTTACGTTTATCCACGAATTAAGTGGTATTTATAGGTTAGGGTTACTCATTCGTGCGACTGAACCATTAGCATGGTTCAGTCGTGCGACTGAGTCATGCGGTTGATCCATTCGCACGACTGAGTGTTCATTCGTGCGACTGAGTCAATCTCATGTCACATTGTGCGACTGATCCAGTCTCCTGGTTCAGTCATGCGATTAGTTAATTAGCATGAAGTTGTTCATGCGTATGGTCTATTAGCATGTTCCATTCGCATGAGAACTTCACACGACTAAGTTTAAGCACGTTCCTCAATCATTATGGACTAAGAACTATGTAAACAACCACAAACCTATATAGTTAGTTCAATAAGCGTTAACACACAATAATCAATGAAATATTAAACATTATAAGCATAAACCACACATTGTATTTCATTCAAACCATCCAGTTACATATATGTAAGACATAAATACTTTTTACATTAAGCTCATAAACTAGGTACATATGTATCTACAAAAGAAAAACAAACAGTTTCTTTAATAATATGATTGGTAGACTCAGCCTGAAAAATAAAGTAGACATCAGTATAATGATTTAAATTAAAATCTATGCATTAGGATGTCTGGATTTACGCAATCATTTTGGCCTGCATGAAAATTGAGTCCCGAAAAAAATAGAATTAAGAATTGATCTTTCACCCACCCTGATATAAATCATATAAGCCGTATCTTTGAGTCATGTTTGGTGTATTTATGTGTCTTGTTTTTGTGCTAATCTCCTCTATTGTACGGAAGTACTGACCTGGAGTGATGATCTCCTTTGTTGTACAATAGTACTGACCTGGAGCTCTTATCAACACATGATTAAATGGTCATCTCTTTTGTTATATGTGAGTATAGACCTGGAGCTCTCACTATTTTAGTCTAAGTTGTGTCAAATCATCTAACGATGAATTCATCACAAAATGCAATATTCTATTGATAGTCACTTGCACACTAATACACAAGCCTTGCTCTATCAAGATCGTAACAAAATTCAAGAAATCCTAAAGTTGGGTGAGGGTTTTTGCCAAATAATTGTTGGGTCCTAGCATTCTAAAGTGCTTAATCGAACCTTTACGAATCATCTGCTGCTTGTTGAAAAAGATAGGGCAAGGGTTTAAGTTGACAAATATATCAGCAATCATTATTGATCTGTTTGAAAATTTCAAAATCTTTCAAAAAACTATGATTAGATTCAGTTATTAGTGTGATCTCATTGCTTTTCGATGATTACATTCATCTTTGTGCTAAAGTATATCTTGAGAATGTGATCTCATGATCGATTCAGTTCTCAGTAATTTAAAAACTAAAAAAAATTATAAATAAATATACAAATAAAAAATATATATAAAAAAATTAAAAAATATATATATTATAATAAATATAATAAATTTTGATTTCAAAATTTCTTTTAGGTCTTCCATCTAATGTTGTTACAATGTTATCATTTTCATGAATTTCACGGAAATTGCGTACAAACAAACACGGGTTCGCTTGTTATCACACATAGATAAACACGGGTTTATTTTGTTAAAATAAAATGATCTAATTATAAATTTTGAGATTGTGTTTGTGATTATGTTTTGGATTGTTACTATAAGTGATGCTTGATCATCAGTTAATCAGTGTCTGATTAAAGTACCTGTTCCTTAAGTTTGTAGAAGATACCGAGGCAGGAATCCTCCTCCTACATATTCAGAAGCACACAATATTAGAGATTTGGGAAAGATGTTTCAAATTTCTCACAAATGATGCACTCAAAAAAGGGAAGCACATAAATAGGAGGAGCTTATGAGATGAATAATTTTCTCATCAGATTCAGAAAACTTCATTTTGAAGATCTTTCTACTGTTGACTTTTTGGTGCTGATTTTGTTTGAAAACGGTAATAATGATAGACTAAGGGGGAGTATTGTTGGAGCTATACAAGATAGTCTATATTATCAACACAGTCAAAGTCAACAAAAGTCAACGTCACGGTCAAAGTCAACGCAAAAGTCAAACCCGACACATTCGAGACAAAGTACCGAGATGAGACGTTTAAGATTTAGATGACTAGGAATTTTATTGTAATAAATATATTTTGTGTCAATAAAATATATTTAAATATGTTTTAGTCATTTTTATGTATTATATGTAATTTCCATTAATTAGCCTAAGTCTAGGGGAATAAGTGCAATTAGTAAATGTTATATTCACTATAAATAGATTAATTGTAATTAGAGTTGACAAAGGGTTGGATGAACAATTGATTGGGGTTTCCACTTTATACAAATCATATGCAATCAAGTTAGATCAAATTGGGGTTCTTATTGTGTTCATCATTGTTTAATCTATAATTCTCCAATTATTTGATTCTAGTATTTAACCTGGGTTAACAGGTTTAGACTGTTTTACTTTGTTATTTTTAAAGGATTTTTAAATATTAATGTTTTATTATTACAATTATTTAAAACTTTTGATAATTATATTTTGTATTTAGAGATACAATTTTAATTATTGGTTATTGTTATTTTAAAATGAAGTTTTAAAAGAGATGTATTTTTGTTGTTTCTATTTATAAAGAAGACTCGGACTTGAGAAAATACGTAATTTATGGTTTTAGAGAATGAAATGTGTAAAACTAATGAAAATATGAGTAAAATATTCAATAAATAATTTCAATAAAATGTGTAAATATGTAATATATATGTTTTAGGAAAAGAAATCGTGTAATTGATTTTTTGATTTGGGTATATAACTTTAGAAATAATAAATATGAAAATGCCCATTTAAGGTAAAGTAATTTTCGTTTTATATTTACTTCAATTGAAAAAAATGCATATATTTTAACGGCATGTTAATGCTAAGTAATATCAAATTAATAATATTTGCCCATATCAAAGATTAAACCTATTACCTTCAAAAAAACAAAAATTTTCACCTCTCGTTTAAAACAATGGATCGTTAGATACTGATATGCATATAACTTAAATATATTTTCATACACCTAGTTTGGATTTGCTATAATGGAGGGAAGTCAAAGGAAAAATGATTACCACATTAGTGGAAACCGAATTTAGCATATGATATGAGCAAACCATAATTGCTAGAATATATTTTTAATTAAGTTAGTATCATTTGTATTATACTGGTTTAATAACTAAAATATTAAATAGTTATTAATAAAAATTAATAATTTATAAACGATCTTTTAATATAAGATATGACTGACATTACGTACGTGTGATAAAAAAAATGATATCATATTTTAAACTTTTTTTAAATTTTTTTGGTTTTTTTCCAAAAAAAAAGTTTTTAAAGAAATTATTACAAAACAAACCATTTTTAAAAAAGTGTCATGTTTAATAATTTATTTATTGTAACTTTGAAATTTAATTACTTTTGTTTCATAAGACTTTTATTTTTAAAAGCCACATGTTGTAAAATATATTGTGTTTTTTAAAAGTTTGAATTTTTTTTGAAAATTTTTCTTATTTTATTAAAAAGATTATTGCTTTACGAGTTGCATTTGTAGAAAGATATTTAATATATATATATATATATATATATTATATATATATATATATATATATATTTGTGTGTGTGTGTTATGTGTAAAAATTTAAATAATATCATTTGTAGTTAATGTGTTATTTATTAAAAAATAGAAACGAAAAAATAGAACTTAATAATTTTAGAATTGTAGAAGCGGCATACAAAAATTTTATTTTATTAGTAGCATGGTTGCAAAATTCGCTAGGTGCTCCCTAGTCGGTCAAGCGGGGAGTTGAGAGTACTCGGGCTAGGTGGAGAGTACTCAGGGAGTACTCGGACATGTTAAATTATAAAGAAATCAGTTTTTGGAAATTAAATATATATCAAATAACTTAAATTTACTTATATTTATAACAAAATACATGAAAATGATATTTATTCTCTGATATAATAGGCATAGAAATTATGTTTTACTTTTGTTAAAGTCAAACTCGGCCCGAGTTGACCTACTATATCTAATTCTAGGCAAGGTTGACCGCGTATGATCGATTACGAGTAATTAGGCGGAATTGAAGAAAATCGCATCGGCAATCTACCTTGAAGAGATTACTCGGAGAGTACTCGGTCTTTTAGACCTTGTTTTACAACCATGATTAGTAGTGATTGATAAATTAATATTATAGAACCAAAAGCATGTTGATATTTTAATTTATATTTTATAGCACAAAAGTTCGAATTTTGTCCTAAGTTTAAAACAAACCATATTTATATTTACTTTTGATTGGTGTGTTTTGTCAAATTGTCGTTTCTTAATTGTACGTGGAATATTATATTTTTGGCCCAAAATAGAAAATTGTCACCTTAACGTTGATTTTATTGTTATACTTATAACCTGAATATAAATTCTATTAAAATTGGTCAACTTTTACCGTAAATAGCCAAACATCTCACCTGCAAATATATAAATATAAATATATATATATCCTGACCAATGACAAAAAAAAATCAAATATTAGTAATATAATTATCAAAGTTATTTATAATACAACATAAAGTTCCATTAGGGAATTTGTAGTCCTCGACCAAATCACCGGTTTGGGGCAAAATTTGATGCACACTCACCGATTAACCTTATTTTTAAACTCCCAGAATTAAAATTGAGATCAAATTATATAAATGTAAAAATGTAATAAAATTCATATAATTGTATGCATTATCCAAAACATAATACGACAAAATTTCAAGTCACAGTCTTTATTTCTTTTTTATTTTCTTTCTCACGTCATAGTTGTGTTGTTTCTTCTTTTTATGGTTGCATCAATATTAAAATCTTTTAGGACTCACTAAAAGTAAAGTTATAAGCGATAACATGTTACAACCAAATATGATCTATTGGGTCCTATAACAAAATCTAAACAAATGTAACTAAATGTATACACATTAGTCATTCTGTCCGGAATAACCACGGAGACCCGTTATAAGTTATAACCCACTCCAAGAAAAAAATACTTACTAAATAAATTATTACACAAGGGAATGAGAGTGACGCGAGAGATGAGTTGTATAAGTGAATGAGTCCACTCATTTAATGACTAAAACACCCATGTTTTACTTCATGTCATGTACATATATGTAGTAAATGAGTGTGATCACTCGTTCCACTAAATAACTCACTAAGAAACCTTTAGCCAATATAAGACAATACATACAAACATAAGCTCTTCACCATCAAATAATTACTCATCAAGATTATAACTCATTCCATATAAATTTTACCTATCAGGTCCACTTTCATCCAACTATAACCAAGTATAAGTTGTCGCACACAAATATGGCCATTGAGATTTTTTTTTGTATTTTATAATATAATACAATCAAATATGACTCAATATGTTAGACAGTACCTACAAATTTAAGCAATTAATACATATACGTTATGACCCATTGCAATCAAAAAACAAATTACAAACAAATTTAAGCTAAATATAATACCTTGACCCAAAAATGACCCTAATTTCGGTTTCAAGCAAAATTACCTATTGAAACTCATCAACCACTGTAGGAAATATGTTCATTTTTATATTAAAAATATTAATTCTAACGATACTCTCGTTAGCCATGTGAAATATTATAGTACAATACCGTTTACAAATACGACTAGAAAAAATAAATACAAGCAATTTTTATGTACCAAACTTGATTTGAATATTCGTCTTTAGTATATATATTCCAACGAGTCTTCATAAAGTATTCTTGACACGAGTCTTCATCACGTTCGAGTCTTTAAGTATACCCCTTGACTGCAACAAATAACAAACAAAAGATTGACGGTTGTGATTGAGGATCGTGTTAAACACTGGTCCCTTAAAACAGATTTCGCGTCTCTACTCAAGACAACGCGTTTGTTTCCCAGGGTACAACAACCAAAGCAGTATGTACTGCCGGAGAGTGCCTCGGCCCGAGAGATCACCGGGTAAAGTATGTGTTGTAATATTATGTGGAAAAAATGTTGAAGATTATGGTATAGGAAGAACAATTTAGAGAGTACTCCTCTCTAAATTTCTATAAAACTTGTTGACCCTTAAGAAAATAAATTTCTTCTTTTCTTCTTCTCATCATCATGAGTTTGTTTATATACTGATGCTAATAAGTTCATATTAATGTGAGTTTTATGATTCACAACCAAAACTCCCATTTGATTTATAAAATATTTTATGAGACCAAATTAAAACTCTCATTTTATTTATGACAAGTTTAATAACAATTTAATAAAAATTATGATCCATAATAAACATTCATAATATTTATTAAAAGACTTGGTCAACATAAAACATCCATGTTAATCAAAACATGGCTTTATTAGCATTATGCAAGAAATTGCAAAATTTCCTACAATAACCACCCAAGTTTTACTTTTTTCATTTCGATCACTCAACTTCGAGTATCAATATCTAATTCATCTTAGCTTCAGTTTGGACACGGTTAGTTCATTACAAAACGAGAAATTAAACCAATAAATAAATAAATATTTATATAAAAAACATATAAATATAATTATTTTGTGTCCAACAATAATCCCCTACATGAATGGAGATCGATCAAAACACATAAATTCCCAATGAAAACTGGACAGTTGAGTCTTGCAGGATAGGTTGGTGTTCTCATTGAACCTTCCTTTGTGAAGCATATTTAGCCTACTGGTGGTGTGTAGACGCGATGTCTTTGAACAGACCCCGTTTGGTGTAGACGACAATATACATTCACACAAGACTCTCCCTAGTCGGGAACATCCCCTCATTGTCGTGTCCGTTATGGTCATGGATCACTATCCTGGTTCTGTGAGAGCTCTAGGATTTGCACCACCCCACAAATTCATTCGAAGCGACCCCACTTCTCTCTAACATAGGTGATTCCATGAATCATTAAAAGCATTATGTTATATTGATTCCCATAATCATCTAACATGAATATGCTTAACCTTCCTTTGGTCACTGGTTCGGGGTACTCCCCTAAAGTGAATGGACTAGGAAGTTTGGTACTCCCTTTTCATTTTAGGGTACTCCCCTGTAGTGACTCTGTTGGTCATATGATTAAGTTGTCCTATTGAACCTAGATATTGGGATCTCCAGTCAGCTAGGTTAGGTTTCCATCATATTCCTCTTTTCCGACGGGCTTTAGTCCAATTCCTCTCTATCTCATCTCGTTTCAACCCACTGGTGTTTGGATCCAAAATTATTATCTATTACTTTTTCAAGTCGATATAGATAACTTCAATCGAGATAAGTTTTCATGATGTGTTCTTAACTCGTAAGTTAATAATGTCTTTTGTGAAACTTCTAAGTGTATTTGAAAAATACAATTCTTATTTCAAGATGAACACATCTCTTTTATGTCTTTGGTAAAAAAAATAGACATCTATTAAAATTCTAAATCTAACCAATTAGGATTTGAGTCTATCATAGACTTCTTATGACCTTTGTGTACTACACTAGATCATGTGTTTGCAATATCTTTGGATTGTCAAAATCCATATTGCTAACATTTTATTTTCAAATGCAAGAAACCCCCACATTTAAGTGTTATTGGATAACATCTATATAGGATGATGAAAGGTTCTCCCTTTCTGAATAGGTTTGAGAGACCCTCACATTTAAGTGTTATCAAATAACATCCATATAGATTAATAAAAGGTTCTTCCTTTCTAAATAGGTTTGAGAAAACTTTTCACAAAATCATTTCTACATACCCTAAAGGGTTGTTTCTAAAATGACCTCTCCCCTACATTTCTTGCAATTTGATTTCAAAGTGAGGTTTTTATCGGACAAACCTAGAAGATTGATTTCTCCTTATTAGGCTTTGTATACTAGATAACATTATCTTGTTAGTTAAGTTTTTCATAGGTTATATCAACCTCCTTGAACCGAATGAGTATCCTCTTTCAACTTTGTCTATACATAATTGACCTCCTTAAAGCATCATAATTGATAAGTATTAGGCTAGCATGCTTTAGACTACAGTACTTTAGCATGTGAACAGAAGATGCATCATTCTGATCCTTCACAGCTTTAAGGAATAACACATATCCCGTGTCCATATCCATATCTTGTTATAGACAAATCATGAGACTTATTCATCATTATTCGGTTCAGGAACATAAATCATTTTCCTTTAAACCTCTCTTCCACAAGCAAGTTACCAGACATAATTCTAAACCCGATAGTCGCCTCAGCACCAACTCAGCAACAGCCAGTCGGTAGTAACTACCGGAACTCGACATTACCATAATAGGTTGGTAGCAACTCAAAGGCAAGCTCGGTATCAATCTAGTGTACACACACTTCAGTAGTTAGCATTGAGTTAAGACCAAGTTCTCAGTAGCATCTTTCTAAACTACTCAACCAACTTTCAAGCAACAGTGTGAGTGTGCGAAGTGCAAAGGGCACTATCTTCCGTTTGACTTATAAAGACTTAGTAATAAGTCTTGATTTAGTTCACTTGGGTGAACACATTTATCATTAACAAGATAAATGAAACTCGTCTACAATCAATATTACATTAAGATAGGGTCAAACACATTGACACTAAATAATATGGAATTCACAAATTTTGTCTAGAGTTATTGGCACACATGTATTGATGTTCCCTTTAAGCTATGTATAACTAGGATACTTTCCCAAATGAAAGAAAAATCCTCCACATAACTTTAAAAACATTAAGATGGTAGACGCATCAACATTTAGATCTTTCAAAATGAATTTAGCAAAATTCATTATAGATAACATATATTGCTTTCATATGTAGATTTATCTACACTTGTGAATTTTTATGATAATTTCAAATGAAGTTTATCGATATATCTCATACTTGTGTATTTCATCTCAATACACTTATCATATTTTCGATCTCATGATACACTTATCATATTTTCGATCTGATGATATTGTATGACATTTGATGTCTATTTGACACTTAAAACAATTCAACAACTCTCAAGTTGTTTTCTATGCAAATCCCTTATTGCACTATCTCTTTAAAGTCATACATATCCGTTTAAATTATTTCCCTCAAAATCATTTTGAAAGTCATAATAGAAATTAATTTATTTTGTTGTAAATATTACATGTGTTATCTTAAGATATTGAACACAAATAATAATACAACAGAAAATGAAACGTAAAGTGTAAAACACTTTTTAATAATAATTTAAACAGATAAAAGTTACATCTAGACATGAAATCTCAAAGTGTTATTATCTATAACACTTTCATCATTAGCAATGATATCAATTTTACGGTATGTCTTGAAGTACTCCCTCAATATACTTCATGCACTCATACGATCAAGTTTTTCATCTTATCTTGAAACTCTAATTTAAAGATTTTATGGCATGTATTGAGGTACTCCCTCAATATACTTCATGCACTCATACGATCAAGTTTCTCATCTTATCTTGAAACTCTAATTTAAATAGTAAAAACTGGAAAAAAAACAACGTTATGTATACATTATCTTATTCATAAGTAGTTGTATTTGAATAACTATTTCTATTCACAACAACCTCAAGTTGTTTTTTTTCTTGAATAATCTCATCGAGACTATTATGTGGTTTGAGACGCGCTACTTCTCCCATAAGTAGTTAACCGTTTTAGATTGCAAAACACATGTTTTATTCATTCAAAACATTTCATAGCTTTGCAACTATTTTAAAAATATATCGTATCTATTTTATGTCTTGATCACAAAATTCATGACCATAAAATCCAAAAATAGTATTATTATACTAATTAATAACTTTTAATATTTTGATTAATACTTTTGGATTTATAAAAGAAACTGTTTCTAACACATTCATTAGAGAATAAATGATAATAAATACGTTTTTAAAAAACAATTTGGTTTATATAGATAAATCATTTTTAACAAATGATTACAACAATCATTTTAAATATTACAGTTCTTATTACATAAACCGTTTTCTAACACGCTCGTTAGAAAATAAATGATCACAAATATCATTTTAAGCTTATTGGTGTAAGGCCCCGTTCCCGGGACGCTCATAGTTGGTCGATCATTGCAATTAAAACATATAAATACATTTGTCTTTCATAAAACATCGCAGGGGAATTACCAAAATATACATCTCATTTCATTATAAAAGCTTTTGCAATATAATACATTGTTAACAAGTTAAAAATACATGTTGCATTACATCACAAAAGCATTACAAAAATGGATGCCATCCAAAAGAGCTAGGTAGCCACCCCATACCATTCTCAGTAATCATTACCTGCCAACTGGAAACACATAAAAGTCAGTGTTGCTGAGTGAGTTCTAGTTTTATAATAAAACATACTTTTCTTTCATTAAAACCGTTCTTTACTTTCATGTGATCATACACCATTCGTACACATAGATAATATCATTATTATCTTCATTAATCGTTCATTAACTTTCGTTTATTCATCGTACGTCATTATCATTCTCATTTGTTCATACTTCTTACATTCATTTGTACGTTCATTACTTTCAATGACATGTACATTACCCCGAACATTGTGCACGAAGTGGGTAACTGGGCCTGAGGTCTTTCATAGACCTCGAACATTGGGCACGGAGTTGAATCCAGTACCTAGGGTAAGTACATTCACCACTTCTCTTTTCTCTTTCATTCCGGATCAATGCCATATGCTATACCCCGAACATTATGCACGAAGCAGGTAACTGGGACTAAGGTCTTTCATAGACCTCGAACATTATGCACGAAGCTGACTCCAACACCTAGGGCAAGCGGCAAGGATCCCATACAAATGGTCAATCACAAAGATTGGACCCCAGTGTGCATCCTTCGGGGTAACTAACCCGCACACCGTTGAGCTAACACATTCATTGGGTGTGCACCTCCATACATTTGGTTGCAAGCCTTTCTTATATTCATTCGTTCATTAATGCATGCATTCATCCATCATGTTCCTGTTTTCATTATCATTCACTTTATATTACATAATACTTTCATTCATTCATTTACATTCAACGTAAAGTCACAAGAAAGATAAACATACATCATAACAATGAACATAACATACACAATCATCATCATCATATAGGGCATCATCATACACACATACATCATGCACAAATTTACAACATCATACATCATCATGCCCAACATAGCATCTATTACCTCAAAAGTCAACTTATATGAACTCCCAGGAATCTTCCACATCGAAACTTACATCTGCACTTTCCCCCAAAAGTCAGTAAATAAACTATATTTTCCTCGGGTACACCAGCCCTACTTGGGCATATGGGCACCCTTCAGTCGCATGGCCTTCAGGAGACTGAACATCATGCGGATGGACCAATGCGGATGGACCAATGCGGATGAACCCCTATACAAATGAACACCCATGCGAATGGACCTAAAGCGGATGGACTCAATGCGGATGAATCCCATGCGAATGAAAGTAATGCGAATGAACCCTTGTGCGGATGAAACTAATGCAGATGAGCACTTATGCGAATGGGCTCTCAGTCACATGACTCCCCAAGCGACTGGCCTCCAATCGCGCGAATGAACCTCAATCGTGTGAATGAACCTCAATTGCACCTCATTCGTCCGTATGGTCTCCATTCGGTCGCCTAGCCCTAACTGATGCAGAATGCAGTTCATTCTGAACCCAATCTGCCATTTTCGACCTTCAAGCTCATCCAAACCCATTCTAATCCCAAATAAACCATCCTAAACCTTAGGAATGCATACCACAACACCATTCAAGCATGCACAAGCCTGGAAACAAACTCCAAACGCATCACACACAACCACATACAAATGGGTCAAACACATACACATACAAAACAGGTTTTCAAATATGTTCCAGCCCTAAAACTGACCAAAAACACTTAAAAGAGGGGTCCTAGAACTCACACAAACCACACCGAGAACTAGAGCTTCGTTTGGACCTGCTACACGATGATTTTGCACTCTTGAATCCACCCGAACTAACCTTTTTCTCTCTTTTCGTCCTTTCTTCTTCTTCTCTCTTTTCTTTGCTGAGATTTTGGGTGTGGGAAGAGGGTAAGGGTTGCCCTCTCCCTTCAAATACTTCAATTCACCCAACTTTCTCTCGTTGTCGAGTATAGTCCCTCAACTTTGGACTTTATTTCTTTTCTTCTTTCGTTGGGGTACTGTCGTCCACTGTCGTCCAGTCTCTATATAAGCTTCTCGTTGCGAACTAAATGATTACAAAATCGTTTCTAAGCTTCTCGTCTCATATAAGAAAAACTATTTCTCTTTTGTTGTTGCAAAACACTAGTTTTAATTTCTTTCTATAAGGCCCCGTTCCCGAGCACCTCACAGTTGGTAATTCATTGCACTTAAAATATTTTAAAACCTACGTATATTTTGCAGCGGAATTTAAATCTTTCATTAATAACTAAAAATATATCATTTACAACATTTGTTTTCATCTCAAAATACAATGACATGTCAAAATACGAATGACAGCCTCAAAATGCTCCCAGTAGCTTATGCATCCATACCTACAACTCCTCAGCATCAACATATACCTGCCAACTATCATGCATACAAAAGTCAGTGACGCTAAGTGAGTTCTAGTTTTATAATAAAACATACTTTTCTGTGTTAAAACCATTCTTTACTTTATTTCAAATCATACTATACATTACAACCGTTCGTGATCATGCATCATACGTACATACATATAATATCATTATTATCTTCGTCATTACATTCATTAACTTTATTCATTCAACGTATTATATTATCGTTCACTTCTCTTTCTAGATCCAGTCAGACTTTACCCTCTTCGTGGCACTCAGCCACGATTACTGAGGTCAAATGATAATGATCCCATTTAGTACTTTATTACAATAATTCATTAACGTTCATTCATACGTTCGTTCTTTCGTACATTATCTTTCATTCATTACTCAATATTACTCGAATCTTGTCTCTTGCAATATCACCGACTCATGCTCGAAAGCTGATGCTGTGTCGGGGCCTGCTCATAAACCCCCGACTCATGTCCGAAGACTGACACAGCACCGAGATACTCGACAAAAATCCCATACAAGTCAATCACAGGGATTGAACTATATCCGAGTCTGCTGCAACACAAAGTCGCTCACCTCATTATCTCATCTCATGCAATATCTCCGACTCATGTCTGAAGACTGATACTGTGTCAGGGCTTGATAAACAGACCGTCACTTTCATCACTTTCGTCATATGTAATACTCCCGACTCATGTCCGAAGACTGATACTGTGCCAGGGCCTGCTCACAAACCCCCGACTCATGTCTGAAGACTGACACAGTACCGGAGTACGCGACCTGTATCCTGTCTCATGCAATACCCCCGACTCTTCTCCGTAGACTGATACTGTGTCGGGGCCTCCACACAAACCCCCGACTCATGTCCGAAGACTGACACAGTACTGGGATACGCGACAAGGAACTCTTTCGATTCTATTGCGACACAGAGTCGCTCACCTCTTATCTATGCTTGGCCTTATGCCACACCCCCGAAGTTATACGTAACTCGGGTAACCATCATCTATTTCACCCCAGCATTTTGGGTAACAACACCCCCACCGAAATGGGTAACACCCCCACCAAAATAGGTAACACCCCCACCGAAGTGGGTAACAACACCCCCATCAAAATGGGTAACACCCCCACCGAAATGGGTAACACCCCCACTGAAATGGGTAACACCCTCACCGAAGTGGGTAACAACACCCCCATTGAAATGGGTAACACCGCCACCGAAGTGGGTAACAACACCCCCCATCAAAATAGGTAACACCCCCACCGAAGTGGGTAACAACACCCCCATCGAAATGGGTAACACCCCCATCAAAGTGGGTAACACCCCCACCAAAGTGGGTAACACCACTGAAGGTTAGTCACATAGACTGGAACCCTTGCGTGCACACTTTAGGATTAGCTGAACCTCACGCGGTAGAGCTTAAGGCATTCAGAGCCGTGCACCTCTGTACATATTGCTTGCAAGCCTTTCTATACTTTCTCTTTATTCACTAATTCATGCATCAATTCTATCATTATGTTCCTCTTTTCATTATCTTCCACTTTACGTTACATAATACTTTCATTACATTTATTAACGTTCAACGCAAAGCCAAGGAAGACATACATACATAATAAGGAACATACATAAACATACACCATCACCATACAGGCAACATCATACATGCATAAAACACATCAAACATAAGCCATCACATCATAACCAGGCCTATCTTCCCATTTTACCCCTTAAAAATCACTTAGAAAACCTCAAGTCCAAGTTGGGCGCATGGGACCTTCCAGGCGCATGGGCATAAAAATTCTAAGCGTAAAACAGTCTAGGCGCATGGGCACTATTTGGGCGTTTCTGCCCTGTTCACGGCGCATCACTTGACTCTTATCCGTTTCAATCACTTGGGCGCATGTGCACTATTTAGGCACATGGCCAACACTTAGACGCATGGCCAACATGCTGGGCGCATGGGCCACTATTTAGGCGCATGGCCAACCCTTGGACGCATGGCCAACACTTAGACGCATGGCCAACATGCTGGGCGCAGGGGCCACTGTTTAGGCGCATGACCCACTCTTAGGCGCATGGCCAACACTTAGGCGTCTGGCCTCTCATGCTGGGCGCATGGATAACTGTTCATGTTCTGAAATATTTTCTATGCTATCAATTTCACCCGATTGTCATTCTAATCATACCCAAACACAGATCTAACATACTAAGGCCCTCTAACATACTAATCATCATCACTAACCGATAACCATCACTATAACATACATACATACATACATCATTTTGAACATAAAGCTGTAAACCACGGTTTCTTTCAAAATCTTTACTTAGTTTGCATAATAGCCCCAAATCAGTTGAAAATCAGTAAAAGAGGGGTCTAGAAACTCACCTTGATCATCCTTTGAGCAACACTCTTCAAGTTCGAGACCCACCTTCGATTCAACTCTTGAATCCCGAAATCAAACACTAAACAACGAGAACATCGGTCAAGAACTCAAAACCCAGCTAAAACCGAGCTCAAATAAGAGAAGACTTACCTTTGAAGCTGTTTCTTCCACTTTCTCTCTCTAGAACTGGGCTCTCTCTCTCTCTCTTCTTCTTTTCAGCCGATTGAAGAAGGTGAAGAAGAAATGGGCAACCATGCCCCTCAAATCTTTAAAATAATAAGGTTTGTACTTTGTACACTTTTTCCCCTCCACTTGTTCACAATTTCTATTCCTTCCATTTACGTTTCTTTTCCTTCCGTTTGAATAGAAATTCGGGGTGTTACAAGTCTACACCCCTTAAAGAGGTTTCGTCCCCGAAACCTGTCGCTTCTCGAACAGTTACGGGTAACACTGTCTCACTTTTCTTCTTTGATCTTGCATTTAAACTTAGATCTCTTTAGGCTTCACTACACCCACACAAGTGTAATCGTCATCCTCCTTAGCCTATTCTTTTCTACTTATTAGTAATGGTCACTAGTTGCTTCTCGTGGTTGGATACTTTGTCCATCTCAGTATTGTCTAGTAGCATGATCCTATCCTCATCAGTTGAGCTCTTTCTTAGACGAGATGCATGGAACATCAAATGAATTCCATTTAACTCATCGGGTAGCTCCAGTCGATGTGTCACTTCTCCTACTTGAGCAACAACTCGGAATGACCCTCTACACTTTAGTATTAGCTTTACTCGATTCCAAACGAAGCGCTCCACTTTCCTGGTTGAATCCTTCATCATAATTCATTGTCGTAGGTCGTCACCGAACTCTGGTTATGCACGGTTGAGCAATCCATCTTCTTGCAACACTTGGGGTTTGAGTCATAGACTACTGATCAACTTACCTAGAGATGCATGTCTACCTACCTATGTTTGTCTTGAACAGCCTAGCAGGAACAAGCACTCTCTCTCAATTCTATCACGTAATCCTCTAGGGCATTAGGTAACCTGGTAGACTTACTAATAACAATTCTTACATCGAAGGGCTCATCGACCTTCCTACCCCTAATGTGCAACATCATAGAAAATAGTGGCAACAAAACTACTACTAGCGTCACAATTAAAGCATAGATGCATAAATCTAAACTTGCAAGAACGTATCAGACGTTACCTTGGAGTCTAACCTAGCCTCCTCCCGGTCATAGCAAAGGCTCTAGCCTTCACCCTCTGTTCTCCTTCCTCGTACCAGAGCTTCCTCTGATCTTCTTCACTCCCGAACCTTCCGCCCTCAGCTTCTTGCAATCCCTGCTCATGTGACCTTCCTCACCACAGGAATAACACCTCCCTATACCGCAGTTCTTCGCCACATGTCCGGTCCTCCCACAACGGAAATAGACATTGCCCCCCAATCTACATTCCCCGGGGTGCCTGTGTCCACACATGTCACACCTTTTCCACCCCGCACTAGTTATGACCATACGCTGATCATCCACTCGTGCACCTTTGCCACCTGCAACGGCTCCGCCACGTTCCAATCGCTTCCCATTCCATTCTTGATCACCCTCTCCTTTCTTGCTACTTTCAATCACCATCACAGATCTTTCATCATACAATCTTCCCGCCAAATCAACCGCCGACCTAAACGTGCTCGGTCGGGCAGCGATCATGTGCCTACGGATGTCCGCCGGCAAGCCCTGAATATACCTCTTGATCTTTCGTGAAAGAGGTGTCACCTGATCCGGCACCAGACGTGCCATCTCTTTGAACTTCGTTGTGTATTGTTGATGTGTCAGGTTTCCCGCCTCCAGTTGCAGGAACTCCCTCTCAACCTTGTCCATCTCTTGGTGAGGACAGAACTCCTCAATCACCAGCCTCTTCAACTCCAGCCATCTCATCCTCCAATAGCTCTACTACCCTCGGCTTGGACTATATTGTCCCACCAGCACAGAGCCGAGTCCACAAAAGAATGGGCAGCAAACTTTACCTTCTGATCCTCTCGACACTCGTTGATATTCAATACACGCTTCCATCTCTCTCGCCCATCAGTGAGCAGTACAGCAGTGCCGTTTCCATCAAAAGTTGGGGGCTTGCATCATTGAAATGCCCCATAGTTACAGCCTCGTTCCGCCTCTGGCGCAGGCTCTTCCTCTTCTTCCTCTTCGTCATCGAAGAAAACCGTTTCAGTCTCGGGTCGTCTTCTTTCGCCCGAAGACCTACCCCTTTCTTGTCTCTCCTCATCTCTAACAGCCTTTATAACTTCGGTCACCACAGATGGTAGGATCGTCTGCATAACCTGATGCACTTCCTCCATGACTGCCTCTCTCATCGAGGCCCTCTGATTAGCATTCTTATCACCGCCCTCCTGATGAGGGGTCTCGGGTTCCTCATGGGCTACTCTTTCAGCCCTAGACCTTCCTCTTGTGACCCGTGGTTTAGCACCACGTCCACCACTGCCTCCACCTCATGAAGCTTTCGAAGATCTACCGCCAACCATCTTCTAACACACTATAAGATTCAAACACTAATGCGGTCATTCAAGGTAACACTCGGTTTATGTCAAGTATAGTAAGTCCCTAATTATAGTGACCAGTTGTGATTAGCCACTTGCTTTACTCCTCATAACCCAAGCATCTCCTATCCTAACTTGATTAGTACCTAGATCTACACAATAGCACACAAGCCACATAACATGCGCACATAATGCCGGTTAACATTAACTTACTATAAACGTTTACATAAAACCTTTACCTGCAGGCACATAGCTACTAGGATTGGCATCCTTTTTTCTTTTAGTCCCATTCTCAGTTTAAGATTAGGTTTTTCAAAATATTTACTCAATTCACTTAAAATTTTGCTCTGATACCAACTTGTAAGGCCCTGTTCCCGAGCACCTCACAGTTGGTCATTCATTGCACTTAAAACATTTTAAAACGTATGTATATTTTACAGCAGAATTTAAATCTTTCATTAATAACTAAAAAAATATTATTTACAACATTTGTTTTCATCTCCAAATACAATGACATGTCAAAATACGGATGCCAGCCTCAAAATGCTCCCAGTAGCTTATGCATCCATGCCTGCAACTCCTCAGCATCAACATATACCTGCCAACTATCATGCATACAAAAGTCAGCGACACTGAGTAAGTTCTAGTTTTATAATAAAACATACTTTTTTGTGTTAAAACCGTTCTTTACTTTATTTCAAATCGTACTATACTTTACAATCATTCGTTATCATGCATCATACGTACATACAATAATATCATTATTATCTTCGTCATTACATTTATTAACTTTTTTCATTCAACGTATTATATTATCGTTCACTTCTCTTTCTAGATCCGGTTAGACTTTACCCTCTTCATGGCATTCAGCCACGATTACTGAGGTCAAATGAGAAGGTACCCATTTAGTACTTTATTACGATAATTCATTAACGTTCATTCATACGTTCGTTCTTTCGTACATTATCTTTCGTTCATTACTCAATTTACTTGAATCTTGTCTCTTGCAATATCCCCGACTCATGCTCGAAAGCTGATGCTATGCCGGGGCCTGCTCACAAACCCCCGACTCATGTCCGAAGACTGACACAGCACCGGGATACGCGACAATAATCCCATACGAGTCAATCATAAGGATTGAACTCTATCCGAGTCTGTTGAAACACAAAGTTGCTCACCTCATTACCACGTCTCATGCAATATCCCCGACTCATGTCCGAAGACTGATACTGTGTCGGGGCTTGATAAACAAACCCCCGACTCATGTCCGAAGACTGACACAGTATCGGGATACGCAACACGGATCTCATCATCCGTCACTTTCGTCATATGCAATACTCCCGACTCATGTTCGAAGACTGATACTATGTCGAGGCCTGCTCACAAACCCCCGACTCATGTCTGAAAACTGACACAGTATCGGAGTACGCGACCTGTATCCTGTCTCATGCAATACCCCCGACTCATGTTTGAAGACTGATACTGTGTCGGGGCCTGCTCACAAACCCCCGACTCATGTCCGAAGACTGACACAGTACTGGGATACGCGACAAGGACCTCTTTCGAGTCTATTATGACACAGAGTCGCTCACCTCATATCTATGCTTGGCTTTATGCCACACCCCCGAAGTTATACGTAACTCAGGTAACCATCATCTATTTCACCCCCAACATTGTGGGTAACAACACCCCCACCAAAATGGGTAACACCCCCACCGAAATAGGTAACACCCCCACCGAAGTGGGTAACAACACCCCCATCGAATGGGTAACACCCCCACCGAAATGGGTAACACCCCCACCGAAGTGGTAACAACACCCCCATCGAAATGGGTAACACCCCCACCGAAATGGGTAACACCCCCACCGAAATGGGTAACACCCCCACCGAAATGGGTAACACCCCCACCAAAGTGGGTAACACACCCCCCATCGAAATGGGTAACACCCCCACCGAAGTGGGTAACAACACCCCCATCAAAATGGGTAACACCCCCACTAAAGTGGGTAACAACACCCCCATCGAAATGGGTAACACCCCCACCGAAGTGGGTAACACCACTGAAGGTTAGTCACATAGACTGGAACCCTTGCGTGCACACTTTAGGATTAGCTGAACCTCACGCGGTAGAGCTTAAGGCATTTAGAGCTGTGCACCTCTGTACATATGCTTGCAAGCCTTTCTATACTTTCTCTTTATTCATTAATTCATGCATCAATTCTATCATTATGTTCCTCTTTTCATTATCTTCCACTTTACGTTACATAATACTTTCATTACATTTATTAACGTTCAACGCAAAGCCAAGGGAAGACATACATACATAATAAGGAACATACATAAACATACACCATCACCATACAGGCAACATTATACATGCATAACACACATCAAACATAAGCCATCACATCATAACCAGGCCTATCTTCCCATTTTACCCCGTAAAAATCACTTAGAAAACCTCAAGTCCAAGTTGGGCACATGGGACCTTCCAGGTGCATGGGCATAAAAATTCTAAGTGTAAAACAGTCTGGGCGCATGGGCACTATTTGGGCGCTTCTGCCCTGTTCCCGGCCCATCACTTGACTCTTAGCCGTTTCAATCACTTGGGCGCATGTGCACTATTTAGGCGCATGGCCAACACTTAAACGCATGGCCAACATGCTGGGCGCATGGGCCACTATTTAGGCGCATGGCCAACCCTTGGACGCATGGCCAACACTTAGACACATGGCCAACATGTTGGGCACATGGGCCACTGTTTAGGTGCATGACCCACTCTTAGGCGCATGGCCAACATTTAGGCGTCTGGCCTCTCATGCTGGGCGCATGGACAACTGTTCATGTTCATCAAAACATGCTGAAATATTTTCTATGTGCCATTCTAATCATACCCAAACACAGATCTAACATACTAAGGCCCTCTAAACATGCTAATCATCATCACTAACCCATAACCATCACTATAACATACATACATACATATATCATTTCGAAAATAAAGCTGTAAACCCACGGTTTCTTTCAAAATGTTTACTTAGTATGCATAATAGCCCCAAATCAGTTGAAAATCAGTAAAAGAGGGGTTCTAGAAACTCACCTTGAGCAGCCTTTGAGCAACACTCTTCAAGTTCGAGACCCACCTTCGATTCAGCTCTTGAATCCCGAAATCAAACACTAAACAACCAGAATTTTGGTCAAGAACTCGAAACCCAGTTGAAACCGAGCTCAAATAAGAGAAGACTTACCTTTGAAGCTGCTTCTTCCACTTTCTCTCTCTAGAACCGGGCTCTCTCTCTCGTCTTCTTTTCAGCCGATTGAAGAAGGTGAAGAAGAAATGGGCAACCATGCCCCTCAAATCTTTAAAATAATAAGGTTTGTACTTTGTACACTTTTCCTCTTCCACTTGTGCACAATTTCTATTCATTCCATTTACGTTTCTTTTCATTCCGTTTGAATAGAAATTCGGGGTGTTACACTTTCTAAAACAAAAATTGGTTTTGCTTAAACCATTGTAATCATAAATAGTTTTGAAACTATAAACCCGAATTTTTAAATGGCTATTAGTAATTAAACCATCTCTAACACACACGTTAGATTGTTAAACATTTACACAAATATTTTAACATATGATAGAATCAAAGTATTTGTTTGGTAACTCTTTATTTTAGATTTTAGATTGTACTCCAATCTTTAATAAATCCAAACATGGTATTATACTTATGTTATTTCCCAAAATATTATTTGATTTTCAACAAAAATCTCAACTAATATTTTCTTTAACCTTTCGTGAACCCAAAAAATAATAATAGGTTTTAAAAATCCAATCACGAAATCTGTTTTAAGATTATAGGAAATAGGTTCACTTTTATATTAAAATATTAATTCTAACGATACTCTCATTAGCCATGCGAAATATTATAGTACAATACTGTTTACAAATACGACTAGAAAAAATAAATACAAACAATATTTATGTATCAAACTTGATTTGAATATTTGTTTTTAGTATATATTCCAACGAGTCTTCATAAAGTATTCTTGACACGAGTCTTCATAAAGTATTCTTGACACGAGTCTTCATCACGTTTGAGTCTTTAAGTATATCCCTTGATTGCAACAAGTAACAAACGAAAGATTGATGGTTGTGGTTGAGGATCATGTTAAACACGGATCCCTTAACAAATTTTGCGTCTCTACTCAAGACAACGCGTCTGTTTCCCAGGGTACAACAGCCAAAGCAGTATGTACTGCCGGAGAGTGCGTCAGCCCGAGAGATCACCGGGTAAAGTATGTGTTATAATATTATATGGAAAAAAGATTGAAGATTATGGTATAGGAAGAACAATTTAGAGAGTACTCATCTCTAAATTTCTATAAAATTTGTTAACCCTTAAGAAAATAAATTTATTCTTTCCTTCTTCTCACCATCATGAGTTTGTTTATATACTCATGCTAATAAGTTAATATTAATGTGAGTTTTATGATTCACAACCAAAACTCCCATTTGATTTATGAAATATTTTATGAGACCAAATTAAAACTCTTATTTTATTCATGACAAGTTTAATACCAATTTAATAAAAATTATGATCCATAAGATATTCAGAATATTTATTAAAAGACTTGGTCAACGTAAAACATCCATGTTAATTAAAACATGACTTTATTAACATTATGCAAGAAATTACAAAATTTCCTACAATAACCACCCAAGTTTTATTTTTTTCATTTCGATCACTCAACTTCGAGCATCGATATCTAATTCATCTTAGCTTCAGTTTGGACACGGTTAGTTCATTACAGAACGAGAACTTAAACCAATAAATAAATAAATATTTATATATAAAACATATAAATATAATTGTGTTCAAAATTCCAACAACCACGACTGATACTACCTCGACTAGGAGTGTGTCGGGTCAAAACCGAATCAGACCATTTGGCTAAAAACCAAAACCGATTTTTATAAACACTAAACCATGAGGACCGTACCATACTGCCATTATTATTAAAGGGTGGGTTGGTCTCTGGTTACTCGGGTTGGGCTAGGATTGAATTTTATTTTGTGCCTGCATCAAAACAAAGTTTATTAACAATGCCATGAGGCATGAGCAGTGAATACAAAGTTCTAATTTAGTAAAAGTTCCGAAATAGTTTAGTTCCATGAGAAATAATTTAGTAAAAATAGTAGCAAGGTTAACTTTTAAAAATCTTAACCTTTTCTTTAGAAAAAGAGCTCTTCAAGAACATGATGTTAAAGCAAGCGATAGATAAAAGAAAGAGAAAAATAATTGATATGACAAATGATACCCTAACCATTGAGATCTGAATTAAAAATTATAATAATAAGTTTAATCGTGTTTGTATGAAGTTACAAAACTCGGTCTTGGTATGAACAACCTCAAGTAATCAAGAAGAAGATAGATGAACTTGATGAACAACCTCAAGGATCAAGACTTTGGATAGGATGAAAGATGATGAGGAATTTGGTTACATAGTATGAAGATGATGAATCAAAACGACAATGACTATGATGATATGATGAATAGGTGTCGTCTTATCTTTTTCAAAAACGAGCAACGTTGTTTTAGTTACCCAGTATTAGTACGCCAAGTCAATTAGACCATGGTGTGTGGCTTTCACTCCTCACTTTCTAACTACTATCACATTAGTGTTGTGCTATTCTTCATCCCCACCACTCAACCATGAAAATTAGTATTCACTCCCCTATCACTTTTTACTATACCACTATTTCACTTGTTAACTATACTAATATTATTATATTCTTAAACAATATAAATTTAAATATTAGAAGAATATCTTAATAGAGTTGTTTAAAGTATGAAGATTATTAGAGATGTTGATCTCCACTTGGACATTTTATTATAGGAATAGGGTTGACCTTGATATTGTGGGGTGGGGTTCCAATGGGTGGAGATCCAAGTCATGGGTGGAGATCCAAGTCATATCCAAGTTTGTCTTTAGAGGATATAATATTTTTCATTCCACCCTTTAAAGGAATGATAACATGACACACATATCTAAATATATAGATATAGAGGCTATATCCAAACAAATGTCTACTTGAATTCAATTATTTAAGCTAAGTGTTCCACTTGTTTGCAAATGCAAGGAACACATAGTTAGATTATTTTAAAATGTTTCACTTATTCAATCAAAACCACGTTTCACTCGTGATATAGGATTTTACAAGGATAAATGATAAAATGTATAAAACTAGTATGTTTGTCTAATAATCTTTGAATTCAAAATACATAAGAGAAATAATACTAGATAAATATAATAGATAGCAGTATGGAGATTGGCTAACATGATCCCACAAGTTGAGCGGGTCTTTTAACTTGAAGCTTGGACTGAAGAGAATCAAATCGTGCAATGGATAGACCATTGGTTGATAACTTAGCAATCAGAATAGAAGTGTGTATACCACTTGGGTTGGTGGATCAATGTTAGAGAAAAATTCTTTTTAAGCATCTAAGTTTAGTAAAGAAATTCACACAAAAAAAGAGTGTGCGTCATGAAAATGAATACTTTGGGCAAGTACCATGTCTCTTACGAAGTGAAGATCAACCATGAAACCGAATAATTGGGTTCAAGATATTTAAAAAAATAATCTATTCACCTCTCTAATTTTCTACATGATCTGTGTTACTTGTATTATAATCGCAACATGTTATCTTTTCGAGACTAGGTTATAAAAATATGCATTACATGGGTTGTATAAAAAAACAACATGAGTTGTAGATCAGTAAATTATGTATTACATATAGGAATGTAAATATGAAAATGGTCTGTTTAATGAATATGCATTCTAAAAAACAATATTTGATTAAGAAAAAAGTACAAATAAACTAGTTTACAAACTTAGGTGTTGTTTGTTTTTTCTGCAGGAAAACATCTGCAGTCTGCAGACCACATCTGCAGACATCTGCAACAGAAAAGCTGGACCAAACGTTTGCAGTCTACAAAAAAAACTGTTTGTTTTTTTAACATCTGCAGAATTCTAAAATATTTTGTAATTACACTAAACCTATTTTTTAATAGGGCAAACACTAAACCTATCTGTTGCCTACATATAATTAATCATCATCATCTTTGGTTAATCGTCTCCATGATCATTTCAAACATCACACACACTCTTCTTAATAGTTATCATCCATCACAACTATACAACTACTAGTACACCCACAACATCATCAAGTCATCAACCATTTGTTATCAACATCCATTGATAGATCTGTCTCGCTGAAATCGTTTTCTTCAAGGTGAGTATGTGTTTACTATTTACTTCTCAGATCTGTTATTGTTTCCTCTGATTTGAGCTTGCTTGTGCTAATTTAGGTCGACATTGTGGGGTGGGTTTCGATTGTTGTTTGTTCGTGTGTTGAATTTCCCAATTGTAGATCGATGATTCTGGTGTGTTTGTATTGAATTCTTTTGAGCTATTGGGGGTGGAGATCTTAATGGTAGTTAATGTGTTGATTTCTGTGATTTAGGGTTTCATCGAGGGAGTGGGGAAGGCTGCCTGAGGGGAAGGCTGCGCCAGAGGAGGGCCGCGGAGTGGTGGGGGGGGGGGGGGAGGCAGCGCCAGTGGGAGCGGCTGCGACGTAGGAGGGGAAGGGCTGCGACGGAGGAGCACCGGTGGGGGCGGCGGAGGGGGAGGGCTGCGACGGAGGAGGGCGGCGGCTCGGGCTGGCGACGACCGAAGACAGGGGGTGCGGCCGGCGGTGGCTGGGAGGAGAGGAGTGGTGGGGAGGGTTGAACACAAATGAAGAATGAATGTCTGAAAAGGTTGGGGGTAAAGGAGAAGAGGTTGTGAAGAGGTTGTGAAGATATTGTTCCACCTCTTCTCCTTGCAGAGGTGGGGAAGTAAAAACCTTTTCCCGCGTCTGCAAGCGCGCAGATGAAGAGGTGGGGAAGATGTTTTTTCAAAAAACAAACACCCCCTTAGACATAACATCAAATTATCTTTTAACTTCCAAATTAAGAACACAAAGCTCACAAACCCTTGTTACATAATAGTTGTAGAAATATCATAAGATCGAACTTAAATAAAAACATCAAACCGACCTATGAGTATAACATCCTTCTTTGCTCTTCCCTTTCTTAACTGAATATGTAATCCTTTTTTTCGCACAATAACAACATTAGAATGCATAACATATCTTGTGTCATCATTAGGGCAAAACTGAATTCATCCTTTGTGAAATTAGTTCTTCGTGATTTACTTCTCCATGTAACTACATCCAATTCAGTTTATATCAACGAATTGTGATTACAATAAACACACTAATAAACTTAAATACAATATGCAACAAAACCACAAAAATTTGCATACAATGTATTATAATAGTTTTAAAAAATATGATAGACAATTAACTTTAGAGTTTAAGATGAAAACATTCAGCAAACACATTAAGAGGGTGTTTGGGATTGCTTATTTTTCTAAAAAGTTACTTTTGAAAAATAACTTTATTTAACGTTTCAATATATACTTATCAATCCTTTAAACTCAACTTATTAATTTATTTTTTGATGTTACTCAAATATATTTACTGACTTATTAACTTTTCAAAAGTTAATAAATTAAAAGTTGGTTAAAAAAATATAACTTTTGTAAACAACGATGTACGATTTTTTTAGAAAAGTATATCAATAGTAGGGGTTGGAAAGATAAAAAAATACTGAATTTTATGGTGAATTTTTTAGAAAAATGATGTCAAAAAATAAAGTTACGAACGTTTAAAAAAAAGAAAAAATGGCATGTGATTTGCATGTGATAAAAAATGAGTGACTGAGATTGTTTCTTAAAGTTTTCAAAAAATGTGGTTTTCATTTTAACCCTTTCCTATATATATATATGTGTATATATATATATATATGTATGTATATATATATATATGTATGTATATATATATATGTGTGTGTATATATATACACTATTACTTTACTATACTAATTATATGCATATAGGAGGGATAGGAATGGTAATTTGTCACTTTTTAAGAGGTACAATGCATTGATGCATGATGTACAACACATTAATGCTACAAATTTAAGAAACTTTAAGAGGTACAAATTTGGAAGCATAGTTTACAACTCTATGAAGCTAGGACTAATAGGCGGGACATCACACTCTTCAGATGTTGGATTTTAAAATCATCCCGCTTTCTTCATTTGAATACACCATCCTCGCTCTCTCTCTCTTGCTTTGCCTCCGTTGCCTCCTCTGATGACTCGACCTATTCATCTTCAACCCATCATCTAGGTAGATCGGTGTTCTTCGAGTGCTTATTTGGTGATGTTAAAATCCGTAGATCGCGAAGCTATGGTGGTTGCGGGTTCTAGCAAGGAGAATAATAGAGAAAGAGAGCTATGGTGGACACCCATATAACTTTTGTACTACCGATTCCATTACTCTCAAGTTGTTGAATCAGAAAGAGAGACCCGATTTTCAAGATCCATGTTTTGATATTTTGAAATAGACTGGTATTTTAGAATAGACCCGATCAACCAAATCGAATCCCTCTATTAAAAATTCAGAATCAGTATAAATCCTTGAACAAAAAGGCACTGTTAACAAATCATTCTCCCCGTCTTGTATGATGTTAAGCCAACCGACCTTAGAAGCTTCGGGGAAGCCATAGCTAAGAAAAGAAACGCAGAGAAAAGAAGACTTTGGGCTCAGAAGATGAAGCTATGGAAGAAGGCACCCACAGAAGTTGCTGTTTTGGAAGGGAAGCTGCGAATGACAGGTAAACCCTCACCGGATGTTGATTTTTTTGAGACTGATGCCCCTAAATTAAATGCAAATGAAGAGAAAAGTGTCGAGATCTTTCAAATAATTAAAGGTTAATAGGAAAATAAAAAACCCAAACATGATGTTGCATAGTTACCAAGTTCAAGTTTATTATGGCCCAATGGTAGGTACGGGGCAATTTATATATTATCATCTGATGATGCAAATACCTTATGGTAAATGTGAATTTATATTACACTATCGCGGATGCTGCATATGCCAAACATGATAGATTTTTAAAATTAAAGGGATATTTACAAAAGCATTAATATTTCTTTTGAGGAGCAAAAGAAAAATAAAGATATAAGAAATGCTAAGATTGATACACATACATCGTGGTTTCTGTTGAAATTATTGTAGATGTTACTTTTACTTTCTAATACATTATCATGCCTCATGTTTCGATTAAACTAAAATCTAAACAACAGGTAGCAAAAACATTAGCTGAACAAGAGAAGAAGCAGCATGAATTTGATCAAGATTTATTTTGTGGCAATTCTTGCAACAAATCATGAATGTTAGCCAATAGGCAACACATGAAGGTTATATTATTTTTTTTAGTTCTCTACGGTTATTTTTGTTCTCTTAAGTTACCTTTCATTTTATAGTATTAGAGATATTAGAACATTATTATCTCTTAATGTATCATTTGCATTAAGTTTATGTATCACTATGGTTATATGGTATGCGGGTTCTGATAATGCAAGTTCAAACAGGTAATTGAGGATTAGGTTGGATCTGGTCTAATTTTAAAATGCATGGTTGCAAGATACAAAATTACATACTATTTCAATGGAGTTTCTATGTATTCTCACCTTTTTTGGTTTTGCAAGATGAAAAAAAAAATGTTGTTTGGTAATCTGGTTTGATTAGCGAAATGGTTTTTAGTTTAATGATTGATGATTAGGATTAAAGCATTCATCACCCTTGGATTGTTCAAGACTTATAGGTGTGTGTCTAAATAAAATATTACTCTTTATAATTTATTATTTGGTCATACTTTTGGCTTATATAGCATAAATTTACTTTTTTCTCATATTTTACACATTTTAAGTCTACATTAACGCTCAAAAAGTAAGCTTCTTCAACATGCCTCGCATATGATCTGATTTTGAGGCCAAAATGCCAAATTTATTAATTTCAAAAATTGTCAACTAAAGGAATCACTAACCTATTTATTGAGTCTTTGAAATGTCATGGTAATTTGAATGATTATCTATATATGTTGTTTTTATTGTGTAGCATATTTAAAATCAAAATTGTTGTTAATAGGAAGATACTTTTGCAGAATTCTTATATAATCATCCTAGAAATAGATGCAATTGTGTTATAAGGCATAACATAGATCCTGGAGCTCCTCTTTATGAGAAGGTATTTTAACACCCCTCCACACACACGCACATATACATAATCAATACATTGAAAACAAAGCTATCATATGTACAATATAATATATCACAACAAGATTAACTAACATAAATTGAGTATCACGTTCAAATAGTTGTCATCACCGTCGCATCGCACGGATCCCTACTAGTATATATATATGGGAAGGACAAGATGATCATTTGACTTAAAAACTCTTAATTTTAAGAGTTGTACAACTCTTAAAACATAGAGCACATCACCTAAAAAGCATAATCAAAAGCAACGAGGGAGAATGTGGATTCAAAATTCAAAAGGGATGGCGTCCAGATCCGGCTCTCAACAAAAACCCCATCCCGCACCCCTAATTTCATAACCCCGCTCAACAAAAACCCCATCATGACCTTTCAAGATATCGCCATGGTGTGGCTTCTTCTCTTCTAAAGCTAGCAATCGAAAAATTTTGTGGGTGAGGTGAGGAATCGTGTTAGATGGGTGCTTGCATTTCAATTCATTATAAATCTTCTGACATGAAGTTTTATTTTGGATTTGAGTTAAATACATTTTACGTTCCTGAGGTTTTATAGAAATTGTTATTTGAATCCAAAAGTTTAAAATGTTGTCATTTGCATTCAAATGTTTCACTAAATTTGTCATTTGAAAATCTATTTTACTACATCTAACTAACAAGGTTAACTTTAGAGTTATTTTAGTCAAACAATTACAAAATAAAGAACTAACTCACATGTGGGTTTTTATGTGTTTAGGCTCTATGATAATTGCAGTTATGATTTGACTATGATAGTTTTTTGTTGTTTTTGTTTTGTTAATGTGTTTCGGTTTAGTAATCGTGTTACTTTTACCCAATTTGTTAAACATAGATTTCTTTGGTTTAAAGTTTAATTATGGATACGATGATTGATGTTTTATGATTTTTATGATAATCTGTTTTTGAGGTTATGATTCAAATAAGTTATATATATATATATATATATATATATATATATTATATATATAATAATATATATATATATATATATATATATATTATATATATATATATTATATATATATATATATATTATATATATATATATATATATATTTGTTTTATGTTTTATAAAGTTAAAAATAATTCACTTTTAGTTAGTTATCTTTATATTTTATTTTAGAGTAAATTACTATTTTAGTCACTGAGGTTTGACGAAAATTACGGTTATAATACATTAGTTTATTTATTACACTCACAGTCCAACAGTTTGAGGCTTTATTTCAATTTCGGTCCATAAAACTTGTCACACCACGACCGACGGCGGAAAGAATGTGAATCAATTGTTCATAGCACATTTCGTTAAACAATATTTCTTTGGTTTAAATTTTAAATATTGTTATGATGACTGGCGTTTTATAATTATTATGGTTACGATTATTAGTTGTTCTTATATTTTTATGATAATTTGTTTTTGATGGTTATGTTTAAAATAATTTATGACATATGACTTGTTTTTTATGTATATATATTTTTGTTTTATGTTTTATAAAGTTAAAAATAAGTCACTTTTAGTTAGTTATCTTTATATTTTATTTTAGAGTAAATTATTATTTTAGTCCCTGAGGTTGACGAAAATTACGGTTATAGTGCATTAGTTTCTTTATTACACTCACAGTTCAAAAGTTTGAGGATTTGTTTCAATTACGGTCCATAAGACTTGTCATACCCCGATCGATGACGGAATCATTGGAGCGGATGAATGTGAATAGATTGTTCATAGCATATGGAATTAAATAAGTTGAAATAATATTAATTGTCATTTTCATTGAAAGATTTTAATAAAATGATATGTTACAATTAAACAATAATTCAAATAAATATAACAAAAGCCTTTTATTAAACTAGGTTCAATTCTTAAATGAGCATGGAAAATCCACTAAAATGCATTCTTGAAATCATGTGGTGGTCGACGAGTTGTAGGTGGTGATGAAAAAACGTCCAGAGATGTCATTCTTGATGAAATAACATCCGGGGACTAAAATAGTAATTTACTTTTTATTTTATCTAATAAAACGTTCAGAGATGCATTTTTTGATGAATGAATGAAATGCTGACCGATTGTCCTTGTAATTAAAATTGCAATGGTGATTGCCATAAGACACTAAAAGCCTAAAACATTTCACGTAGGGTTAATTTTTTATTTTTTATTTGTTTTGACTAAAATACCCCTAATGTAGAAAATTTAAGGGAAAAACTTAACGGCGTTAACGTGGAGTAGTTAAGTGGATTCAAATGGTAATTTTTGTAAAACTTATGGATGCAAGTGGTAAAATTTAATCTTTTGAATGCAAATTACAATTTATATGAAACCTCAAGAATGTAAAAGACATTTAACTCTTTGGATTTTTTACGAAATGAGGTTTTCTTTAATATGAATGACAACTGCAAAATCATAGAGAGGAATGGAGTTGAGCTTCAAAAGATGAAATTTTTTTTAAGAAAACACAATTGCAGACTAGGAACCTTGCTCAATCAAAGAGTCATATAATGCCAGTTGGTACTTTGCTTCAATCTTTTTTCTTAACAAAATGTTGAAAATAACGTATAATGTTTAATTTGCAGGAGCATAATCTAGGCTAAAAGAAGGTATGATGTTTTAAATGCCTGATTTCTAATGATCGCATGAATCAGTTTGATGGGTGCCTTAGTTTTTCTTTAATTTGCTCATAAAAGTTAAAAGAATTACTACATTAACTTAGTTACAAAGATTCTTTGTTGAAAACCATGAGTTCTGAGTTTCAGGTAGCACTTTCTTCACTTTAACCTATAGCATGAATTTTGAAAATCTAATAGAGTGCTTTTGATTTCCAGGTGAAGTGTGAGATGGACGAACACAAATGTGGTTGTGTGGTTTACTAGCTTTTTTCTTTTAATTTTAAAAATGCTCTCTCTTTGTAAGAAAAATAATATGTTTTTTTCTTTTACGATGGTTGAAGGGTGGTGAAAACACTATTACCAACCACCAAAATGCCAATAGACGTGTATGTCCGGGAAGAAGTCGATGTAAATGTCACAGAATGTTAAATTAACTTAATATTGATAGCATGACTTAACATTCTCTTACTGATTAGTAATTAGCTGTTGTTTAATGTAAACAACATGGTACAAGTTAAATATAAATGAAGCCTCTCAGAAAGAAATAGTTGAAAGTAAAAGGTCCACATATTATTATTTGGCCATATTTATAGTGATTAATTTGTGCTCTTTAGGACTATCTTAAACAATGTTTGTTTAGTTGATGTGCTAGCTACGACATTTTAACAAGTGCTATTTAGTCGGAGGTTATTTTAAGTTGGATGAATATATATGCTTTTGAAGGTTGGTTTGATTATGCGCACCATATCTTGTTCGACTAATGCTCACACTAGTATTGAAACATCCAAGGCGTTCTAACCATAGAGCTATTTTGAGAATATTAAGAAAGGAAAATCGGATGTGTTTATAATCTGTTGTTATTGTTATTTTAATGTGGTCACGAGTCCAAAATACAACATTGTAACTGGCATTTGAAATGCCTTAAGTGAGAAGTACATAGTAGATAATGAAGCAATATAATTTGTTTGTTTAGTTTTAATGTGGTCGTTACTTCAAAATATATTTATTAATGCTTTGTCGTTTTAACGCAACTGTGAATTTTACTATCTTTGAATGTGTTTGAAGTTGATTAGTTAATCGATAAACATTGGATTTAATCATTTTCTAGAGTTTTGTGACCCTCCACTTATTAGCATATATTATTGCAGGTTGTGATTTAAAGGCTGAAACATGTTGCCTGTGCTCCTCTTACCATTTGTCAAATTTTGGTGGCTCTTTTGCATTCAACCCTTACACTTCTGTAATTATTAAGACACTAAATTTTGATTATTAATCACATTCTTTTACATTAAAGACACAAATTTTACTATCTAAGAACAAAATTAACAAATATATTTTCCATCTTTAAGGATAATAATGCATGTATATAGGTTTTCTAAGACAACTGCTATTTCCTAATGGTCACAGGTTTTAATAGAAACATGTATTATGAATGACATACTTATTCTCTAATATCTATAATAATTAATCCTAGATAGCCTTTTAAAATTAACGTGTCCCTTTTTATGAATGTAGTTTAACCTTTGATAGATAACACGTACTGATGCTATGAAAAGAAAAATAATAGAATTACTTAATAATGTATCACAAGAGGATTGATAAACTAATAGATTACGAGTACCTCTGATCTAAATTGCCTTAGTCGTCGTGTTATGGGGTTTCCTACTAGTATGTATGTGTGTGTGTGTAAGAATGTGCAAATTAAATGAATATGTTACAAGATAAGTTACACATGACATAAAATATGGAACAAAAATACTAATAGTTATGGAAAACTAATCATTAAAACAATGTATCATTTTTAAAAATGTAATCTCGTTATAAATTCCTTTAGATTTTAAATGTTCTATATATATAAAACTAGGTTAGAGTTCATGTATTACATGAGTGGAATAAACAAAACATATTAAAATTATTAGTTTTATAAATATTTTATTTTCTAGATGTTATTATCCATTGATAAAATAAAAATATAATGAATATTTAAAAGTAATAAAAATAATGAATTAAAAATTATTACTTTATATTTAATATGTAATAATAAATTATTAAAATAATTACATTTATATTTTTAGATGTTTAATAGTTTAATTTACTTATTCACAATAATTATCATTTAATATGAGAGAGACAAGAAACATAAATACACACACCACACACACACACACACACATATATATATATATAAACATATATTAGTTAAAAAGGGAAATCAAATTAATTATTTTTATAATTTTCTTATCTATAATCTATAAGAGTAAATTGTCATTTTCATCCTCGAGTTTTGGTATGTTTTGCTATTTCCATCCAAAAAGAATTTTTTTTTCTTCTAGCTCCCTAACTTTTTAAAAACTTGCCAATTCATCCAATCTCGTTAGTCAAGTTAGTTTAGGTGTTAAATAGAGGGGTAATTATGTCTTTTTGCAATATCCATGTAAAAACCCCTAACCTAAAATGCATGTATCGTTCATAAGAAACCCAGATCGACTTTTCACATATCATCTACACTATCTATTATCGATCAACAACAAGGATTCCAATAAAATCAATCAACAACAAGGGTTTGTCTAGTGCAATCGATCGACAGCTAGGGTTTATCCATTAAAATCGACCAGCAAGGAAGGGCACAAATAATAATGGATGTTCGACATGGTTGTCAATGGTCTTTACGAAATACCGGTGAAAATCATGATATTGCTGCAGGTTATGGTATGTATTGTTCCTATTTGTGAAATCTTTGTTGAAATCATAAAACTTTATTCAAAAGTGGTAAGCTTACATGGTATGTTTGTGATTTAGGTGAAAACCATAACTATTTTACATTGGAGTTTCATCATGGTGGAGAGTTTAGCGAGTTTCCTGATACAATATATCACAATGGTACTGTTAATTTTATTGACATGGTTGACTCCCATCGATTCTTTGTTATATCATTCATGATATGTTAGAGAAACTTGGTATTGCAAAAGAAGATGTTAGAAGTCAATATTTTAAAATTCCAGGAGAGGAACTAGATTTTGGTTTAAGACCATTAGCTAATGATATTGATGTTATTATGTTGATGAAATATGTTGAGAAACATAAAGTTATTAAGGTATATGTCCAACATGTTGGAGATGTTGATGGTGAAGATTCTGACTTCATGGTAGATATTGATAACTTGGTTGAAGATGTTACTGTAGATATGGCTGCATTTAAAGATGTTATTGATTATGAAGGTGAAGACCCTGTTGGTGATGAAAATCTAGTAGATGATGAGTTTGACCTTGATGACTTTGACAGTCAAAGTGATTATGATAATGAACCCCCATTGCAAACAGCATTGAGTAGCATTAGGAAGAAAAAGAAAAATAAAGCAAAAGAATCTGTCACTTGTCCCTTTTTATCTTGGTCAAGCTTTTAGCAATAGAGATGACATAAAGGTTATGCTAAAAAAACATGCGATTGATTCTAGAAGACAATTATATATCACAAAGAATGATAAAGACAGATTTCGTGTAGTGTGTATAGGAATAAATCCAAATTTAGGTAGGTGTGAAAGTAACAAGGAAGGGTCTATACCTAAAAAACGATCCCCACACCCACTTGCTCTTGGACATTGCACATAACAACCAAAAAAGAGAAGAATTGTAACACCCCGAATTTCTATTTAAACGAACGGAAATGAAAAGTAAATAGAAAGAATAGATAATAAGCGCAAGTGGGGGGGGATAAAATGTACAAAGTACAAAACCTTTTTACTTTGAGGTTTAAGGGGCATGGTCGCCCATTTCTTCTTCATCTTCTTCATTCGGCTGAAAGGAAGAAGAAAGAGAAAGAAAGCTCTCAGTTCTAGAGAGAGAAAGAGGAAGAAGCAGTTGCAAAGGTAAGTCTTCTCTTATATGAGCTCAGTTTCAGCTGGGTTCGAGTTCTTGACCGAAGTTCCTGGGTTTAGTGTTTGTTTTCGAGAATCAAGAGCTGAATCGAATGTGGGTCTCGAACTGGAAGTGTGTTGCTCAAAGGCTGCTCAAGGTGAGTTTCTAGAACCCCTCTTTACTGATTTTCAATGTTTTTGGGGCTATTATGCATACTAAGTAAATATTTTGAAAGTAACCGTGGGTCTACAACCATATGTTCGAAATGATGTATGTATGTATGTATGTTTTAGTGTTGATTATGGGCTAGTGTAGATGATTAGCGTGTTTAGGTACCCCTGGTATGTTAGATCTGGGCTTGGGTAGTGATAGAATGATAATCGGGTGATGTTGGTAGCATAGAAAATATTTCAGAAGGTTTTGATGAAAATGAACCGTGGCACATGTGCCCAACATATTGGCCAGACGCCTATGTGTTGGCCATGCGCCCAAGAGTCGGTCATGCGCCTAAACAGTGGCCCATGCGCCCAGCATGTTGGCCATGCGTCTAAGTGTTGGCTATGCGCCTAGAGGAGATCCATGCGCCTAAACAGTGGCCCATGCGCCTAAGTGTTGGCCATGCGCCCAAGTGTTGGCCATGCGCCTAAATAGTGCCCGTGCGCCCAAGTGCCAAAATGGCTAAGTGTTGGTGATGCGCCTGAACAGGTGCCATGCGCCTGCATAGTGGCAAAGCGCCTGAACAGGGCAGAAGCGCCCAAATAGTGCCCATGTGCCCAGACTGTTTTACACTTAGAATTTTTATGCTTATGCGCCTGGAGGTCCCATGTATCCAATTTGGACTTAAGGTTTTCTAAGTGGTTTTAAGGGGTAATACGGGGAGATAGGCCAGGTTATGATGTGATGGCTTATGTCTGATGTGTGTTATGTATGTATGATGTTGCCTGTATGGTGATGGTGTATGTTTATGATTATGTGTCTGTTCCTTATTATGTATGTATGTCTTCCCTTGGCTTTGCGTTGAACGCTAATGAATGTAATGAAGTATTATGTAACGTAAAGTGGAAGATAATGAAAAGAGAAACACGATGAATGAATGCATGCATTAATGAATGAACGAGAAGGTGAGAGGCTTGCAAGTGAAATATAGTGAAGTGCACGACTCTAAATGTCTTAAGCTCAACCGTGTGAGGTTCAGCTAATCCTAAAGTGTGCACGCAAAGGTACCAGTCTTTGTGGCTGACCTTCGGTGTAGTTACCCATTTCGATGGGGGTGTGGTTACCCATTTCGATGGGGGTGTAGGTACCCATTTCGATGGGGGTGTGGTTACCCATTTTAATGGGGGTGTAGCTACCCATTTCGATGAGGGTGTGGTTACCCATTTCGATGGGGGTGTCGCTACCCATTTCGATGGGGGTGTGGCTACCCATTTCGATGAGGGTGTGTTACCCATTTCGATGGGGGTGTCGCTACCCATTTCGATGGGGGTGTGGTTACCCATTTCGATGGGGGTGTGGTTACCCATTTCGATGGGGGTGTGGTTCCCCATTTCGATGGGGGTGTGGTTCCCCATTTCGATGGGGGTGTGGTTCCCCATTTCGATGGGGGTGTGGTTCCCCATTTCGATGGGGGTGTGGTTCCCCATTTCGATGGGGGTGTGGTTCCCCATTTCGATGGGGGTGTGGTTCCCCATTTCGATGGGGGTGTGGTTCCCCATTTCGATGGGGGTGTGGTTCCCCATTTCGATGGGGTGTGGTTCCCCATTTCGATGGGGGTGTGGTTCCCCATTTCGATGGGGGTGTGGTTACCCATTTCGATGGGGGTGTGGTTACCCATTTCGATGGGGGTGTGGTTACCCATTTCGATGGGGGTGTGGTTACACATTTCGATGGGGGTGTGGTTACCTATTTCGATGGGGGTGTAGTTACCCATAATGTTGGGGGTGAAATATATGATGGTTACCCGAGTTACGTATAACTTCGGGGTGTGGCATAAAGCCAAGCATATGTATGAGGTGAGCGACTTTGTGTTGCAACAGACTTGGATAGAGTTCAATCCTTATGATTGACTCGAATGGGATGTTTGTCACGTATCCCGGTGCTGTGTCAGTCTTCGGACGTGAGTCGGGGGTTTGTGTATAGGACTCGGCACAACATCAGCTTTCGAGCATGAGTCGGGGATATTTAATGAGACAAGATTCGAGTAATGAAGAGGAATGAACGAAAGATAATGTATGAAAGAACGAACGTATAAAATGAACGTTAACGAATTATCATAATAATGTACGATATAGACCATTGTCATTCGACCTCTGTAATCGTGGCTGAGTGCCATGAAAAGGGTAAAGTCTTACCGGATCTAGAGAGAGCAGTGAAAGATAATGTAATACGTTGAATGAACGGAAGTTAGCGAACGTAATGATGAAGATAATAATGATATTATCTGTATGTACGTATGATGTATGATCACGAATGATTGTAAAGTATAGTATGATTTGAATTAAAGTAAAGAATGGTTTTGGTGAAAGTAAAGTATTTTATTATAAAAACTAGAACTCACTCAGCGTCACTGACTTTTGTATGCATGATAGTGGCAGGTATTTGTTGATGCTGAGGAGTTGCATGCATGGATGCATAAGCTAGTGGGAGCATTTTGAGGTTGGCATCCGTATTTTGACATGTCTTTGTATTTTGTGATGAAAACAAATGTTTTAATGAATGAAATGACATGTTTTTAATTATTAATGAAAGTTTTAAATTCCGCTGCAAAATATATGTACGTTTTAAAATGTTTTATGTGCAATGAATGACCAACTGTGAGGTGCCCGGGTATGGGGCCTTACAAGTTGGTATCAGGGCAAAAGTTTAAGTGAATTGGGTAAATAATTTGAAAAACCTAATCTTAAACTGAGAATGGGACAAAAAGGAAAGGGATGCCAGTCCTAGTAGCTACATCCTGCAGGTAAAGGTTTTATGTAAATGTTTAAAGTAAGTTAACGCTAATCGGTATTATGTGCGCATGTTATGTGGCTAGTGTGTAGATTTAGATACTGATGTAGTCAGGATAGGAAATGCTTGGGGTATGAAGAGTAAAGTAAATGGCTAATCACAACTGACCACTGTAATTAGGGACTTACTATACTTGACATAAACTGAGTTATTACCTTGAATGATCATGTTGGTGTTTGAATCTTATAGTGTGCTAGAGGATGGCTGGGTAGAAATCTTCCAAGGCTCCTAGAGGCAAATGCCATTCACATGTGACTAGGAGTAGTGTTAAGGCTCCTGAGACGACCCATGAGAACCCTGAGGTTCATGGCCGGAGCGAAGAGAATGAGAATGCTCATTTGAATGCCTCAGCTAGGGAGGCGATTGCTAACGAAGTACACCAGGTCATGCAGATAGTCTTACCGTCTGTAGTGACTGAAGTGATTAAAGTTGTTAGAGAAGGAGAAAGGAAGAAGAGGAATAGGTCCTCGGGAAGGTGAAAACAACCGGAGGCCGAGATGGTTATCCCTACTGATGAGGAAAAGGAGGAAGAAGAGCATGTGCCTGAGACAGCACGAGGCTGTAATTATGGGGCATTCCAAAGGTGCAAGCCCCCTACCTTTGATAGTAATGACATTGTTGTTACTGCTCACCGATGGGTGAAGGAGATGGAGGCTGTCCTTGAGATCAGTGAGTGCCGAGAGGACCAGAAGGTGAAGTTTGCCACTCACTCTTTTGTGGACTTAGCTTTGTGTTAGTGGGACAATATTGTCCAGGTTAAGGGAAGCAGGGCTATCAAAAGGATGAGATGGTCAGAGTTAAAAAGACTGGTGATTAAGGAGTTCTATCCTCACTGTGAGATGGATAAAGTTGAGAGGGAGTTCCTGCAGCTGGAGGCAGGAACGATGACACATCAACAGTATACCACTAAATTAAACGAGATGGCACGTTTGGTACCGGATCAGGTGACACCTCTTTCACGAAATATCAAGAGGTATATTCAGGGCTTGCCGGCAGACATCCGTAGCACATGATCGTTGCCCGACCGAGCATGTTTAGGTCGGCGGTTGATTTGGCGGGGATATTGTATGATGAAAGATCTGTGATGGTGACTGAAGGTAGCAAGAAAGGAGAGGGTGATCAATATTGGGACGGGAAGCGATTGGGATGTGGCAGAGCCGCTGCAGGTAACAAAGGTGCACGAGTGGATGATCAACGTGTGGTCATACCTGATGCGGGGTCGAAAAGGTGTGACAAGTGTGGACACAGGCACCCCGGGGAATGTAAATTGAGGGGCAATGTCTGTTTCCGTTGTGGAAGGACCGGACATGTAGCGAAGAACTGCAGTATGGGGAGGTGTTATTCTTGTGGTGAGGAAGGTCACATGAGCAGGGATTGCAAGAAGTCGAGGGCGGAAGGTTCGGGAGTGAAGAAGATCGGAGGAAGCTAGGACGGACCCCGATGTTGTGTCAGGTATGTTTCTAGTAAACCAAACTTTAGCCTCAGTGTTAGTTGATTCTGGTGCTAGTAAAAAGTTTTATCTCTGCTGCTTACTGTGCTAAGTTGGCTGTTAGTAGTAAGAATATAGATACGCCCTTCGATGTAGAATCGCCATTAGTAAGTCTACCAGGTTACCTAATGCCCTAGAGGATTGCGTGATAGAATTAAGAGAGAGAGAGAGCGCTTGTTCCTGCTAGACTGTTCAAGATAGCTGTAGGTGGATAGATGTACATCTACGACTCGAACCCCAAGTGTTGCAAGGAGATGGATTGATCAACCGTGCATGACCATAGTTTGATACTGACCTACGACAATGAATTATGATGAAGGCTTCGACCTGGAAAGCGGATTGTTTGATTTGGAAATCGATTAAAGCTAATATTAAAGTGTAGAGGGTCATTCCTAGTTGTTGCTCAGGTAGGAGAAGTGACACATCGACTGGAGCTACCTGATGAGTTAAGTGGAATTCATCTGATGTTCCATGCATCTCGTCTAAGAAAGAGCTCAACCAATGAGGATGTGATCATGCTACTAGAGAACACTGAGATGGACAAAGTATCCAACCACAAGAAGCAACTGTGGACATTACTAATAAGAAGAGAATAAGCTAAGGAGGATGATGGTTTCACTTGTGCGGGTGCAGTAAAGCCTAAAGGGATCTAAGTTTAAGTGCAAGATCAAGGAAGAGGTGAGACAGTGTTACCTATAACTGTTCGAGAAGTGACAAGTTTCGAAGACGAAACCTCTTTAAGGGGGGTAGACTTGTAACACCCCGAATTTCTATTTGAACAAAAGGAAATGAAAAGTAAATAGAAAGAATAGGTAATGAGCACAAGTGGAGGGGATAAAGTGTACAAAGTACAAAACCTTTTTACTTTGAGGTTTAAAGGGGCATGGTCACCCATTTCTTCTTCATCTTTTTCATTCGGCTGAAAGGAAGAAGGAAGAGAGAGAAAGCTCTCGGTTCTAGAGAGAGAAAGAGGAAGAAGCAGCTCCAAAGGTAAGTCTTCTCTTATATGAGCTCGGTTTCAGCTGGGTTTCGAGTTCTTGACCGAAGTTCTTGGTGTTTAGTGTTTGTTTTCAGGATTCAAGAGCTGAATCGAAGGTGGGCCTCGAACTAGAAGTGCGTTGCTCAAAGGCTGCTCAAGGTGAGTTTCTAGAACCCCTCTTTACTGATTTTTCAATGTTTTTGGGGCTATTATGCATACTAAGTAAACATTTTGAAAGTAAGTGTGGGTCTACAGCCTTATGTTCGAAATGATGTATGTATGTATGTATTAGTGTTGATTATGGGCTAGTGTAGATGATTAGCATGTTTAGGTACCCCTGGTATGTTACATCTATGCTTGGGTAGTGATAGAATGATAATTGAGTGATGTTGGTAGCATAGAAAATATTTCAGAAGGTTCTGATGAACATGAACAGTGGCCCATGCGCCTAACATATTGGCCAGACGCCTAAGTGTTGGCCATGCGCCAAGAGTGGGTCATGCGCCTACACAGTGGCCCATGCGTCCAGCATGTTGGCCATGCATCTAAGTGTTCTCCATGCGCCCAGAGGAGGTCCACGCGCCTAAACAGTGGCCCATGCGCCCAAGTGTTGGCCATGCGCCCAAGTGTTGGCCATGCGCCCAAGTGTTGGCCATGCGCCCAAGTGTGGGCCATGCGCCCAAGTGTTGGCCATGCGCCTAAATACTGCCTGTGTGCCTAAGTGCCAAAACGGCTAAGTGTTGGTGAGGCGCCTGAACAGTTGCCATGCGCCTGCATAGTGGCAAAGCGCCTGAACAGGGCAGAATCGCCCAAATAGTGCCCATGCGCCCAGACTGTTTTACACTTAGAATTTTTATGCTCATGCGCCTGGAAGGTCCCATGCGCCCAATTTGGACTTAAGGTTTTCTAAGTGGTTTTAAGGGGTAATATGGGGAGATAGGCCAGGTTATGATGTGATGGCTTATGTCTGATGTGTGTTATGTATGTATGATGTTGCCTGTATGGTGATGGTGTATGTTTATGATTATGTGTATGTTCCTTATTATGTATGTATTTCTTCCCTTGGATTTTCATTGAGTGTTAATGAATGTAATGAATTATTATGTAACGTAAAGTGGAAGATAATGAAAAGAGGAACGTAATGAATGAATGCATGCATTAATGAATGAACGAGAACGTTAAAGGCTTGCAAGCAAGAAGTATAGTGAAGTGCACGGCTCTAAATGTCTTAAGCTTAACCGCGTGAGGGTCAGCTAATCCTAAAGTGTGCACGCAAAGGTTTCAGTCTTTGTGGCTGACCTTCGGTGTAGTTACCCATTTCGATGGGGGTGTGGTTACCCATTTCGATGGGGGTGTGGTTACCCATTTCGATGGGGGTGTAGTTACCCAATTCGATGGGGGTGTTTACCCATTTCGATAGGGGTGTAGTTACCAATTTCGATAGGGGTGTGGTTAACCATTTCAATGGGGGTGTAGTTACCCATTTCGATGGGGGTGTGGTTACCCATTTCAATAGGGGTGTGGTTACCCATTTCAATAGGGGTGTCCTTACCCATTTCGATGGGGGTGTGGTTTCCCATTTCGATGGGGGTGTAGTTACCCATTTTGATGGGGTGTGGTTACCCATTTCGATGGGGGTGTAGTACCCAATTCGATGGGGGTGTGGTTACCCATTTCGATGGGGGTGTGGTTACCCATTTCGATGGGGGTGTGGTTACCCATTTCGATAGGGGTGTAGTTACCCATAATGTTGGGGGTGAAATATATGATGGTTACCCCAGTTACATATAACTTCAGGGGTGTGGCATAAAGCCAAGCATATGTATGAGGTGAGCGACTTTGTGTTGCAACAGACTCGGATAGAGTTCAATCCCTATGATTGACTCGAATGGGATCTTTGTCGCGTATCCCGATGCTTTGCCAGTCTTCGGACGTGAGTCGGGGGTTTGTGTACAGGCCCCGGCACAGCATCAGCTTTCGAGCTTAAGTCGTGGATATTGCATGAGACAAGATTTGATAAATGAAGAGTAATGAACGAAAGATAATGTATGAAAGAATGAACATATGAAATGAACGTTAACGAATTATCATAATAATGTACGATATAGACCCTTGTCATTCGACCTCAGTAATCGTGGTTGAGTGCCACGAAGAGGGTAAAGTCTGACCGGATCTAGAGAAAGCAGTGAAAGATAATGTAATACGTTGAATGAACGGAAGTTAACGAACATAATGACGAAGATAATAATGATATTATCTGTATGTACGTATGATGTATGATCACGAACGATTGTAAAGTATAATATGATTTAAAATAAAGTAAAGAACGGTTTTGATGAAAGTAAAGTATTTTATTATAAAAACTAGAACTCACTTAGCGTCGCTGACTTTTGTATGCATGATAGTTGGTACGTATTTGTTGATGCTAAGGAGTTGCAGGCATGGATGCATAAGCTACTGGGAGCGTTTTGAGACTGGCATCCGTATTTTGACATGTCTTTGTATTTTGTGATGAAAACAAATGTTGTAAATGAATGAAATGACATGTTTTTAGTTATTAATGAAAGTTTTAAATTCCGCTGCAAATATATGTACGTTTTAAAATGTTTTATGTGCAATGAATGACCAACTCTGAGGTGCCCGGGTACGGGGCCTTACAAGGATCTTGGGTTGTTAAAACTTTAATCAATGAAAACCAATGTCTTCAAACAAGAAATGTTAGGTTATGCACCATAAGTTGGTTGGCGAAGGAGATTGAACCGACCATAAGAATGAACCCTAGCATACCACTAGAGCTTTACAAGAGTTAATGCAAGAGAAATTCCAGGTTCAAGTCACATCACAAAAGATTTTTAGGGCTAAGATGCTTGCAACAAAGATGGTTCAAGGAGATTATAAGGCACAATATGAAATCCTTAGGGACTACTCTGAAGAGCTTATTAGATCTAATCCAGGTAATAATATATCTATTCTAAGTGTGAGTATTAACTTTTATTTAGTTTATTGTTGTATTAGCATATCTAATTTATACTTATGTATAGGCACAACTATGAAGATTGATGTTGAAAGAGAATGTAACTCAAGCAGCCAAACAAGACAATTTAGGAGGATTTACATATGTTTAGGTGGTTTGAATGCTAGTTTTAAGATTTATGGGAGAGAGCTACTCGGACTGGATGGGAGTTTCATGAAAGGGCCTTATCCAGGTCAGATGTTAACTGCAGTTGGAGTGGATGCAAACAATGGGATTTATCCCGTTGCTTATTCAATTGTTGAATCTGAAAATGCAAGTTCCTGGACTTAGTTTTTAAAGTGTTTAGGAGATGATTTGGAGCTCTCATCAAACTCTAAATTTACATTTATTAGTGATAGACAGAAGGTATTTTAATATGATTTTTTATACATATTCATGTATGTTATAAGTACTCTTGTTTCTATTTTCAATGTTATAAGAACTCTTGTTTTTGTTTTCGATATAGGGCATAATTCCTGCAATAAGTAAAGTGTTTCCAAGTGCCGAGCATAGATATTGTCTGCGACATATCCATGAGAACATGAAACTAAAATGGAGGGGCCAATTGTACAAAGATCTTGTTTGGAAGTGTGCAAGTGCAACCATAACACAAGGCTTTGATAGGGTTATGAATGAAGTTTTAAAAGAAGATAAAGCAGCACATGATTGGTTGAAAGCAATTCCACCAAGACATTGGTCAAGAGCTCATTTTAGTGGTAAGTTGAACTTAATCATATGGTGCTAATTTATATCTTATGTGATGGAATTTTTAATCCTATGCAGGTTGGGCAAAGTGTGATGTATTGTTGAACAATTTGTGTGAGGTTTTCAATAGGCAACTAGTAGGGGGGAGGGACAAACCTATCATTACTTGTCTGGAGTTCATTAGAGAGTACATAATGAAAAGAATTGTGGTGTTACACAAGATGATTGCATAGTCTCTAGGACCTTTAACACTTACTGTTACGAAAATGTTTGAACAAATCAAGACTGATGCCACACATTACACTGTCATTTGGAATGGAGTGTCCAAGTATCAGGATAGTGGTTCTGAACATGACCAAAACTGTTGTACTTATGGACCAAAGGATTTGTTCATGTAGAAAATGGGAGTTAATCGGGATACCATGCAATCACGCAGTGGCATGTATTTAGAATATGGCGATGCATGGAATTGGTGATGGTGTGGCAGAGAAATGGGTTGATCAAGCTTATTGTTAGAAACTTGGAAAAGTGTTTATACAAATACCGTAGACCCACTCAATGGCAAGAACTTATTGATAAAATCCCAATGCCCAACTACATTAACTGCTTCGAAGCATCACATACAGGTTGGTAGACCAACCAAGAAAAGGAAGAAGTCTGCTGGAGAGGTAATTCAGTTAAGCCAATCAATTTCTAAAGGTGGGAAGATGCCAAAGAAGGGATACTCAGTTACTTGTGAAAAGTGCAAGCAAAAAAAACACAACAGGAGACTTGCAAGGTGGAGGAACGTGGAACACAAGTTGGTTCACAATAGACAAGTCAACCATCTTCAATTTAGTAATTGTTTTGTTATTTTGGAAATTTGGTATTTTGTAATTGGTTTTTTGGTATTTTGTTCTTGGTCTTGGTTGTGGTATTTTGTTAACTGTGACATTCTATTTTGGTATTCAAAATAGTATTTAATTTTGATATCGCATACATGACCCAATTAGCCAATTTATAAATAATGAATTGAATAGTGTTATCTATTGGTCAAACTAGGTAATGGGTAATGGGTCAAACTGGGTAGATAGTGCTGTAGATAGGAACAAGACCAATAGTGCTATGGTGGCACAAAAACAACCCATGACTAAGACCCTTAGCTTGTACCACAAGTTGCAAATTGGGTGTTGTGAGTAACGAGTCAAAATGGGTAATTATTTGGCAATTCAACGATTAATTTTTTTCTTTTGGTCAAACGTGGTAATTTTTTAATCAATCCTGAAACTATTATTCTCGTAAGAGGATCTGCACAGTTGGTTCATTAGAGAAAAAGAGGGTCTGCACAATTGGTTCATTTGAGAAAAAAAAGGTTTGCACAATTAGTTCAAATGATGTTGCATTGTTAATGAATCCTAGTTTATTTTAACCTTTGTAGTGATATTATTGAGTTTGAACATATCATTTAATTCTCAAATCTCCATTAATTTTATACTGATAACCATCATTTTTATACTAATAATGAGCAAAAGATAGGTCTGCACTAGTTTCACTAGGATGTTAATAACTAATTGTCACATTATCTTATTAAGATGCAAAAGAGATTCTGCACATTTAGGATGCAGATACAAGAATGAGAAAAAAGAGTCTTTATCAATTTTATATAAATAACCATCAATTCTATACTAAAATGAGCAAAAAAAGAGCCTGCTCTAGTTTCACTAGGATGTGACTGCAACTAATTAGCACAGTTGATTCAGCTGCAGCTAACCCCTACAACATTATATGTTATTAGAATTGTCCATTTGATTACATCCACCCTTTGCAATTCTGTACTCTGATCACGTTTTACACTAAAGCATCTAATACAACATGAATCTCATAATCAAAAGTAACAATTGACCAAAAAAGTCAAGATTTTCAATTTCACAAGCAAGAGTGATTACAGAATAGTCAATATTTACAACATAACCCAATCGAATTCCATTTGAATTTATGAAAGACAAAGATGATAAATAATAAAAAAACAACTAACTAAGCCCTACTACTACTTTCAATCATTTTTTGTCTCTTGCCATCGTTCTTCCAATTTCTTCATGTCGATTGATTAAATTCAAAAGTCCCAGTAGGATATGAATCAATCTTTGACATATTGGAGAGTCAACCTAACCAACAAACCCATATCTTCTTCCCCGTCATCTCAATTTAACAAAATTCAGGTCAAAAAAACCCACCAAAATCAAGCATAAGTGATATATCTTACTCGTCTAACACAACATAAAACGACGATCAGGGTTCGAGGGAGTCCACGAGGGGCGAATGATGTTCATCGATCCACAAGAGTAGAGCAAAGGTTTAGGATCCATGGCAAAATTGAGCATGCATGATGGATCTTACACATGAACAACAACACTGGAGCCAAACACAACACTTCCATCTTCCATCTAAATATGTTCTAGGGTTTTAAAAAAGACAAAAATAATTAATTTGTTATTACTAAATTAAATCAATGTATAAAAACAATATTACCCTTCATTTAAATAAAATGTAACACCCAAACAAACCTGACTAATGAGATTGGATGAAAATGACAAGTTTTTAAAAAGCCAGGGAGTTAGAAGAGAACAAAAAAATTTGGATAGAAATGACAAAACAGACTAAAACTCAGGGACAAAAATGACAATTTTCTCAATCTATAATCTATAACCTATAATAAAAGAATGTTTTTTAAAACACGTGTCATCATTATAGCATATCAAACGACACGTGTCATCATTTTAGCATATTAAAAAAATCATTTTTCCGCCTCTCTCATAATAAATACAAAAATTATAAAATCAATTAATCTTACTTTCCTTTTTTATTTAAAATATGTTAAAAAAATATATTTATATTTGTGTTTTTTTCTCTCTCATATTAAATGATAATAATTGTAAATGAATAAACTAAACTATTAAACATCTAAAATATAAATATAGTTAATTTAATAATTTATTAATACATATTAATATAGAGTAATAATTTCTAATTCATTATGTGTTATAACTTTAGATATATATTATATTTTTATTTCATTAATGGATAATAACATCTAAAAAATAAAATATTCATAAAATTAATAATTTAATATATTTTATTTATTTCACTCATGTAATACATGAGCTCTAACCTAGTTTATTATGAGATAGAGACGAGAAAATAATTTTGTTGATATGGTAGAATAATGACACATGTGATTTGATATGATAAAATAATGACATGTATTTTAAGAAAACCTTCTTTTATTATAGGTTATAGATAGATTTCAGCTTTGAATTTACAGAAACATAAAATTAATGTTTCCATGTTTACATTTATTTATAATTCAACATATAAACGGAAATAATGCAAATTTTAGCCATTTAGAAAATGTTTTTTCCATCTAACTTAATCGACTTATATGAGTAAAAAATCTTAAATACTTATCAACTTTTTGATGTAATTAATTATATAATTAAATATTGTTGTAAATTAAATAATGGAATAATATGAAATGAATATAATGAATATGTCGATTTAAACAAAAATGAAAAGAATAAATTGAAAAAGCAAAAGGCGAAAATTAAGTTTTATTTGTGTGTTTATTGAAATAATTATTTTTTTTATTTTATGCGTGTTTATCTATATCTATATTATATATACTAGTGGAAATGTCCGCGCGTTGCGACGGTATGACTATTGTATTATTTTTTGGGAATTCGATTTATTGACTCGGTACATTATGACGTAGATTAAAAAATCAAAATATATATTTTTAAAATTTGAATGAAAGAAAACATTACCTCTATAATAAGCGATTTTCTTCAACTCGGTCTCACAACTTTGAATTGGTCAACTTCGATTAAAATCGGTCCAACTCGGACCTACTCGGAGCTAGGCGGCCAACTCGGCCCTACTCGGAGCTAGGCGGCCCGACTCAGAATACTCCGCTTTTCTATTTTTCGACAATTTTCACTATTTTTCATCGTTTTTTGTTGGGTTTTTTGTTTTTTTTATGTTAATACCTTGAAAGAAGCTTTAAAATGATTACAACGTCTATAAAATTATAAAATAAATATCGAATTTTTGAAATAATTTTGTATTTGATAATCTATCATTTTAATTTACATATATTGTTATAGATAGTAGTGAACTTATGATGTTTGATATATATATAATTTTAAAAAATTAATTTCTTTATAAATTGCTATATCCAAGTACTCCTCAAGTACTCCCCACTTAGAACGAGTATTCGTAACTCCCCAGTCGACTGACCGTGCAACGCCTAGCGACTTTTACAACATTGATAAATATCATGACGAAACAAAAAAAATTAACGGGGTATTTTATTTTTATTTTACGAACTATAACTATAATAATCAATTACTAAGATCATGCATGTTGCTAATAGACTCCCAACAACAATTGCAAGAAACGAGTCACGCTATCTTGTGAGCCACTTGAGACCGACTTACTAAAAATTCTAACTTTGCTGACCTTAAACAAGCTAGAACTCATTTCACATTTAGTAAATGATTTTGAGCCTGAGCTTCATATGTCGAGATCGAGCCGGCTCGCAAAACGAACTAGCGTTTTATGTATATGATGTTTATTATATATATATATATATAAGTGATTATTACTATATATAAATTTATGTTTAAAACAATTATATAATATATATCGATATTTAAAAAAATTACATAAACCATTTTATTTTAAAAATATCTTTTCTATATAAAGATAAAACAAGGTCATGAACTTGGAGTACGAACTTAGAGGCTTCTGGACGGCTAGGGTACGTCTGGAGTCGAAGTGAATCGAATGCTTCTCAATTGTTCTGAATTGTTAAGTTTTTCCACGAATTAAGTGGTATTTATAGGTTAGGGTTGCTCATTCGTGCGACTGAACCATGAGCTTGGTTCATTCGTGCGATTGAACCATGCGGTTGATCCATTCGCACGACTGAATGTTCAGTCGTGCGACTGAGTCAGACGCATGAAGCTGTTCAGGCGTATGGACTATTTAGGCGCATGGACACTCAATTGCATGGCCATTCGGAAGCATGACCACTGTTTGGGCGCATGGTCCAATCGGACGCATGTGAACTTCACTTAACCAAAGTTTGAATTTATTCATTATTATAACATTATGTATATCAATTCAAACAATCACAAACCTATATAATTTAGTCAATAAACGTTATCCAACTCATTAATAAAATATTAAACATTATGAATCACAACCAAACATTATCATTTCATTAAGTACCCAATATTACATAAATGCAAGACATTCAAGACATATTACATTGAGATCAGGATCTAGGTACATAAGTGTATCAATAAACTCCCCCTTGGACCTAGATCTATCTATTGTCTTACATCTTTTATAATTTCCTCAAATTTCTTGTACTTAGCTTCTTTGGTGACTCCCGTATTTATCTCGAAAGCAAAACATACACATTCTGAAATTGTAAAGCTTGTACTATATCTCGTGAGTCATAGAACAGTGGCCACTTGTATAATGTATACGCATCATTAGCTGACAAGTTGGTAAGCCACATTGGGTCAAACACCCTTATGCTTTCCATTTTACCATTTCTGTTCAAGACTATCACGGCCTCTCCCGTTCTCCAATGTAGTACCACCATTTGAAATGTGGAGTGAAGTCCTGCGGCCTCTCACGTAGTGGGATCTTTGACATTGTATGTGGTGGACTCCACTTCAACACTACTTTTGGTTTTCCAGTTATGGCGTCAACCTCAGATCTTCTGATGTACCTCGTTGGTTGTTGAGGTTTGAAGTTGACCCATCTGGTGTGGTACTCCCTCTTTAGAGCTGCTTCAAACCAGCCTGACATCTTACGAGGGTCAGCATATAGCAATTTTAACTTTGCTAACTGGTTAAGCTCAAAACCTGGAAGAGTCTTCAGGTCATGTGGAAACCTGAAATACTCAATTCCCTTCTCACGTTTAACAACATAAATGTTGAGGTCTTCAAAATATGCCCATGCTATGATCCTGCCTGCCACCTTTTGATGTTTCTTGATCTTATACAATTTGGTGTAGACAGTTGACGTTGACGCGCTGCGTTGGGCTCTTATCTCCTCAAAACATGCTGCCCATTCTGCCTTTTTGATGTTCACTTCAGCATCTGTGGCTTGGGCCTTATCTTTATCTTTTCCGGGCGCTTGTTCCATCCTATACAGAGTCTCAAAAGTGTGACTGATAAGAGTGTCTCCCAGATTGGGAATGGCAGTTCCCTCCTTGTCAGTGTACTGTGGATAGTGTTGAGCAGTGACATATTCTATCTCAATCTCATCGACATCCTGAAGCTCATCATCACTCTCTACATTCATAGTAGGGGCATCTTTCACAATCCCTTCAGCATTCAGCTTGAACATTTCGGCTATTTGCTCATCAGTGAGATTGTGAATGATTTCTCCTTCTTCAGGAGTATACATCACAGATCTGCTTACAATACATTGCAGATCAAGAATCAACATCAATTGAGTCTTGATCTGTTGGAGTGGAGCAATGTCATATTCATCTCGTTGAAAATCTGGATCTGCTTGATTTAAACATTCAACACAACAATCAATAATTAATAATCAAGACATAACCATTTACATTACATATAAACATTCATTACATAATTTCATACATGATCCAAATACAAATGAGTTTAAATAACAATAAACATCTAAATACTACTCTTGTCTAGGATCCTGTGTCCTTCTACTGTCGGGGCTGATGTCGAGGCACCTGGATCTTAAGTCTTTTTGGTCCGCCTCTCACTAGCTTCCTGTGCACCCGAAGCAGATGACTATCCTCCTCCGTCAATGTCTTCTCCATCCTCATCATCACCTTCATCATCACCATCATCATCTTCACTCTCATTATCATCACTATCATCACCATCATCACCGTCTCCCTCTCTAATCTTCAGAGGCTCATCCTTTGTGCCCTTAAGTTTGAGCAGGATGGTCCTCTTAGCGTCCTCCAACTCCTCAATCTTCCTAGTAGATAACACATTTTGCTCCTTGAGTTGGGAAATCTCTTGGCTCTGAGCAGCCATTTGCTGAGCCTGCTCTTCAATCTGGTGTGCCTGTTGAGAGATCTGTTGTGATTGTGCAACAGTAAGCTCCACTAACTGTCTGAGTTTAGCAGTCTTCTCATCATTGGCTGCTAACAGTTTCAGCATCATACGATTTAGTGCTGAAAGTTGTTCCTCTACCCCACTTGGAGGTAAAGATGATCCTGAGGGAAAGGATGGGGAATATGATGGTCCTGCCTGGTGGCTAGAGGTGGTGGTGGTAGCAATGGTGATTATGGGAGGTGGTATGTGTGTGGGTGGTGAGGGGTAAGCTGAAGTGGTGGTGGAGGTGATGTGGATTGGGGGTAGAATCACCGGTGGAGGTATGGCTGTAGTAGTGGAGGGTGGAGGTGTAGCGGTTAAAGTGGGTGGTATGGTAGTGGTGGTAGCTGTGGTGTTGGTAGTGGTGGCAGAAGTAGTGGTGGTGGAAGTAGTAATGAAAGTAAGCCTTCTTTTCTTCTTCTTCATACCATGGGGCTAAGCCATCCTCTTCTTCTCGAACCAGTCGAGGAGGATGCTACCCCTAGGGCACTACTCGGCTGGTCGGGAGCAAACGTGGGATCAGTACCATCCTCTCCCGACCCGCCGGGGCGTTCACCAACAGCCCTGAGATCCCGTTCTGTGGCAACTACTTTGTTGCCCACAATACGGGTCAGTGGCTCCTCATCCGACTCCTCCTCCTCCTCACCAGGTTTGAATTCCCGGTGGAATCCAGTAGTCTTTGCTACATCTCTAGTGGGGGCAGATGCTGGAGATACACTAGCAGTAGTGGGGCCCCTTGGTTGAGTGGGCCCTTCTTCTCCAGCATCCCCGCTATCATCATCATCAGAGTCGTGCTCTGGGAGCTGTAGCTGCTCATCATGTGAGTGGCTATCTACGTGACGCCACTTACGCCTGCCTGGCGCCACGTAGTTCTCCTTGGCCAGATGGCCGATAAGCCTCTTACATGGGGCTTGACCTGCTTACCCCGATAGACTCTCATACGACCCAGAGTCGTATCATCCATGATTTCCAAGCCACTACATCGTGGTGCTCCTTTGGAAGCGAGGGATACTTCTCATCAAAAATCAGCTGCAAGAACCTGGGGTACATACAAAAACCCTCTTTTCCCTTGGACTCTAGATTCTCCAGGAGGTAAGAGAAGATCATGCTAGAGAAGCTGAAGGGGTAGTTCAGCACCAGTGCCACGTAGGCATTTTGTATCTGGTCTGATAGGTCGTCGAACCCACCCCTTTTGGAAGCTATGCACTTCAGAATAACATGTGCCAAGTACTTATACTGGGGGCACAGGTTGCTCTTGTTGAGCACACCTGAATTGATGTCCCCAGCGTACTTAATCCTCAGAAAGCAGCCTCTCACTGTCAGCGGGTGTAGCTTGGTGGGGTATCCAGCACCATCTCCCAGCCCAAGTACACGCTGAATGTCTTTAGCTACAATCTCTATGTCCATACCAAAGATGGAGCTCCGAATGCTGTATGGCTCTCATGATCTATCCACTGATGCATTCTCCCAGAAGGTCTGGTGTATAGACCTATAGGGAGTGCATGGAGTAGAGATGGCTTTGTGTATCCTCGATCGCTTGAGAAAAGCGATGATCTCAGCAAACTTGGCACCATTCCGAGTTGTGTGGTCTAAATGAGCACAGATGTTGTGCTTGGGATTGATAAAACATCTATCAACCATCGATCTGTAACACAAGATACATAAACGTTAGATACTCACATAACACAAATCAGTTCTAAGTTACTTGATATAATTCATTCTGATTCATTCATGCGAATGAATCATGCGACTGTGTTCAGTCGGTTGTACTTTCATGCGACTGGACTCATTCGGCCAATGAACAGGCGACTGAGTTCAATCGGTTGACTGTTCTTGCAATTGGTTCAGTCGGCCGACTGAGCTCATTGTATGATTCATTCGGCCGATTGAGCTATTTGGCCAGCTCAATCGCGTGATTGGAGTTCATCCTTACGACTAGTCGCATGACCTACTGTTCGGTCAACTTAGGTTCGAATCTTGACCAATTCATGAAATTAAACGTTGTGTATAGGTTCTTTAGACTCGCTATCACTTAACTAATAACCTAATAACATTATTTTTAACATTTTACATGGTTTTAGTAGGTCATTAGTCCATTGAGTGGTCGGTTCTTGTTTCAGTCGTGAATTACTAATTAGGGCACCATATCTTCTGATTTCTATGAGATTTCATCACATTATACCTGTATAAATGCACACACACGTCAGAAGATCAATAGGAATGTATAATCGAGGTCTAAAGAAATTTGCGCAGTGTAACAATAGGATGTCCGATATAAGTGCGATTGAAAGTGATGAGCTGAATGCGATTGACTGTGGCCCTATTTATACTGAATCTGAGCTCAATCAGGCAAATGGAACTCAGTCGGGCGATTGGCTCAGTCGTGCACTTTCAGTCGGCCGACTGGAGCTCAGTCGGTCGACTGACTCATTCGCACACTCTCATTCGGTCGAATGGGTCATTCTGATAAGCCATTCGGTTGAATGGTTCATACTCATGTCCATTCGGCTGTTTAATGCATGAGTATGGTCCATTCGCATGATTGGTCCATACTCATGGTCCATTCGTGTGAATGGGTCAGACTCATGAATTTGACTTTATGACCATTTTACAAATTACACCCTTTTAACTTTTGAATAAACATTATGTGCACTTGATCATCTCAACATGATCATTTTAATCTTAAAAAACCGTGATCACCTCAGACGTGATCCTTTTAAAACATTTTGTCACCTCAGATGTGACCCAATTTTATTTGAAAGCACGAGTGGTCACATCAGACGTGACCTTTTAGATGATAAGGTCCCTTATCAACTTCCATGACATAGTCCGATACAAACTTTGTACAGATATAAAAGAAATAATACTGAAAACTTAAAACTAAGACATGTTTTGGTGTTTGTGAGGGTAAACTCCTAAGATGTAGTTCTAAGGAACAATTTTTCTGAGTGCAGCTTCAATCATTTAAACCATACATGGACTAATTCAAGTTGGAATCATACAGGATATACAAATCCTTCAGGACAAGATATATAAAGACTTTGATGTTCTATTCTTGTATTTCATCTGGAGTTAGTTAGCAAATCTAGGAAATCATGCTAGTACTCTCAGGTCCCCACACTGATTTGAATTGTCAAGAATTGTAGCCACAATGATTGTTAGTATATTTTTCCTCTTAAATTCATACACAAACTTTCAACACATTTTGGTGACAGTTTAAGGTTTGTTTATTTCAACCAGCATTTGTGGATCCCACACTTATATGGTAATCAACATTCCTCAGGAAATTTTTGAGCGGTCTAAGGGTAGTGTTCAAGAATAGACTATTCTTAGAACTTTCAAAGAGAAGCCAATCCTCAGGTCAGTGCCACCGCACAACAGAGAGGCGGCAAACAACAATGAGTTCTATATATAGATTATGCTTATCCTCAGGTCAGTGCCACCGCACAGCAGAGAGGCACATAACCCATCTTATTGTTTGAGCATTTTCATTCTTTTCGCACAGATCTCACCAACAACATAAGTTATCACTTTGATTGCATTGTTTTATGTGCTTTTGCTCATGCTTTGGTCTTACGCACACATTTGTGGCATTTATTTTGCTCGACACCCCTTATTAGAATCTTGTTGATTGTGTTTAGCAACCGTTAGGTCTACTTTCTTTGTGTTACCTTAGTGGTAGCTAGCTTATCTATCATATTTCCTTTTATATTGCTCAGACTACACAGACTTATACGTGAGTTTTGAATCTTTTTTAATTTTGAATTTTTTAAAGTCCCAAATGGTTTGTACCTGTGTACTATCATATTCCTACAATTGAATCGGTATCACACATACGATCTTATTAATATCAGCTTGCCTCTTCTTTTCCCTCGTCTTTTTTTTTGTTATATATTGCCTAAACCTATTCTCCCCCTAAAATTATAAAACCATCATGGATTAGAGTTTTAGGATTTTAATAGGCAAGGAAATACACCAATAGTAATGAAACTAATTTAACATTAAACAAAGACAAGAGAATAAAATAAAACAAAATTAAAAATGTAAAAAATAAAAGAAACTAGACACGACGCATCGGACTATACATGGTCATCTTCAGGAATGACCTCACTTTTCTTTTTAACGCCGTGGACCTCTAACAAATATAAAAAACGTGGTTTGTCAAATGCCTTTGTATAGAGGTCAACACGTTGAAAATCCGTATTTATTTTTACCACATCGATTAAGTTCTTTTCAAAGCAGTCACGTATAAAGTGATATTTAATACCGATGTGTTTGGTCTTTGGATGTTGGACCGGGTTCTTAGTAACTGCAATTGCAGCAGAGTTATCAACAAAGATAGGTGTAGAAGAGAAGTTCAAAACGTAATCCCGCATTTGCTGTTGAATCCATATGATTTGAGAATAGCAGCTTGCAGCAACAACGTATTCAGCTTCACAGGTTGACAATGCAACCGAGGTCTGCTTCTTACACTGCCAGGTTACTAATCTTTTTCCAAAGAACTGACACCCTGATGATGTAGACTTGTAGTTCATCTTGCAGCGGCCGTAATCCGAGTCGCTATACGCTGTAAGGTCAAAGTCATCATCATGAGGGTACCACAACCCAAGTATGGGTGTGCCCTTCAGATAACGAAAAATCCCTTTGACCCCAATTAGATGTTCACCTTAAGCTTCGCCTGATATCGTGAGCATAAACATCTAGCATACATGATATCAGGTCGGGAGGCAGTGAGGTACATGAGAGATCCGATCATCCCTCAGTACATAGTGGCATCTACCAGATCACCATTCTCATCGGGTGCTACATCATGGTTTGTAGCAAGTGGAGTGCTAGCTGTAGACCTATTCTCCATGTCAAACCGACTGAGAATTTCCCTTACATACTTAGTCTGATGTAGGAAGATCCCATTTGGTGTCTGATCCACCTGTAACCCGAGAAAGAACTTCATCTCCCCCATTGCACTCATCTCAAACTCAGCCTTCATTACTGCTTCAAACTCTTTGCATAATTCTTCGTTCTTTGAGCCGAAGATTATGTCATCGACATAGCTTTGTACCAGCAGTAAATCTCCATCCTTTTCTTTGATAAACAATGTATAGTTAATGACTCCCCCGCGAAAACCGTGTTTCACAAGATGAGTCGAGAGTTTCTCATACCAGGCCCTCAAAGCTTGATGAAGCCCATATAGTGCCTTGTCGAGTTTGTAAACTCTATCCCGATGATATGGATCCTCAAATCCCTCGGGTTGACTGACATACATTGTCTCTCGAATCACACCATGAAGGAACGCACTCTTCATATCTAGTTGATAAACTTTGATTTTCATATACGATGCATAGGCAAGGAAGATGCGGATTGCTTCCATCCGTGCCACTGGTGCAAACACTTCATTGTAGTCGATACCCTCAACTTGTCGAAAACCCTAAACGACAAGCCGAGCTTTGTTTCTGATGATCACACCCTGATCATCTTTCTTGCATTTCAAGACCCATTTGGTACCGATGACTTTAGCACCTTTAGGTCTATTTACTAGAGTCCATACACCTAACTTCTTAAACTAAAGAAGTTCTTCCTGCATGGCACTCACCCAAGCCTCATCATTCAGTGCTTCACTTACATACTTTGGCTCAAAGCGAGACACAAAGCAGTGGTAGGCACCATCGTGAAGGTATCCCTTTTCCATCACAGAGGCATAATCAGCTGAGTACAGCTGATTTCTAGTCTGAACCCCTAATCTCACATCTCCTATAACATTATCCAAAGGATGATAGATGTTTAGGCGTGAGCCAGGAGTTGTTGGAACAACTACCTCAAAATCAAGATTGTGAACATTTGGTTCTGAATCTGAGGCTATAGGAGTCTGAGGTTCTGACATCTCAGACGCATCATTATGAGATGCTTGTGGACTTGAGGTAAGAGGAACCTGTGCATCCTGGTTGTTCTGATCATTTTCCACATTTTCTTCATCAGAGGAGGATCACTCACCTCAAGTGCTCCCCCTGAATTGGTAGATGATGAACTTTGTGAACTAGATGGTGTGGAGTCTTGAGACGGTGTGTTCAAGACATCATACATCACCTTGTTTGCCAACTCGTCTTCTGAAGCAGAAAAAGGAATATTGGAGGATTTGAAGAATCCATCATAGTCAAAGAAGTAAGCAGGTCCTTTTCCAGCAAAATCCCTTCATCAACCTTCTCACTAAATTTCCATCTCTGAACATCAACGTTACACCACACCTCTACTTGACCCGTTGAGTTGTTGTAAACTCTCTTGTTCGGTATGTTGTATCCTAGAAAAATACCTTCATCAACCTTCTCACTAAATTTCCTTCCTGAGTCTTCTTTAGTAGTGTGCATGGAGCACCAAACGGCTCGAGATACTCTAAGTTAGGTTTACATCGTTGTAGTAACTCGTAGCACGTTTTTCCATGGCGTTTCACTACCAGAACTAGATTAAGCGTGTAACATGCATTTGCTACTGCTTCATTCCAGAATTGAATAGGTAGTTTCGAGTATGCCAGCATAGTGTGTGCCGTCTCTATCAAGCTACGATTCTTCCGTTCAGCAACCCCGTTCATCTGAGGAGTGTAGGCGGAGGTGAATTGATGCACAATTCCCTTTTCCTTGCAATAGGCCTCCATCCACTGATTCTTGAACTTGGTTCCGTTGTCTGAGCACACCTGTCGTATCTTCAACTTGTATAGGGATTCCAGTGTAGTTACTAATTCCTTGAAAGATTCAAATGCTTCTGATTTGGATTTCAGAAAATTACCCAAGAGAATCTTGAGTAGTCATCTGTAACTACATAGCAATAAAAGTCGCCTGCGATGCTTCTTGTACTGACTGGACCAAACAGATCCATGTGAAGGAGCTCAAGAGGAAGTTCGATAGAATGAACTTTCTTCTCCTTATGAGACTTTTTCGTCTGTTTTCCCTTTTTGCATGCCACACAGAAATCCGGAAGTTGGAATTTTTTGACATTTACTTCTCTCACGAGATCATTCTGGACCAAGTGATTCATCTTCCTTGGATTTATGTGTCCCATTCTCCTATGCCAGGAGATTGAGTCCTTCTCAGTAGCTTTGGACAAGAAGCACTGAACTTCATGATCCGCTGTAGAGGCCTTTGAGAGATCCAAAACATAAAGATCATTATATCTTGAAGCTGACATTAGAATTTGGCCCTCCGAAATCACGTAGTCCTTCTTTAGAACGTAGCACTTCTTGTTGTCAAAGACTACCTTGAATCCTTTATCACAAATTTGAGAGACTGAAAGCCAATTATTTTGCAATTGTTGGACGTAGTTTACCTTATCAAACTTGACTTTCTCATTTCCCACTTCCCCTTGGGCTGTGATGTACCCGCCTTTGTTTCCAGCAAATGAAACATGCCCTCCTTTGATTTTTCTGACGTTTGATAAGACAGCTATGTTCCCTGTCATGTGCCTGGATGCTCCGTTATCTACAATCCATGTGTTAGTCTCAGCACTATAGCGAACACCCTGCACATTCAATGAAAACATTAGTTCATGTTAGGAACCCAAGCCTTCACTGGCTTGGGTTTTCCTGAGGCATCACACATCATAAACTCAACCCATTGACCATTAGAGGTTGAGGGAAGCTCAGATTGGAAGTTTGTTCTCATTTTCAGATGCTGAGGCAGATTTTTCTTTCCATAGACCAGCTTTGTGTAAGGCCTATTTGTGATAGACAGACGACTGGCTGATGGATTGAACTTTGGGTTCACTAACCCTTTTTGGAGGCGTCACTAAGTTCCTCTTAAAAGATCTAGGTGTAGATACTAAAAGTTCTACTTTCCTCCTCGGTGTCTGATAATAAGGACACTGAGACGTTATGTGACCATACTCTCCATAATTATAGTAGGATATGATTTTAACTTTATGGTTTACTTGTTTTGGTGGAGATGTAAAAGTCACGCAGTTGACCTTATTATGCTTGGATTTAGACACTTCTTTATTAGATGTATGACTTGGTTTTACAAACTTAATTGCTTTACTTGGTTTTACATCTTTTATCTCTTGTTTACTTGGACTTTGACATGACGTTCGTGATTGATTAATTTTTATAGTCTTTTTGGGTTCTGATTTGACTTGGTTTGACCCAGACTTCAAATTAACCTTTTCAAATTCAGTTTCCAGGTTAACACAAGGCATCTTTCCTTTTGCCTTTGAAGTGGCCTCCTTTTGTTTAGAGTCAGATTCATGTGATTTACTTACGGAATTTGATCACTAACAAGAGGAGTGGACACCACGTGATCCTTGATGGGGTTATTGTTAATCGGTTTACTTTTGGTGTTCATCAAGGTCTCAGGTGGTGGTGGAATCAATTTGTATCCCAGCCCCTCCCCATTATTTCTCTCTCTCACTAAGTCTTGGACAATGTGTGATGAGCTTGTCCAACTATGCAGTTTCTGTTTTAAAGAGTTGACTTCTACTTCTAAAACTGCTTTCTGCTTCTTAGTGTCCTCTAGGGAGTTTATATAGTACCTAATGTCATTTGCTTAGTTAAAGGCGACTACCTCTGTTTCACTAAGCTGTTTATTCAATAGGTCTATCTTTTTTTTATAACTGTGCTCGTTTAGTTTTAACACTCTATTTGTCTCAGTGCATAGTTCTAGGTCCTTTACTAAGTTATTATTATGATCTAATGACCTAGCAAATTTTAAATCTATACTTTATCTAAATTTATTACAATCTAAACAAGCATGATTATTAAATAACTGGTCAGTAGTACTTACCTGAGATGTTGAAGATGAATCAACCATGAGTACATAATTTGTTGTCTCCAGTTCTAGTGACTCTGATTTTGATGTAGATTTCTTCTTCAGGCAGGTGGTTGACTACGGGTGCAGTGTCTTCAGAATTTGACATCGCAAGCTCTACTGCTATGTCTCCCACACTAGCAGAATTGTCATCAATGTCCTCCACATTAGCTATGTTGGACTCTCTCGGTGACACGAACCGAAAGCTCCAGTCCTGTCCTTCATCCTCATTAGCAGTCAAGGCTTTGAGGTCCTTGCTTGATGAGGTAGCACTGCTAGATGTGACTTTGTCCTGACGATTGAATGACGAGAAGGGATTGCCATTGCCAGTCTTCTTAGGCTTTACACACTCCCTCTTGAAGTGACCCTTCTCACCACAGTTGAAACAAGTAACCTTTAACTTGTCGAAGCCAAAGGTTGTGTCCTTGGTCGCATGTAACATCTTGTAAGTTTGAGTTAATTTAAAGTTAGCCTTGTTAAATTTTTTTTTACATGGGCTAATTGTGTTATTTATGAAAATTATTGGCTGCTTATGATTATTACCTTAAGTGCTCTTTTGAATTTGTAAGGTTACAATATTTATATAATAATAATAATAATAACAATTATAAGAGTAATAATAATTATGTTACTAATAATAATAATAATAAGAACAATAAAGGTAAAATGAAATGTAAATTTTTAAACTTGAAAATGTTCAAACATTAAACTTAAATTTAAACTCAAGGGGCCTCCTTGTCAATTTTGAAACTGTGAAAATAAAGTTTGGGCACGAAATAACAACCTTAAAACTTCAGGGACCATTTGTGCAAATAACTAAAACTTAATCCAAATTTTTCCCCCTTAACCGCGTTCCGGCCGGAAATCCGGCGAAGCTCCGGCGAAGCTCCGGCGACGGCCAAAGTACCCAAATTATTTGTTTCGAAGCCCAAAACCGACCCAAATCGTGTCGTTTACACGTTTCGAACTTGATTACTCGATTAAATTGCATTTAAACATCGGTTTCGACCCTAAGAGATCGTATAACCGTTATACATTGAAACATATGGCCGTTCGAGCATTTACACATCATAATAGTCCAATTAAACTAACCTAAACGACTCTCTATCAATCATTAATCGAATACCATCCTCAATTGCATCTGAAACAACCACAATATGCAAATTTAACTTCATATTCTTATCGCGAATCTTCACCACTCGAACACCACCATACGAGCTCGCTAACTACGAATTGGCAGAGGGCTTTTCATCTCAGAGATCATTTGAAGCTACCTGTGCAACGAATTAGATTACCAGCAACGTTTGATCATCGATTGGACATAGGGAGTGCGCAACCTGTTCTTCGTGTTGAATACTTCTGACTTGTCATCAACCGGTAATTAATCACCTAAACCCACTCGTTTAATCACGGGTAACAAAAGCCCCATGATTGTAAAGATTAATAGAATCATCTACGGTTGAATTGGATCAAAGTTTGATTCTAGGGTTATGTAATTTGGGGGTTTTTCTTGTGATTATGTTTTAAGTTCTTAAAACCAAAGTAAACCGCGGCTGGATGCCTTGGTTTACCGGTTACACACTCGTTTGCAATCTGGAGGTCCCGGGTTTGAACCCGGGCACCCTCCACCTATTTTTTTTGGCTTTTTCAGCCTTTAAAAATTATTGAAAATTTTCTTAAAATATTTTTTTAATCTACTAAATAGTTGTTTGTTCAAATATCATGTTTAAATATTTTCTTTTTATAAAATAAACACTAAATATTGTTATAACTCACTAAATCAATACTTGTTCAATACAAGTATATATTATTATTTAAAATAAGGGTTATTTTAAAAGTTTGTTTTAAATTATATTTAGTTTCTTCTAATCCTTGGTAGTAAAACGATTAAATAAAATATAGACTCAAAGCATAATCAAAAGTTTACATGTTAACATCTCAAATTCCATTTAAAACCTTAGTTTCCGTCGAAACGTTAAACTTATTATAATTAAACTTTAACCTTGTGTATATATATATATATATTAGGTGCCTTGTGACGTGCATCTTGGAGCAACGTTTATTATCAATCTTATTAATCTTCATACTTATACTTTTAGCCAAGTGAGTATTTCCATACCCCTTTTGCTTATTTTCACACTTTGGGGTGAAACATGTTAACTTACTATCATTGCACTTGTAACCTTATTTGGGACTTGTAAACCTAGGGCAATTCATCTTGTAAAGTTGTGGTTAGTTGAACTTCTGTGGTTACCATGTTATGGCGTTATATGTACAATCATTAACTATTGCTAGCCCAGCGAAGTCATAGATCTATGGGTAAGACAAGCCTGCTTGGTTGATCCGAGTACACTTAGCTGATCGTATATACTGTTAACGTTTGAGACTTGTAAATTTTTGTCGAGGATTGATTGTTGCATTGTTCATAACATCCCTAATCACTTAATTCACTAACTTATGACTTGAATTGCCATCTTTTATATATGCTATGTATTTAAAACTATGGAATGCTCACCAACATTATTGTTGACCTCTTTTATTTTTAACATGTTTCAGGAAACGCCCAAGTTTGATTATCTACACTTTGAAGCTTGCACATCTAGGAATGGACCTAGATTAATAAATAAAATAGATGAATTGTTACATTTATGTTATGTCTTTTATATCCTTTGAGACTTATTTTTGTAATGTGGCAAATGAAATTTATGTGTAAAATATATTTGGATTATTATAGCGTTATGTGGCTATGAACGATCTTCACTCTCACTCCTCGACGTTTCCGCCGTCAAGGTTGGGGTGTGACATCGCAACCAAGTTCTGTCCGGTCTTTTTGACAAACTTTTTAGCTCATCGGACAGCACTTGCCAAAGCCCACATTATGTCCATACGTTCTAACTCCATCTCGTCCACCTATTCATAATCATCATCTACCAGGTGACAATTTCCTATCTTTCCAGCAACTAGTCCATCATAGGAGTGGACCACAACAGCTAAAAGGTCCATGTGTTCTTTGGCCACCTCAACAGTCACATTCCCGAAGTTGTCGGTTTTCAGTTTTGCTGCATTGGCTTCAGGTATCATATACTGGGTGCTAGACGACCCTGACGTTTCAGACCCTGAATGTCTTGACCGGAGGAGTGGCATTGTAGAGTGCAGGATTCTAATCATAGTTGGCCTTTTGGGCTCTGTACTTCATCCTAAGCTCCTCTTCCCTCAATGTAAGGATGAATTTATTTATGTCTAACTTCGAGAGCATCCCATTCTGTCTGAGATTTGAAATGAAGGAAGCCCATTTCTCCGATAGACCATCTGCAAAATTGGATACCTTATCCTCCATTGACGTAGTTACACCATGAGTGTGCATCTCACTCATCAAATGGTAGAATCTGTCGATCATATCATCTAGACCTTCCTTTCCCATTGAAGAGAAGTTGTCAAACTCCTTCTTCAAAGCTTTGGTCTTAATGGCCTTGAGTGAGGCATTTCCGTCATACCTCTTCTCCAACGCATCCCATAGTTTCTTTGCTTGAGTATACTCCAAATACTAATGGAAGCTATCCTTCGGAATAGACTGAGTGAGCAAAGCATATACTTTCTTCTCAGCGTTGTGTTTTACCTTCTAAGCATCTAACATTCCACTTAGAGTAAGTTTAACTCCATCTGCTCCTACGGGCATGCTGTACCCCGACTCTATTACCTCCCACAGATTTGTATCTACTCCATTTAAGTAGATTTCAAAACGTTGCTTCCATTGTGGTAGTTGTCTAACGTTATAAGCTTCGGGGGTTTATTGTGAATTCCACTTCGTTCTCCAACACAGTAGATTCTGGATACGAGTATCTCTACTTGCTGTGTATGCTGAAAACTAGTCCTCCATTTCACTTAACTTTACTATTTAACAAACTGTTGATGCATGCGAATGAAGGTATGCGATTGAACTTATTCGGGCGATTGAACAAATACGGATGGTCCAATCATGCGTCTGAACAAATGCAGTTGGTTCAATCGTGCGACTGAACAAATACGGATGAGTCAGTCAGCCGAATGAACTAATGCGGTTGAACAGTCCGAATGAAATTCTCAATCGTACGAATGAGCATACGAATGAGTCCAATCGGGCGGTTGGAGTATGCGAATGAATTCAGTCGTGCGATTGAGCCAATCGTGCGACTGAACTTGCTGAAGTTTGATAATTCGTAGGTTAAATGTGTTTTGGCCGTAAAATCTCGAATTTTACCAAACCCTAATCGCCGTATGCCAGAAAAAGTAAACTTTTAGGTCAGGAAACGTCTAAGACTCCGTAAGACACAAAAAGATTGCGTTTTTGAGGAAGAAACACAACTTTTGTATCAAAACTATTGAATCAACACGTAATCAAGAGCCAAAGCTCTGATACCACTTGTTAGGATCTGGTATTTGAACGAAACACCAACTGATTAACGTGTTAAACCAAACCAAATAGTGTGGAATCCTATTTATTGGCGATCCAATCGGTGAGAACGCACGTAGACACAATAATGAATTGAATCTAACGTCAAGAATCGATTAGAAATCAATCTACAGCGTTCTATGAACTTAGAGTACGAACTTAGAGTCTTCTGGACGGCTAGGGTACGTCTGGAGTCGAAGTGAATCGAATGCTTCTCAATTGTTTTGAATTGTTAAGTTTTTCCACGAATTAGTGGTATTTATAGGTTAGGGTTGCTCATTCGTGCGACTGAACCATGAGCTTGGTTCATTCGTGCGACTGAACCATGAGCTTGGTTCATTCGTGCGACTGAACCATGCGGTTGATCCATTCGCACGACTGATGTTCAGTCGTGTGACTGAGTCAGACGCATGAAGCTGTTCAGGCGTATGGACTATTTAGGCGCGTGGACACTCAGTCACATGGCCATTCGGACGCATGACCACTGTTTGGGCGCATGGTCCAGTCGGACGCATGTGAACTTCACTTAACCAAAGTTTGAATTTATTCATTATTATAACATATGTATATCATTCAAACAATCACAAACCTATATAATTTATTCAATAAGCGTTATCCAATTAAACATTATGAATCACAACCAAACATTATCATTTCATTAAGTACCCAATATTACATAAGTTCAAGACATTCAAGACATATTACATTGAGATCATGATCTAGGTACATAAGTGTATCAACATATGCGATGTTGCCTTGTGTGATGATGTTGTATGTTGTTATGTTCCTTATTGTTATGTATGATTGTCTTACCGTGGTTTGCATTGAACGTTAATGAATGAAATGAAAGTATTATATAATGTAAAGGGGAAGATAATGAAAAGAGGAACGTAATGATGAATGCAAGCATGAATGAATGAATGGGTGTAAGAATGGCTTGCAAGAGAAAGAAATGAGGTTCACGACTCGTTGAAAGTTGTTAGCTCAACTGTGTATGTATTTACAGCATGCGATCTTGGCTAACTCATAGGGACTATAGACATAGTAGGAGTGTTCAGTCTTGGTGGCTGCTCCGATACGTGTGATGTGGTATTCACTGTGTGTTATGTAGCGTGCGATTTTGGCTACCTCATGCGGTTCATACACACGGTAGGGGGTTTAGTTTTGGTCATTTCCCCGATACGTGCGATGTGGTATTTACTGTGTTTGTAGTGTGCGATTTTGCTAACCCATGAGATGGTGTGCGATTTTGGCTAAACCCCTAAGAGCTCACACACACAGGGGGAGTCTGTCTTAGTGACTACTCCATTGGTGTGATTTGTGCGATATGTATGATGGGTACGAAGATATGAAGGTGCGATAAATGTGAAATGTGCGATAAGTGTGAAATGAACGAACGTAAGAAAGGAAGTTATGAATGAATGAAGCGAATGATAATGTAACCTGCGATGATGAACAAACGAATGAAAGTTAGAATGTATGAATGAATGGAAGTTAGCGAATGAATGATGAAGATAATAATAATATTATCTATGTGTATGTATGATGTATGATCACATGAAAGTAAAGAACGTTTTAACGAAAGATAAAGTATGTTTAATTATAAAACTAGAACTCACTCAACAATGCTGACTTTTATGTGTTTCCAGTTGGCAGGTAATGTTGCTGAGGATGGCACGAGGCGGCTACTCAGCTCTTTTGGATGACATTCTTTTGATTAATTTTTTTACATTGTAATGCGAACGAATGATGTTTTGAAAAAGAACGCTTGCATTAACCTGCAAAAGCAATTGTAATGATACAAAGTTATTTTTATGTTTCCGCTGTGATGATTTATCAATGTAAAAGTAAATTTATATGATTTATGTGCAATAATTTACTAGCTGTAAGCGTCTCGGGAATGGGGCCTTACAATGCGGCTCCAAAAACCTGGCTCGCGAGACAGTTTTTTGAACTTGGTTTTGAATTTTGAAACTTGTAACTAATGCTCGTTTTGAATGATAATTATTTTCAATTTAGTCTGTGCTAATGACCATTGTTGTTATACACTAACGATCATTATTTTCAATTTAGTCTGTGCTAATGACCATTGTTGTTATACACTAATGATCATAATTATGTATCAATAATGGTTTAAATTCGATTATGGATTTTTGATTATATAAACTAGTTCAAGTGCAGATGATTAAACACACCAAAATCACATCCTTTCTCTCTCGATCTCCTCTCTGTGCTACCTCATATTATTCTAATTAGGGGGAGTATTTTTACCCTACTTCTAATAGATCGTTAATAGTTTGAGAAAAACAATTTCTTCTCTCCATTATCTTCTACAACCCGCCAGCCTCTGAGCTTTGGTTTACGTACGAGCTCCGTCTACTTCTTATAAACAACACATGATTTCTAGAGTTGAAGGCATACCATCAGGCTTCAGGGCTATGTATCTTACTATTAGTCTAATGCATTTAAAAGCATCTTCCAAAGGGAAATTTTTGTTAAGACGTTGATCCATAATTTTCTTCATCTTGTTTTTTAGAAGTTTTAGGTGTGTGAATGAATATCTAAAAATTATGGTGAACATTTTGTCCTATATTGGTGTGGGAACAAAGTGAGATGTGTTTTATAAGAAGTTGGCTTACCACTCTAGTGTATCTTTATGATACATTTTGTAGCAAGTCCTACCCTCGCACCGGGGGGGGGGGGGTGGGCTATCACATCCCGCAGACATGAATGTAGCTCCAAAACCTGGGCCCGCGTGAGGTAGTTTTTTGAACTCGGTTTTGGATTTTGAAACTTGTAATAGATGCTCGTTTTGAATGATCAATATTGTCATTATTATTTGTAGTCTACTATGCACTAATGGCCATTGTTATTATGCACTAATGACCATTGTTATTATACACTAATGACCATTGTTATTATGCACTAATGATCATAATTATGTATCAATAATGGTTTTAAATCGGTTATGACTTTATACTATATAAAACAATGTAAGTGTAGAAGATTAGAAACACTTATGTGCTCCAAATTATACAAATAAACACTTCAATTATTCTAGAAACTCTTACTTAAAATGATGATTTGATACTTAAATTATTCATATTATGTTTTCAGGCTTGGAAAAGACCAAGATGAATACAAACAGCTTAAACAAAGAGAAATTGAAGAAAACAAGCTCTGGAATTCAAGTATGGGGTCGTGCCTCATTAAGCGCCCCCTGATCACCTAAAACATGCCCCTGCTTAAATTAGCACACGCCCATGATTAGATATCTGATAGGACAAAAAGTACCGTACCCAAAAAGTAGTCATAAGGGTGTGCCTCATGAGTCACGGGTGTGACTACCCCAATCACGGGGTTGAGCTTCTGAGCGTACGAGCTGACCAACTTACTTAAGCATTGTACTAGCATAGGGCCGTACCTTTTAGGCATGGAGCCATGCTTAAACACTCAAGAAAACCTATAAATAGGACTTTATTTGCAAATTTGAAGAGAGCTTTTAGGAGGTGAAGTGCTTGTGTTCCCTCTCGAGAATCGAGCCTTTAGAGATCCTTAGAAGGTTTTGGAGGTTCATTCAACATTTAAAAGAAGCTTAGGATCATTTAACATCATCCATAGTGGATCACCAATTTGATTGTTCTAATTTACCGATGATTTTCATTACTATCTTCTATCTTTATTGTTATGTTCAAGCTTGTTGATACATGTATGTCCCTAGATCATGATATGTGATGTAATAGATCTTGTTTGGTATGATTAATGAACTGATATTGATAGTCTGTTAGTTATAATGTTTAATAGTTCATTAATGAGTCGTGACTGAATTGATTGGTTTATGATTATTTGAATGGTTACACATTATGTTATATTAATTAACTAAAACATTCAAACTTAACTTAATGAAGTTCTCATGCGAATGAACCATAAGCATGAAGAACTTCACACGATTGACTCAGTCGCACGACTGAACCAGGGGACTGGATCAGTCGTACGACTGTAACATAAGATTGGCTCAGTCGCACGACTGAACACTCAGTCGTACGAATGAATCAACCGCATGGTTGAATCGCACGACTGAACCAGACTAATGGTTCAGTTGCACGATTGAATAATACCAACCTATAAATACAACTCAATTCGTGAAAATAGTACTCTCGATCAATTACGATTCCAGACGAACCCTAGCCGTCCAGAAACCTTCCAAATAGTTCTCCAAGTTCATAGAACACATTAGATCGATTCCCTATCGATTTCTAACGTTAGTTTCAATCCTTGATTGATTCTTCGTGTGTTCTCACTGATTGGATCGCCAATCAAATAGGATTCGCACTATTTGATCTGGTTTACACGTTAATCTCTAGGTATTTCGGTCAAATACCAGGTCCTAACAAGTGGTATCAGAGCTTTTGCTCTTGATTACGTGTTGATTCAATCAAGATTGCATAAAAGTTTGTGTTTTTGCACTAAAAACGCAATCTTTGGCATCAAAAGTGATCTTGGAAGTTCCCTGCTCATCGAATTTGGTTTCTACGGACTTAGGCGATTAGAACTTGTGAAATTTCGAATCTTTACGGCTGAAACCCGTCAAACCTAGAAATTTTCGCAAAACAGCAGCTTCAGTCGCACGAGTGACTCATTCGCACGACTGGAATCCATTCGCATTGCTCATACGCACGATTGGACATAGTCGCACCCTCATTCGTATGACTGAACCGTTCGTTCGCATAGCTCATACGCACCAGATTCATTCGCACGACTGAACCAATCGCCCATTTCATTCGCACGATTGAACCAATCGCAGAGTTTATACGCACGATTAGCTCATTCGCATCCTTCAGTCGCATCAGTGAAAGTTTGTTTGATTAGATTATAAGTTTATTAGTCATGGAAGATCAGATGTCAGCCTTTACTGCTGGGAAGGACTCAAGGATACAGAATCTGCTGTTGCTTGAAAATGAGGTGGGGAATCACAATAAACCACCAAAGCTTTTGACTTTAGATGAGTTTCCCCACTGGAAACAACGTTTTGAGATCTACCTTAATGGAGTAGTACCTAATCTGTGGGAAGCCATTGAGATTGGTTATAGTACGCACAGAAAGTAAAGTACAATGAAGAGAAAAGAGTGTATGCATTGATCACTCAGTCTATCCCCAAAGACATATTCCACCAGTATTCAAAGAACAAGCAGTCCAAGAAACTGTGGGATGAGCTAGAGAAGATATGATGGGAATGCATCATTGAAGGCAATCAAGGAAAGGAGTTAAAGAAGGAATTCGATAACTTCTCATCAATGGTAAAAAGTTTGGACGAAGTCATAGACAGATTCTACCACTTGATGAGCGAATTGCATACACATGGAGTGACTACCACCATGGAAGAGAAAGTAAGCAACTTCGCAGACGGATTGCCTGATAAGTGGGCTACATTCGTGTCTAACCTGAGACAGAATGGAATACTTGTAAAGCTGGACATAAATGACTTCATTCTTAAGTTGCGAGAAGAAGCACTAAGGATGAAGTATAGAGCTCAGAAGTCTTCGTACACACAAAATCCAGCTTTATACAACGCCACGCCTCAAGCTAAGACATCTAGAGCACCCCTCCAGACTGCTTTTGTGTCTAGCTCGTCAGGTCCTTCACATGCTTCTCCTTCTGGATCAGACACGTCTGGGTCATCATGTACCCATTATATTGGATCAGAAGCAAACGCTACCAAACTGAAGATCGAGAACCTCGGTAATGTGACCGTGGAAGTAGCTCGAGAGCATATGGATCTTTTAGCAGCAGTGGTTCATTCATATGATGGACTTGTTGCCGGGAAGATTGGAAACTGCCATCTGGCAGATGAGGACTACGAGCAGGTGGATGAGATGGAGCTTGAAAGAATGGATATAATGTGGGCCTTAGCAAGTGCTGTCCGGAGGCGAAGAAGTTTGTGAAAAAGACTGGACAGAACTTGGTTGCTACTAAGGATACCACCTTTGGCTTCGACAAGAGTAAAGTGACCTGCTTTAACTGTGGTGAGAAGGGGCACTTCAAAAGAGAATGTGTCAAGCCAAAGAAGACGGGAATGGGAACCTGTTCTCATCCTTTACTCGCCAAGACAAGCAACCCTCTAGTTCTACTTCATCAAACAAGGATCCAAAAGCCTTAACTGCTCATGATGATGAGGACAGGATTGGAGTTTTAGGTTTGTCTCACCAGGAGAATCTAACATTGCCAGTGTTGAGGATATTGATGATGATTCTGCGAGTGAAGGTGAATAGCAGTTGAGATAGCAATGTCACATAGTGAAGAAACAACTGCAGCAGCCGAGGTCAGTTACAAACCAATTGAGGAAGTTTCCACGTCAGAGAGAAAAAGTCAGAATCACCAGAACCAGAAACATCTGATGCTGCACTGATGGCTAACTCTTCTGAACCAACTCAGGTAAGTACCACTGACCAAATTTTAATAATCATGCTTGTTTGAATTGTGACACTTTTAGGAATAGCATAGATGAAAAATTCGCTAGGTTATTAGATCATAATGATAACTTAGTAAAAGATTTACGTCTGTGCACCGAGGCTAATAGAGTACTAAACAAAATGAGCATAGTTATAAAGAAAAATAGACCTATTGACTAAACAACTAGGGAAACCGAAGTAGTGGCTTTTAACCAAGCAAATGACATTAGGTACTATCTAAACTCCCTAGAAGAACTAAGAAACAAAAGGCAGTTCTAGAAGTCGAAGTTAATTCATTAAAACAGAAACTGCATAGTTGGACTAGTTCTTCACACATAGTTCAACACTTAGTGAGAGAAAGGAATAACGGGGAGGGATTAGGCTACAAAGTGGTTCCACCACCACCTGAGACCTTGATGAACACTAAGTCTAGACCAGTAAATAATAACCCCATCAAGGATCATGTGGTGACTACTCCTCTTGTTACTGATCCACACCTCATGTTCATCTACTGAATCTGGTCAGAAACAAAAGGAGGCCACTTCAAAGGCAAAGGGTAAATTGCCTTGTGTTAACCTAGAAAATGAATTTGAAAAAGTTAACTTAAAGTCAGGGTCAAACAGAGTCAAATCAGAACCTAAAAGGACTTCAAATGCTACTTTTTCACATGCTTCAAGTCAAAAACCAGTTAACCAAAAGTGAAACAGGTTAAAGAAAGTAAATTTTGTTAAATCAGAGAAAACATCAAACATACAAGAGTCAAAAACTAAAGTGGTTGATGTAACTAGAGTGTCACACACTTCTCCACAAAGAAAGTCTACTCATAAAGTTGATAGCAGGTCATGCTACAACTGTGGAGAATGTGGACACATTGCTTCCTATTGTCATTTCTATCAGACACCTAGGAAGAAGATTGATCTTCAGGACTCTAGACCTAGGTCTTCTAAGCGGAGTTCTCTAACTCCCTAGAAGAGCTAGTGAACCTAAAGTCCACCTGTAAGCCAGACGACTGTTTATCATAAACAGGCATTGCACAAATCTGGCTTATGGAAAGAAAAGTCCACCTACGTGTCTAATACTGATGACAAGAAGGAACCTGAGCTACCCTCACCCTCTAAGGGTCAATGGGTGGAGTTTATGATGTGTGATGCCTCTGGGAAACCCAAGACAGTCAAAGCTTGGTTCCTAACCTAAACTAATTCATTTACTTTGTATGTGCAGGGTGTTCGATACAGTGCTGAGACTAACACGTGGATTATAGACAGCGGAGCATCCAGGCACATGACAGGAAATAGAGCCTGTTATCTAACGTCAAACAAATAAAAGGAGGGCATGTTTCCTTTGCAGGAAACAAAGGCTATATCACAGCTCAGGGAGAAGTGGGAAATCAGAAAGTTAAGTTTGATAAGGTGAACTACGTTCAACAACTTCAGAACAACTTACTTTCTGTTTCCCAAATCTGTGATAAAGGATTTAAAGTCATCTTCGATAACCAGAAGTGTTACGTGCTGAAGAAAGAATATATGATCCCAGAGGACCAAGTTCTGATGACTGCTTCAAGATATAAAGACCTTTATGTCTTGGATCTGTCAACAGCTGCTACAACGGATCATGAGGTTCAGTGTTTTTTATCTAAAGCTACTGAGAAGGATTCAATCTCCTGGCATCGGAGAATGGGACACATTAGTCAAAGGAAGATGAATCATTTGATTCAGAAGGATTTAGTGAGAGGAGTAAATGTCAAGAACTTCCAACTTCCTGACTTTTGTGTAGCTTGCAAGAAAGGCAAACAGACAAAGAAGTCTCATAAGGAAAAGAAAGTTCATTCAATAGAACTTCCTCTTGAGCTTCTTCACATGGATCTGTTTGGTCCAGTTAGTACAAGGAGCATTGCAGGCGACGTGTACTGTTTTGTGGTCACTGATGACTACTCAAGGTTCACTTGGGTAATGTTTCTGAAATCCAAATCAGAAACTTTGGAGACATTCAAGGAATTAGTAACCACACTGGAATCCCTCTACAAGCTAAAAGTTCGACAAATACGCTCAGACAACGGGACAGAATCAAGAATCAAGGGATGGAGGCATACTGCAAGGAAAGGGAATTGTGCATCAATTCACTTCTGCTTACACACCTCAGATGAATGGCGTTGCTGAGAGAAAGAACAGGAGTTTGATAGAGACAGCACGGACTATGCTGGCAGACTCGAAACTGCCTATCCAATTCTGGAATGAGGCAGTGGCAAATGCGTGTTATACACTGAATCGAGTCCTAATAGTCAAGCGCCACGGAAAGACATGTTATGAGCTACTACAAAGACGCAAACCGAATTTGGAGTATCTTGAACCTTTTGGCGCACCGTGTACACTTCTGAAGAAGACACAAGAAGGAAAATTCAGCGAGAAGGCAGTTGAAGGAATTTTTCTAGGATACACATACCGAACAAGCGAGTTTACAATAACTCAACGGGTCTTGTAGAAGTGTGGTGTAATGTCGACGTTCAGAGATATACCACACCACCTACAGGCAAAGGACCTGCATACTTCTTCGATTATGATGGATTCTTCAAATCCTTCAACATCCCTCTCTCTCCCTCGGATGATGAGTTAGCTACTAGGATGATGTATGATATTCTAAATACACCATCTAGCACACAGGGAGAATCATCTACTCAGTCAGAAGGGTAGTCGATGACAGTGACTCCTCCTCTGAAGATGAAACTGAAGCAGATGACCAAACAGTCAGGAGGAACAGGTTTCAGTTCCTGAAAGTCCACAAGCATCCATAAGTGATGCACCTCGACTTCGGAACCTCAAACTCCACCTTCCTCAGATGCAGAACAAAATGTTCACAATCTTGGTTCGGAGGTGACTGTGCCGACTACTCCAGGATCACGACTAAACGTCTATCATCCCCTTGACAATGTTATTGGAGATGTCCGATCAGGAGTACAAACCCGAAATCAGCTATACTCAGCTGATTACGCCTCAGTTATGGAAGAAGGTTACATTCATGATGGTGCTTATCGATGTTTTGTTTCGCAGGTTGAGCCAAAATATGTCAGTGAAGCACTAAATGATGAGGCGTGGGTGAGTGCCATGCAAGAAGAACTTCTGCAGTTTAAGAAGTTAGGTGTATGGACTCTGGTTGATAGACCTAAAGGTGCTAAAGTCATTGGCACCAATGGGTACTAAAATGCAAGAAGGATGACCAAGGAGTCATTATCAGGAACAAAGCTCGACTGGTGGTTCAAGGTTTTCGCCAAGTCGAGGGATTGACTATAATGAGGTGTTTGCACCCGTGGCAAGGATGGAAGCTATTCGTATCTTCCTTGCCTATGCATCGTACATGAAGATTAAAGTCTACCAATTAGATGTGAAGAGTGCATTCCTTCATGGGGAAATCAGGGAAACAGTCTATGTAAGTCAACCCGAGGGATTTGAAGACCCTTATCATCGGGATAGAGTTTACAAGCTCGACAAAGCTTTATATGGGCTTCATCAAGCTCCTCGAGCTTGGTATGAGAAACTCTCGACTCATCTTGTGAAACACGGCTTTCGCAGGGGTCATTGACTGTACACTGTTTATTAAAGAAAAGGATGGCGACCTACTGCTTGTACAGATATATGTTGATGACATAATCTTCGGTCAAAGAACAAAGAGTTATGCAAAGAGTTTGAAGCAGTGATGAAGAAAGAGTTTGAGATGAGTGCTATGGGGGAGATGAAGTTCTTTCTCGGGTTACAGGTGGATCAAACACCTAATGGGATCTTTCTACATCAGACCAAGTATGTAGGAGACATTCTCAGTCGCTTTGACATGGAGAATGCTTCTGCTGCTGGGACTCCACTTGCTACGAATCATGATATAGCACCTGATGAGAATGGAGATCTTGTAGATGCCACTATGTACCGAGGAATGATTGGATCCCTCATGTATCTCACTGCCTCAGACCTGATATCATGTATGCTACATGTTTATGTTCCAGATATCAGGCTAAACCTAAGGTCAATCATCTGATCGGGGTCAAAAGGATTTTTCGCTATCTAAAGGGTACACCCACACTGGGGTTGTGGTATCCTCATGATGATGATTTTGAGCTCACGGCGTATATGACTCGGACTACGGAGGCTGCAAAATGAACTACAAGTCTACATCAGCGGGGTGTCAATTCTTTGGGAGAAGATTAGTTACATGGCAGTGTAAGAAGCAGACATCGGTTGCATTGTCAACCTGTGAAGCCGAATATGTTGCTGCTGCAAGTTGCTGTTCACAAATCATTTGGATTCAACAGCAAATGCGGGATTACGATTTAAAATTCTCATCTACTCCTATTTTTGTTGATAACTCTGCTGCAATTGCAGTAACCAAAAATCCGGTTTAACATCCTAAGACCAAACACATCGGTATTAAATACCACTTCATAAGAGACTGTTTTGAAAAGACTTAATTGATGTGGTTAAAATTAATACTGATTTTCAACGTGCGGACCTCTATACTAAAGCCTTTGATAAACCACGTTTTCAATATTTGCTAAAGGGCAACGGCATTAAAAATAAAAGTGAGGTAATTCCTGATGAGAATAATGTGTAGTCCGATGTAGTTTCGTTAAAGTTTATTTTATTTTATGTTATCTGTTTTTTTCTTTTTGTCTGTTATATTTAACTCATGTTATTTTGCTGTTTATTAAAATCCAAAAATAATTAAATCCGAAATGATTTTAGTATTTTAGGGGGAGCATATGTCAGCAAGTTAACATTAAAAAAATGAGGGAGAAGGGGTAACTAGCTGAAATAAGGTAGATTGTGTCTGTGATACCGATTCAATACCTTTGGAAATGATAGTACACAGGAACAAATCAAGAGGGACTTTAAAATTTAAGTTTGAAAAGATGCAAAAGTTCAAAGTATAAGTCTGTGTAGTCTAAGCAATATAAAAAGGGAAGATGATAGAAAACTGGCAACTCCTAAGGTGACACAAAGAAAGTAGACTTAGAGGCTGCTAGACCACAAATGATATGTTGGTAGATTCAACACAATAGACAATTAGACCTGATTGGTGATCTCAAGATCAAACTAAGTTGTTCAACTGACTGTGGGCTTCCATCTTATCACTGGTTAACACAATCAAATATATTCCAATAAGGGTAATGAGCATTTAAATGCCACAAAAGTGTGCGGATGACCATAATTAGAGCAAAGCAAGAAAAAATGAAAGACAAATGCAATAAAGCTAATGACTTATGTTGTTGGTGCATATTGTGTCAAATAAAATAAGCTGCTCTAACAAGGGATAGGTTGTGTGCCTCTCTGCTGTGCGATGGCACTGACCTGAGGATAAGCATAACCTAGATATTCTAGAATTCATTGTTGTTTGCCGCCTCTCTGCTGTGCGATGGCACTGACCTGAGGACAGGCTTCTCTTTGAAAGCTCTAAGAATAGTCTCTTCTTGTAATAATACCCGTAGACCGCTCAAAACCTCTGAGGAATGTTGATTACCATATAGTGTGGGATCCACAAATGTTAGCTGAAATAATTAAACCTAAATCAGTCACCAGTCTGCGTCAAAAGTCTGTGTATGGATTTAAGTGGACAAACATACTGACAATCTTAGTGGCTACATTCTCAGAGTTCAAATCAATGTGAAAATCTAAGAGTTTCAGTATGATTTCCTTAAGTTGCTAACGACTCTGGATGAACACCGAGAATTTAAGCATCAAAAGTTTTTAACAAGTCCCAAATGATTTGATGTTCCTGTATGATTCCAAAATTGAATTGGTCCAGATATGATCAATCTAAGTTGAAGCTGTCTACTCCCAACCAAATCCCTTAGATTTCCATCTTAGGGTTTTATCTCTCACAAAAAGTCCAAAAATAAACTTTAGTTGTGTAGTTAGTTTAAGTTTCTATGTTTATCTTTTAATTTGTGTGTCTGTCGGACTACATCAGGGAAATCAGAAGGGAATTAACTTACCTAAAAAGGTCATGTCTGAGATGGCACATGTTTTTCAAAGTTTAAAAGGTCACGTCTGAAGTGACTGAATTGGTTAAGAGTTACAATGTTATTATCAAAAGTGAAAAGGGTCTTAATAGTAAAAGTTCAAATGACTGAAACTCACTAAGTGTGACCCATTCGCACGAGTGGATCATGGTTATCGACCAACTATGCGAATGGCTTCCAATCGGCCGAATGGACATGAAAATGATCCATTCGACCGAATAGAAGGGGGAGAATGAAACAGTAGACCGACTGAGGCTCAGTCGGTCAACTAAAGAGGCGAATGAAGGAGACCGAATGAGTCAGTCGACCGACTGAGACTCAGTCGGCCGACTGAAAGCGACCGACTGGACCAATCGCACGATTGAACCTCAGTGCCCGAATGAACTGTGCGAATGAGGCCAGTCGGCCGATTGAAATTAGGGTCAGTATTTAAAGGGCCTCAGTCGATCGCATCTCACTCATCACTCCCAATCGCACCCCAAATCGCTCTCTTTCCGTTACTCTGCCAAAATCTCTAGAGATAGTTGTTCACATTGCAATTCATCTTCTGACTTTCGATTGACAAGAATAAAGGTACATTGCAGTTCAATCTTGTAGAAATCAGAAGATTTTAAGTCCAATTTGGGTTATTCGAATGAAACTTTGATGGAACTGAAAAATGCCCTAATAACCTACATAAACTAAGCTAAATGTTAAAATTAAGTTTACTAGGTCATTAGTGACGAGATGGCGAGTCCAATGAACTAGATATAGAGGTTTAAAAAACAAAAAATTGGTGAAACTGAAAATGTGAATCGCACAGTTGGTCTTCATGCGATGGACAGCATGAACTTCAGTCGCACGACTGAAGGGCTCAAACTGCCCATACGCATGGCTGAACCATGCGTATGAAGTTCAGTCGCATGACTGAGTAACCGCATGAAGGTATATGCGTAGGAGCCCAATCGCACACACTGAGATACGTATGGGGTCAATCGCACGACTGAACCCCATTCGGACCATTCAATCGTACGACTGAACCCCTTTTGCACGGTTCAATCGCACTGTTGAACTCAGTCGCACAACTTCAATCGCATGACAGAAAGATGTTCTTCAAGCTTAATGAGTTCATGACTTTCTTATTAAATGGTACTAATGTTTACTATCTTTGTGTAACAGATGGCGAGTAGATGGACTATGAGCACAAAGCATAATATATGTGCCCATCTGGACTTAACATCCAGAAATGCTGCAGAATTCTCTGGCATTATCACGTTTCTATTGATCACGGATTACGCATGCCATCTCTACCCCTTGAACCCCATACGATCCATTCAACAAGCCTTCTGGGAAGGCGCTACAGTTGATAGATCATTGGAACCTCACTGCATAAGAAGTTCCATATTTGGCGAGGATATTACGTTTCTGAGGAAGATCTAGGATTGTACTTCAATTGGGGGATGACGGTGACTGCCCAACCCGTTTACACCCCCTCACTGTCAGAGGATGTTTTCTCAGAGCAATACTCTGGGGACATCAATTCAGGGGTACTCAACAAGAGTAACCTCTGTCCTCAGTTTAAGTACCTTGCACACATGCTGCTCAGTGCATGGCTTCAAGAAAAGGTGGGTTTGATGAGCTATCGGATCAGATGCAAAACGCATACGTTGCGTTGGTGCTGAACCATCCGTTCAGCTTCTCTAAGATGATCTTCACCTATCTGGGGAGAACATCGAGGGAAAGGAAGGAAGCCTGTGTGTACCCACGGTTATGCAAATGATAATAGATCAGAAGCTTCCTTCCCTGCCAAAAGAACAGGAGGATTCGGTGGTATTAGAGGTAATGGATGACACCACCCTGGGAAGGATGAAAGTATACCGGGGAAAGCAAGTGAAGCCTCCGGTCAGGAGGTTGTTTGGTCATCTTGCCAGAGAGGGACTATGTTGCACCAGAAAAGGGAAGGTGGCGTCACGTGGACAGTGACTCTGAGGTGGAACAGATAGCCCTACCCACTCTTGACTCAGATGAGGATGACAGTGGGGATGATGCTATTCCACCCAGAGGCACTGTGTCTGATTCTGTTCCCCCTGTGTCTGTCTCATCTGCTGAAGTAACTGAGTCAGCGGGATTTCATCAAGATTTTGTTCTTAACGAGGAGGATGAGGATGAATTGGATGAGCCACTTACCCGAACTGTGGGAAGGAAAGTTGTTCACAGAACATGGGTTAAGGGTTGTTGGTGAACAACCGAGAGGCTCCGGAGATACAGAAACTAACCAACTTATGCTCCGGGGTCCTCAGGCGGGATTGGAGGGGAATTCCTCCTCAACTGGATCAAGGAGGAAGAGAATGGCAAATCCCCATGGCCAGAAAAAGAAGAAGCGAAGGGTAACCTTTATCACTACCACATTCCGCCATACCTTCCCACATCCACCATACCTTCCACCACTACCACCTCTTCAGACACACCATCCACCACCATACCTTCCCCCACAGCAACCGCAGACACCACCAGACCGACCCCACACAAGACAGACCCCAGCCACCACTACATCATTCACCCCACATTCACCACCACTATCATCCCGACCTGACCCGATATTTACCACCACCCCACCAACCACTAGCACCAAACGAGCCCTCAGCCTATCCCTCACACACCTATAGATCTCCTCTACATCCAATCGGGGTAGAGGAATAGCTGTCGGCGTTAAATAGAATGGTGTTGCGATTGCTGGCGGCTGATGAGGAAAAGACAACTCAGATCCGCCAGCTTACGGACCTGACTGCTGCACAATCGCATAAAATTGCAGAGCAGGATCAAGTAATTGAGGAGAAGGCCCAGCAATTGGCTGCTCAGAGCACTTAGATGGACCAACTCCGAGCTCAAAGTGTCGCAGCAAGTAAGCAAATAGAGGAGTTGGAAAAAGCTAAGAGGACATTTTGCTAAAATTGAAAGGATCAAAGGAGGAACCTTTAAAGATAAGGGATGGAGACAGAGATAATGAAGATGATGAAGACGATGATGATAATGAGAGTGATACTGATGAAGAGAAAACGAAGAATGGTGTGAAGATGAAGACACTGACGGCGGAGAAGCAGCTGAATCTGTCTCAGCTCCAGGGCAAGAGAAGAGAACAAAAAGACAGATCAGTCAGCTTCTGCTTCTGCACCTTCACGTGAAGAGCCGAGTATTCAGGATCAAAGTAAATAGTAGATGTTTATGTATTTATTTACTTTTGTATTCTGTATGAAAAAAAACCATGTACTAAATGTTTATATTAAGTTAATGCATTTTATTTGATAGATTACTATGATTTGAGTGTGAAATGTGTAAATCAAACAGATCCAAAGTACAACAGAGATGAGTTTGATATTGCTCCCCTTCAACAGGTCAAGTCTCAACTCACAATGATTCTTGATCTGCAAGGGATTGTGAGAAGGTCAGTGAGTTATACCCCTGAAGAAGGTGAAATAATTCATGACCTATCTAACGAGAAACTGGCAGAGATGTTCAGACTCAATCCTGATGAAATTGTCAAGGATGCTCAATAGTTGATTCAACCAGTGACGAAGAACTAAATGACGTTGATGAAGTTGAGGTTGAAGATATTGCTGCTGAAGAGTACCCTCAGTACGCTGACAACGAGGGTAATGTGGTCCCCAATCTGGGTGAGTCTCTAGTCAGTGATATGTTTGAGGTACTAGACAAGATGGAGCAGGAAACAGGAAAGACCGAAGGAACCGCCCAAGCCTCAATGATGACGTAGACATTCGAAAGGCTGAGTGGGCTGAATGTTTTAAAGAAGTCAGAGCCCAACGTGCTGCACCGAAGAGGGATGCCTACACCAAGTTCTACAGCGTCAAGAAACATCCTACGGTGTCAGGCAGGATTATAGCATGGGCATATTTTGATGATCTTAACGTTTATGCCGTTAAGAGGGAGAAGGGCATAGAGTACTTTAGATTTCCACATGATCTAAGACTCTACCAGGTTTGAACTCAGCACGCTGGCCAAATTGAAGCTGTTGTATGCTGACCCGAAAGATGTCAGGCTGGTTTGAGGCTGCCCTAAAGAAAGAGTACCACACCAGGTGGATTAACTTCAGACCTCAACAACCTACAAGGTATATTAGAAGGTCTGAGCTGGATGCCATTACTGGAAAACCAAAGATTGTGTTGAAGTGGAATCCTCCGCGCACAATGTCAAGAATCCCACTTCGGGAAATGACAAAGGATTTCACACCACACTTTAAGTGGTGGTACTATGATTGGAGAACTGCTGAAGCTGTCATAGTTCAGACAAAGGGGACCAAATGGATACCATCAGGGTATTCGACCCAATATGGCTAACCAACTTGTCTGCTAATGATGTCTATACATTATACAAGTGGCCACTGTCTATGACACACAAGACATTGTACAAGCCCTCCAGTTCCAAAACGTTATACGACTTTGCTCGCGTTTGATATTCACGCAGGAGTCACACAAGAGGACAAGTACAAGAATATGAGGAGGGGTAAGGAAGAAAACAAGACATTAGAGAGATCTAGGTCCAAGGGGGAGTTGTTGATACATGTATGTCCCTAGATCATGATATGTGATGTAATAGATCTTGTTTGGTATGATTAATGAACTGATATGATGTATAGTCTGTTAGTTATAATGTTAATAGTTCATTAATGAGTCGTGACTGAATTGATTGGGTTTATGATTATTGAATGGTTACACATTATGTTATATAATGAACTAAAACATTCAAACTTAACTTAATGAAGTTCTCATGCAAATGGCTCATGCGAATGAACCATAAGCATGAAGAACTTCACACGATTGACCCAGCACACGACTGAACCAGGAGACTGGATCAGTCGTACGACTGTAACATAAGATTGGCTCAGTCGCACGACTGAACACTCAGTCGTACGAATGAATCAACCGCATGGTTCAATCGCACGACTGAACCAGACTAATGGTTCAGTCGCACAATTGAATAATACCAACCTATAAATACAACTCAATTCGTGAAAAATAGTACTCTTGATCAATTACGATTCCAGACGAACCCTAGCCGTCCAGAAACCTTCCAAATCATTCTCCAAGTTCATAGAACACATTAGATCGATTCCCTATCGATTTCTAACGTTAGTTTCAATTCTTGATTGATTCTTCGTGTGTTCTCACTTATTGGATCGCCAATCAAATAGGATTCCGCACTATTTGATCTGGTTTACACATTAATCTCTAGGTATTTCGGTCAAATACCAGGTCCTAACAAAGCTCATTATGAGCTAAACGCCATTTGTTATCCTAATTTAGTGAAAACTTATATAGCTTGTGATGAATTAATCGTATGGTTTATATTATGTTAATGTTATGGTAATCTTGGGAAAACTTTTTGGGTAGCATCTACATTTGAATAGTAAGTTATAAACTTATGATTTGTAATTGAGAATGTCATATAAGGTTGAAAAATATATGAACTAACTTTTATTCGCGAAACAAGTCTTTGTAATAAATCCATGGTTAATGAACTAGAAATGGTTATTAAAAATCATATCACCTTAACTTTTTGATCATTTGTGGGTTTCCTTTTATTAGTCTAGAAATCTACAATTATTGTTATGGTTTTCTAAAATTAATGGTATGTTAGAAATAAATATGATTAGCTTTCTTTTTAGCATTAAGTTATATTTTTAGAAATAGTATGTTAAAAGGTTATAGGAGATCTACCTACATTACTAGTGACTTTTATGGTATATTCAAGATGTTGATAGATTTTAGTCAATTTTTGTTTCACTAAACGTGTGATTTTTATCGTGTCTCTTAACAAGTCTGATCGTGTAACCTGTTTCTAAACAGGTGTGTGTCGTTTTTGGAAAAAATGACACAATCAGTTATCGTGTCATCAACATGTTAGCACTTATCATGTTCGTGTAATATCCTATTGTGTCTTATCATGTCGTGTCTGATTTGTTATGCCAGCCCTACTTATCATTTTCTAAAACATAAAATTGATAGTCAATTATAAAGGTTGTGTGTCCATGGACTGATGCTTGGTTCTTACCAACACTATATTACCTCACGACAAGTACACTTGCCTTTTATGTGTGTAGTTTAGCATTAGTAATACCAGTTGAAATTGAATATGGGAGAAAAACCTTTATCAAAATGTATATACTATCCACACACACTACACACCAAAATCACATCCTTTCTCTCTTCATATCCTCTCTCTACTGTTGTAGCTCCGTTTATGTTTCAGGCAAGTGCTCAAGTCCGGTAGTATGCATTTGCTGCTTCGAACCAGTGTACCCTCGTAATGGATCATGTATCCGTTTAAGGGAATTGTGTCAAACACAAGCCCGATTCATGCTTCAATGTAATTGTTTTTTTTTCTTTTCAGATCGTTGACGTGCTTTGGCCTTCATAATAGTACACTTTTGTAACAAACTTAAACAAATTTCTTTTTACTAACTGTTTTTATATCGGTTTACGTTTTAGAATGGAATCCTCCCAGCCTTTGACCACTATTGTTTCTGCAATCATGACTTTTGTTGTCGCTGTCATAACTGCTTTGGTTGCACAATTGCCTAATGCGGTCACAATGCATGCTAAGAAACCAAAAAATTCATCCGTGTGAATTTCAAACAGTGGCAGAAAAAGATGTTTTATTATCTGACCACGTTGAACCTAGCAAGGTTCTTAACTGAAACCGCTCCCCATGTTGAAGGGAAAATGGATGCTCAATCATTGATCGTGGTTCATGCTTGGAATAATTCGGACTTCTTATGCCGGAATTACATTTTGAATGGTATGGTGGATGCTCGATACAATGTGTATTGCAAAGCCAACACTGCCAAAGAATTATAGGAGTCTTTGGACCGTAAATACAGAACGAAAGATGTAGGTACTAAGAAGTTCGTGGTGGCTAAGTTCTTGGACTTTAAAATAATAGACTAAAACTATCATGAACCAAGTCCAAGAATTGCAAGTTATTATTCATGATATTCATATGGAAGAAATGACACTAAGTGAGACATTCCAAGTTGCTATTATGATAGAAAAGTTACCACTAAGCTGGGTTGATTTCAAGAACTGTCTCAAACATAAATGAAAATAAATGAGCATTGAAGGTCTTGCTGTTCGTCTTCATAGTGAAAAAGATAACAAAGTTTCTTTTAAAAGGCTTGATGGTCATGCAACAACTAAAGCCAATGTTGTTGAACATGTCCAATCTTCAAAAGGAAACAAGAACAATGGGAAGGTGGAAGAAAGAATCATGGGAAAGGCTTCAACCTTGGTCCTAAAGGGGGAGTCAGGAAGAAGAAGTTCCCTGGAACTTGTTATACTATAGAAAGTAAGGCCATTGTTAAGGATCGTGTACAGGACGATCTACTAACTGATTAACGTGTAAACCGAATCCAATAGTGCGTAATCCTATTTGATTAGCGATCCAATCAGTGAGAACGCACGTAGAAACAATTATGTAATTGAATCTAACGTTAAGAATCGATCTACTGCGATCTATGAACTTGGAGTATGATCTTACAGGTCTCTGGACGACTAGGGTACGTCTGGAGTCGAAGTGTGTTCAATGCTTAGGTTTTTCCATGAATTAGGTGGTATTTATAGGTTAGGGTTACTCATTCGGGCGACTGAACCATTTGCATGGTTCATTCGTGAGATTGAGCCATGCGGTTGATCCATTCGCACGACTGAGTGTTCAGTCGTGCGACTGAGTCAGTCGCATGAAGTTGTTCAGGGTATGGACTATTTAGGCGCATAGACACTCAGTTGCATGGACATTCGAACGCATGACCACTGTTGGGGCGCATGGTCCAGTCGGACGCATGAGAACTTCACTTAACCAAGTTTGAATGTATTCATTATTATAACATTATGTATATCAATTCAAACAATCACAAACCTATATAATCTAGTCAATATGTGTTACGCAACTCATTAATGAAATATTAAACATTATGAATCACAACCAAACATTTACATTTCATTAAGTACCCAAACATTACATAAGTGTAAGACATTAAAGACATACTACATTAAGTTCAGAAACTAGGGACACATGTACCTACAAACTCTCCCTTGGACCTAGTTCCATCTAATGTCTTACCATCTTCATAACCTCTTCATACTTCTTGTACTTCTCTTCTCTTGTGACTCCTGCGTGTATCTCAAACGCAAAGTAGAGTCGTATAACGTTCTGAAACTATAGAGCCTGTACAATATCTTGAGAGTCATAGAATAGTGGCCACTTGTATAATGTGTATACATCATCTGTAGACAAGTTTGTGAGCCACATAGGGTCAAATACCCTGGTGGTTTCCATAACACCATTCTTGTTTAGGACTATGACTGCTTCTCCTATCCTCCAATCATAATACCACCATTTAAAGTGTGGAGTGAAGTCCTGTAGCATCTCCCATAAAGGGATCTTTGACATTGTTCGTAGTGGACTCCACTTCAGCACTATCTTCGGTTTTCTAGTAATGGGATCAACCTCAGACCGTCTGAGATACCTCGTTGGATATTAAGGTTTGAAGTTGACCCATCTGGTATGTTACTCTCTTTTAAGAGCTGCTTCAAACCAACCAGACATCTTGCATGGATCAGCGTATAGCAATTTCAGCTTCGCTAGCTGGTTCAGCTCAAATCCAGGAAGAGTCTTCAGGTCGTGTGGGAACCTGAAGTACTCAATCCCTTTCTCACGTTTAACTGCATAAATGTTGAGATCTTCAAAATATCCCACGCAATGATTTTCCCTGACACCTTATGATGTTTCTTCACTTGTATAGCTTGGTGTAGACAGTCGACTTTGAAGCACTGCGTTGGGCTCTTATCTCTTCAATACACGCAGCCCACTCAGCCTTTCTAATATTAACTTCAGCATCCAAGGCTTGGGCCTTATCTTCAGTCTTGTCAGACTCTTCTTCCATTCTATATAGAGTTTCAAAAGTTTCACTGACAAGGTTGTCACCCAGATTGGGAACGACATTACCTTCAATGTCAGTGTACTCTGGATAGTGTTGGAGCTCAACGTCGTTGAGCTCATCGTCACTTTCAACTTGGACTGTTGGAGCATCCTTGACAATCTCATCAGGATTTAGCTTGAACATTTTAGCAATTTGCTCGTCAGTGAGATTATGAATGATCTCTCATTCTTCAGGAGTGTACATCACCGATCTCCTGACTATACCCTGCAGATCAAGAATCATCGTGATCTGAGTCTTGATTTGTTGGAGGGGAGCAACATCATGTTCATCCCTCTGAAAGTTTGGATCTGCTTGATTTATACATGTAACACAACAATCATTAGTTAATAATCAAGACAGAAATACCAACATTAAATATAAACATTCATTACAATAATGTGATACAAGATTCGAATACATATGATTTAAATAAAGTAAATAACTAAATATTACTCTTATCCCGTATCCTCTACTCTTCTGCTACCGGGGCGGATGTGGAGGCACTCTGCTCTTGAGTCTTTTGGTCCTCCGTTCGCTTGTAGATGTGGCACCTGCAGCAGAAGAATCCTCTTCATCATCATCAACATCTGCATCCGCATCACCTTCATGATCATCACCATCATCATTCTCATCATCATCATCATCATCATTGTCATCATCATCACTCTCATCATCATCAGCATCATCGTCTCCGTCTCCTTCTCCGATCTTCAAGGGCTCTTCAAGGGCTCATCATCACCATACGGTTCAGCGCTGATAGTTGTTCCTCTATCCCAATGGGAGGTAGAGGTGATCCAGATGTACATGGAGAGAAGGATGATGGTGCAGCTGGATGGCTAGTGGTGGTGGTGGTAACAGTGGTGAAGATTGGGGGTGTATAGATGAAGGTGGTGGTAGTGTGGGTGTGGTGGATATGGTGGTAGATGGGGTGGTAGTAGTGGTGGTAGGTAGAGTGGTGGTAGTGGTGGTAGTGGTGATGAAGGTCAGTCTTCTCTTCTTCTTCTTCAAGCCGTGGGGCTGAGCCATCCTTTTCTTCCTTGAGCATTCGAGGAGGATGCTCCCCTGGAACACAGCTTGGCTGATCGGGAGCAATGTAGGATCAGTGTCAGTCTTTCCCGACCCGCCAGGGCATTCACCAATCGCCCGGAGCCCTCGCTCTGTGGCAACCACCTTGCTGCCAACAGTCCGAGTTAGGGGCTCCTCATCCGTATCCTCTTCCTTGTCAGGTTGTAAATCCTGATGGAATCCGGCATCCTCAGTCTCTCTGTGGGTGGGTGCTGGAGATGCTATATTAGTAGTAGGGGCCCTCGGTTGAGTGGGCCCTGCATCTCCACCAGCACCGCTGTCGTCGTCATCTGAATCATCATTTGGGAGCTCGATCTGCTCAGTATCTAAGTCACTGTCATCGTGGCGCCACTTTCTTCGTGACGACACCACATAGTCTTCACGGGCCAGATGCCTAAACAATCGCCTCACAGGGGGTTTCACCTGCTTCACCCTATATACCTTCATCCGACCCAAGGTGGTATCATCCATCACCTCGAATGCTACGACATCCTCCTTCTCCTTTGGCAACGAAGGGAGCTTTTGGTCAATGATCATCTGCATGAATCGTGGGTACATGCAAAAGCCCTCCTTTCCCTTGGCCTCTATGTACTCCACCAGGTTGGTAAAGATCATCCTGGAGAAGCTGAACGGATGGTTCAGCACCAACACCACATAGGCGTTCTGTATCTGATCAGACAACTCATTGAACCCCCTCTTCCATGAGGCAATGCACTTGAGCAGCACATGGGCTAAGTACTTAACTAAGGACACATGTTGCTCTTGTTGAGCACACCTGAGTTGATGTCCCCAGAGTACTTGGCCCGCAAAAAACAGCCTCGTACTGTCAGTGGATGTAGACGGGTAGGGCAATCAGCATCATCCCCGAACTCTAATACTATCCTGAGATCATCCTCAATGATCTTTATGGCTGACCAAAGATAGAACTCCTGATCCGGTGGGGCTCTGAGGTCCTGTCAGCAACTACGCCTTCCCAGAAGGCCTGCTGATTTGAGCGATAGGGTGTGCACGGAGTCGAGATGGCACGAAAGATCCTCAATCTCCGTAGAAAGGTGATAATGCCAGAAAAGTCTAAAGCATTCGTGAGGTCAAGTCTACATGAGCACAAATGTTGTGCTTGGTGCTCATAGTCCAACGACTAGCCATCTATTACACAATGAATATAAACGTTAGTGTCAGTCAATAAGTAATGAACTTAATCATTTGAACATGAAATTCTCTGTTTTTTCGTGCGAATGACAATGTGCGACTGAGATCTAGTCGTGCGAATGACCTCATACGTATGACTTAACGTGCGACTAAACTCATATGTATGCTATCTCATGCGTTTACACCAGTCATGCGACTGAACTCATACGCATGGTTTAGCTGTGCGATTTGGCCATTCTTCCCTTTCAGTCATGCGACTGAGGTTCATCAGATTGTCCATTCGCATGACAGACTAACTGTTCAATTCAAAATCAAATTTTGAGCAAACTTTAATGTTACACGTCATGGTTTGGCTCATTAGACTCGCAATTCACCGACAAAACACATTATGACCTTTAATTTTACAGTGGACTTAGTTTTACTTGTGTATTAGTGAAACAAAGTCATGGTTCCTTTTAGGGTTCGTTTATGTCGATTAGGGCATGAATCGATGGAGATTCTCATGGATAGCACCACATTATACCTGTATAATCACTATAGACCATCAGTAAGCAATAATCAAGGATCTAGAGTGCTCAAATAAGAATCGGCTAGAGTAACGGTGTTTCGTGTGATTTAGGGGAGATTTGGGAGTGATGAACAACTGCGACCGACTCCCCCTCTATTTATACTAGGGTTTACTTTCAGTCGTGCGACTGAGCCCAGTCGCATAGTTGATTCATGCGACTGAAGATCAGTCGTGCGACTAGCACAGTCGGTCACCTTCAGTCGTACGACTAGACATCCATTGTGCGACTGAGTCATTCGGTCACCTTCATTCATGCAACTAGACACATTCGTGTACACCAATCGTACGATTGATCCTTACTCATTGTCCAGTCGTGCGAATGAGTCATACTCAAGATTGATTGACTTTATGACCATTCGACAATAAATACCCTTTTACCTTTTGAATATACTTTATGAGCATTTGACCATCTCAGACATGATCATTTTAAGCTTGAAAAACCTTTGATCACCTCATACGTGATACTTTTAAAATACTTTGTCACCTCAGACGTGACCCATTTTATTTGAAAGCATGTGTGGTCACCTCAGACGTGACCTTTTAGATGATAAGGTTCCCTATCAACTTCCATGACATAGTCCGATATAAAACAAACTGAAATTGACAAACTTAATACAGAATTAAAGAAATAAAACTGAAACTTAAACCTACGACATGCTTTTGTGTTTTTATGAGGGTTAAATACAAAGATGTAAATCTAAAGAATTATTTTTATGAAAAAGCAGCTTCAATTCATTTAAACCATACACGGACCAATTCAATTTGGAAGCATACATGATATTCAAATCATTCGGGATAATTATTTAAAACCTTTGATGCTCTATTCTTGTTTTTTCATCTAGAGTCATTTAGCAAATTTAGGAAATCATACTAGTACTATTAGGTCCCCACACTGATTTGAACTTTCAAGAATTGTAGCCACAATGATTGTCAGTATACTTGTCCTCTTAAATCCATACACAGACTTTCAACACCATTTGGTGATGGTTTAAGGTTTGTTTATTTCAACAAGCATTTGTGGATCCCACACTTATATGGTAATCAACATTCCTTAGGAGATTTTTGAGCGGTCTGAGGTTAGTATTCAAGAAGAAACTATTCTTAGAACTTTCAAAGAGAAGCAAAGCCTCAGGTCAGTGCCACCGCACAGCAGAGAGGCGGCAAACAACAATGAATTCTAGAATATATAGGTTATGCTTATCCTCAGGTCAGTGCCGCCGCATAGTAGAGAGGCACATAACCTGTCTTCTTGTGGAAATTTCATTCTTTTTGCAAAGATCTCACCAACAACATAGGTTATCAATTTGATTGTATTTGCATTATTTATGTGCTTTTGCTCATGCTTTGGTCTTACGCACACATTCGTGGCGTTTATTTTGCTCGTCACCCCTTATTGGAATCTTGTTGATTGTGTTAACCAGGGATAAGTGTTACCTACAGCTAGTCAAACATTTTAGTTTAATCTTGAGATCACCATAAAGGTCTAGTAATCTATTGTGTTGAATCTACCGACATATCATCTGTGGTCTAGCAACCTCTAGGTCTACTTTCTTTGTGTTACCTTAGTAGTAGCTAGTTTATCTATCATATTTCCTTTTATATTGCTCAGACTACACAGACTTATACTTGAGCTTTGCATCTTTTTCAATTTAAAATTTTAAAGTCCTAAATGGTTTGCTACTGTGTACTATCATATTCCAAAGATTGAATCAGTATCACACATATTTTTTTATACTGTCTAAACCTATTCTCCCCCTAAAATTTTAAAACCGTAATGGATTAGCATTTTAGGATTTTAATAGGCAAAGAAATAAGACCAATTTTAATTAAACTACTTAAAATTAAGCAAATAAAAAAAATTGGAAAATAAAAGAAAATTTACAAGACGCATCGGACTACACATGGTCATCTTCAGGAATGACCTCACTTTTCTTTTTAACGCCGTTGACCTCTAACAGATATAGAAAACGTGGTTTGTCAAAAGCCTTTGTATAGAGGTCAGCGCATTGAAAATCTGGGTTTATATTTACCACATCGATTTAGTTCTTTTCAAAGCAATCACGTATTAAGTGATATTTAATTCTAATGTGTTTGGTCTTGGGATGTTCGACCGAGATTTTAGTGACTGCAATTGCAGAAGAGTTATCAACAAAGATAAGAGTAGAAGAGAATTTGAAACCGTAATCCCGCATTTGCTGTTGAATCCATATGATTTGTGAACAGCAACTTGCAGCAGCAACGTATTCGGCTTCACAGGTTGACAATGCAACCGAGGTCTGCTTCTTACACTGCCAGGTTACTAATCTTCTCCCAAAGAACTGACACCCTGCTGATGTAGACTTGTAGTTCATCTTGCAGCCGCCGTAATCCAAGTCGTTATACGCCGTAAGCTCAAAGTCATCATCATGAGGATACCACAACCCAAGTGTGGGTGTACCCTTCAGATAACGAAAAATCCTTTTGACCCCAATAAGATGGTTCACCTTAGGCTTTGCCTGATATCGTGAACATACACATGTAGCATACATGATATCAGGTCGTGAGGCAATGAGATACATGAGAGATCAAATCATCCCTCGATACATAGTGGCATCTACCAGATCACCATTCTTATCAGGTGCTACATCATGGTTTGTAGCAAGTGGAGTTCCAGCTGTAGAAGCATTCTCCATGTCAAACCGACTAAGAATATCACCTACATACTTGGTCTGATGTAGGAAAATCCTATTTGGTGTCTGATCCACCTGTAACCTGAGAAAGAACTTCATCTCTCCCATTGCACTCATCTCAAATTCCGCCTTCATTGTTGCTTCAAACTCTTTACATAATTCTTCGTTCTTGGAACCAACGATTATGTCATCGACATAGATTTGTACCAGCAGTAAATCCCCATCTTTTTCCTTGATAAACAATGTACAGTCAATGACTCCCCTGTGAAAACCATGTTTCACAAGATGAATCGAGAGTTTCTCATACCAGGCTCTCGGAGCTTGATGAAGCCCATATAGCGCCTTGTCGAGTTTGTAAACTCTGTCCCGATGATATGGATCCTCAAATCCCTCGGGTTGATTCACATACACTATCTCTTGAATCTCACCTTGAAGGAACGCACTCTTCACATCTAGTTGATAAGCTTTGATCTTCATATAAGATGCATAGGCAAGGAAGATGCGGTTTGCTTCCATTCTTGCCACGGGTGCAAACACTTCATTGTAGTCAATACCCTCACTTGTCGAAATCCCTGAACAACAAGCCGAGCCTTGTTCTAATGATCACTCCTTGATCATCTTTCTTGCATTTCAAGACCCATTTGGTGCCAATGAACTTAGCACCTTTAGGTCTATCCACTAGAGTCCATACGCCCAACTTCTTGATCTGAAGAAGTTCTTGCATGTCACTCACCCATGCCTCATCATTCAGGGCTTCACTAACATACTTTGGCTCAAACTGAGACACAAATAAATGATAGGCACTGTCGTGAAGGTATCCCTTTTCCATCATAGAGGCATAATCAGCTGAGTACAACTGATTTCTGGTCTGAACTCCTGATCTCACATCTCCTATAACGTTATCTAAAGGATGATAGACGTTTAGACGTGAGCCCAGAGTTGTTGGAACAACCACCTTAGAATCAAGATTGTGAACATTTGGTTCTGGATTTGAGGCAATAGGAGTCTGAGGTTCAGAAGGCTCAGAAGCATCACTGTCAGATGCTTGTGGACTTGTGGTAGTCGAAACCTGTTCATCCTGGTTGTTCTGATCATTCTCTACATTTTCTTTATCAGAGGAAGAGTCACTCACATCAAGTGCTCCCCCTGAGTTGGTAGATGATTGACTTTGTGAACCGGATGGTGTTGAATCTTGAGACGGTGTGTTCAAGACATCGTACATCATCTTGTTTTCCAACTCGTCTTCGGAAGTGGAGAGAGGTATGTTAAAGGACTTGAAGAATCCATCATAGTCAAAGAAGTAAGCAGGCCCTTTTCCATTAGGTGGTGTGGTGTATCTCTGAACATCAACGTTACACCACACCTCTACTTGACCCGTTGAGTTGTTGTAAACTCTCTTGTTCGGTATGTGTATCCTAGAAAGATCCCTTCATCAACCTTCTTGCTGAATTTTCTCTCCTGAGTCTTCTTCAGCAGGGTGCATGGAGCGCCAAACGGCTCGAGATACTCTAAGTTAGGTTTACGTCGTTGTAGTAACTCGTAGCATGTTTTTCCATGGCATTTAAATACCAGAAATCGATTGAGCATTTAACATGCATTTGCAACTGCCTCATTCAGAATTGAATAGGCAGTTTCGAGTCTGCTAGCATAGTTCGTGGGGTCTCTATCAAGCTGCGATTCTTCCGTTAAGCAACACCGTTCATCTGAGGAGTGTAGGCAGAGGTAAATTAATGCACAATTCCCTTTTCCTTGCAGTAGGCCTCCATCCACTGATTCTTGAACTCGGTTCCGTTGTCTGAGCGAACTTGTCGTACTTTCAGCTTGTATAGGGATTCCAGTGTAGTTACTAATTCCTTGAAGGATTCAAATATTTCTGATTTGGACTTTAGAAACATTACCTAAGAGAATCTTAAGTAGTCATCAGTAACTACGTAGCAGTACAAGTCGCCTGTGATGCTTCTTGTACTGACTAGACCAAATAGATCCATGTGAAGAAGTTCAAGAGGTAGTTCTATGGATGAACTTTCTTTTCCTTATGAGACTTCTTCATCTGTTTTCCCTTCTTGCACGCAACACAGAAATCGGGAGTTGGAAGTTTTTAACGTTCACTCCCCTCACTAGATCATTCTGGATCAAGTGATTCATCTTCCTCGGATTTATGTGTCCCATTATCCTATGCCAGGAGATGGAATCCTTCTTAGTAGCTTTGGAAAGAAGAACTGAACTTCACGATCCATTGTGCAGGCCTTCGAAAGATCCAAGACATAAAGATCATTATATCTTGAAGCTGACATTAGGACTTGGTCCTCCGGGATCACGTAGTCCTTCTTCAGAACGTAGCACTTCTTGTTGTCAAAGACTACTTTGAAGCCTTTATCATATATTTGAGAAACAGAAAGTAAGTTATTTGTAATTGGTGGACATAGTTTACCTTGTCAAACTTAACTTTCTGATTTCCCACCTCCCCTTGGGCTGTGATGTACCCGCCTTTGTTTCCAGCAAATGAAACAAGCCCTCCTTTGATTTGTTTGACGTTTGATAAGAGAGCTCTGTTCCCCATCATATGCCTGGATGCTCCGCTATCTACAATCCACGTGTTAGTCTCGGCACTATAGCGAACACCCTGCACATTCAATGAAAACATTAGTTCATGTTAGGAACCCAAGCCTTCACTGGCTTGGTTTCCCTGAGGCATCACACAACATAAACTCAACCCATGACCATTTGAGGTTGAGGGAAGCTCAATGTCTTTGTTCTCATTTTTAGATGCTTAGGCGGATTTTTCTTCCCATAGGCTAGCTTTGTGTAAGGCATGTTGTGATAAACAGACGACTGCTGATTTGGATTCACTATCCCTTTTAGGAGGCGTCACTGAGTCCTCTTAAAAGATCTAGTTTTAGATACAGGAGTTCAACTTTCCTCCCTGGTGTCTGATAATAAGGACAATTAGACGCAATGTGACCATACTCTCCACAATTGTAGCAAGATCTGCTTTCAACTTTATGGTTTATTTGTTTTTGTGAGATGTAGGTGACACACAGGTGACCTTATCCTGTTTTGACTTAGACATTTCCTGATTAGATGTATAGTCTGGTTTTACAAATTAATTGCTTTACCTGGTTTTACACCCTTACAATTTGTTTTCTGGACTTTGACATGATTCACGTGATTTATTAGATTTAATAGTCCTTTTAGGTTCAGATTTGACTTTGTTTGAACCTGTCTTTATGTAACTTTTTCAAACTCTTTTTCTAGGTTCACACAAGGCATTTTGCCTTTTGACTTTGAAGTGGCCTCCTTTTGTTTAGTGCCAGATTCAGTTGATTTACTTATGAAATCTGGGTCACTAACAAGAGGAGTGGACACCACATGATCCTTGATGGGGTTATTATTAATTGGTTTACTTTTGGTGTTCATCAAGGTCTCAGGTGGTGGTGGAACCACTTTGTATCCCAATCCTTCCCTGTTATTTCTCTCTCTCACTAAGTGTTGGACAATATGAGATGAGCTTGTCCAACTATGTAGTTTTTGCTTTAAGGAGTTGACTTCTACTTCTAAAACTACTTTCTTCTTCTTAGTGTCCTCTAGGGAGTTAAGATAGTACCTAATGTCATTAGCTTGGTTAAAGGCAACTACTTCTGTTTCCCTAAGCTGTTTGTTCAAAAGGTCTATCTTTTCCTTGTAACTGTGCTCATTTTTTTTAAAACTCTATTAGCTTAAGTGCACAGTTCCAAATCCTTTACTAAGCTATCATTATGATCTAATAACCTAGAAAATTTTAAATCTATGATTTCTCTAAATTTATTACAATCAGAACAAGCATGATTATTAATTAACTGGTCAGTAGTACTTACCTGAGATGTTGAAGAGGAATCAACCATGTGTGCAGAATCTGTTGTCTCTAGTTCTGGTGATTCTGACGTTGATGTAGAGTTTTCTTCTTCAGGCAGGTGGTTGACCATAGGTGCAGTGTCTTCAGAATTGGACATCACGAGCTCTACTGCTATGTCTCCCTCACTGCGGAATCGTCATCTATGTCCTCCACACTAGCTATGTTGGACTCTCCCGGTAAGACGAATTGAAAGTTCCAGTCCTGTCCTTCATCCTCGTTAGCAGTCAAGGCTTTAGGGTCCTTGCTTGATGAAGTAGAACTACTAGATGTGGCTTTGTCCTGATGATTAAAGGACGAGAAAGGATTGCCATTACCACTCTTCTTTGGCTTCACACACTCCTCTTTGAAATGCCCCTTCTCACCACAGTTGAAACAGGTTACCTTTGACTTGTCGAAGCCAAAGGTCATGTCCTTGGTTGCAACCAAGTTCTGTCCGGTCTTCTTGACAAACTTTTTAGCTCGTCGGACAGCACTTGCCAAGGCACACATTATATCCATCCGTTCCAACTCCATCTCATCCACTGTTCATAATCCTCATCTGCCAGGTGGCAATTTCCAATCTTTCCAGCAATTAGTCCATCATAGGAGTGGACTACAGCAGCTAAGAGGTCCATGTGTTCTCTGGTCACCTCAACAGTCACGTTACCGAAGTTATCAGTTTTCAATTTTGCTGCATTGGCTTCTGGTATAATATACTGGATACCAGACGACCCTGACATTTTGGACCCTGAAGTAGATGCTTCTGCTAGACTTGCTGAGCTTGAGACGAAGGCAGTCTACAGTGGTGCTCCAGATGTCTTGGCCTGAGGAGTCGCTTTGTAAAGCGTCGGATTCTGATCATAGTTGGCCTTTTGGGCTCTATACTTCATCCTAAGCTCCTCCTCTCTCAGTTTCAGAATGAAGTCATTTATATCAAACTTGAGAGCATCCTATTCTGTCTGAGATTTGAAACGAAGGAAGCCCATTTCTCTGGTAATCCATCTGCAAAGTTGGATACCTTATCCTCTATCGACGTAGTTACTCCATGAGTGTGCATCTCACTCATCAAGTGGTAGAATCTGTCGATCACGTCGTCCAGGCTTTCCTTTCCCATTGAAGAGAAGTTGTCAAACTCCTTCTTCAAAGCTTTGGCCTTGATGGCCTTGAGTGAGGCATTTCGTCATACCTCTTCTCCAACGCATCCCATAATTTCTTTGCTTGAGTATACTCCGAGTACTTATGGAAGATATCCTTCGGAATAGACTGGGTAAGCAAAGCGTAGACTTTCTTCTCAGCGTTGTGTGTTCACCTTTTGTGCATCAGACATGCCACTTAACGTAAGTTTGACACCGTCAGCTCTACCGGCATGTTGTACCCCGACTCTATAGCCTCCCACAAATTTGTATCTACTCCATTTAGTAGATTTCGAAACGTTGCTTCCATTGTGGTAGTCGTCTAACGGGATAAGCTTTGGGGGTTTATTATGAATTCCCACTTCGTCTCCAATAGTAGTAGATTCTGAATACGAGTGTCTCTACTTGTTGTGTATGCTGAAAACTTGTCCTCCATTTCACTAACTTTACAATTAAACAAACTGTTTATGTGGTGAATGAAGGTATGCGATTGGACTTATTCGGGCGATTGAACTAGGCGAATGGTTCAATCGTGCGACTGAACTAATGCGGATGAGTCAGTCGGCCGAATGAACTAATGCGGTTGAACAGTCCGAATAGGGTTCTCAATCGTACGAATGAGGGTACGAATGAGTCCAATCGTGCGTTTGGGGAATGCGAATTAACTCAGTCGTGCGATTAAGCCAATTGTGCGACTGAACCTGCTGAAGTTTGAAAATTCGTAGGTTAAACATGTTTTGGCCGCAAAAACTCAAATTTTCACAAACCCTAATTGCCGTATGTCGGAAAAACTAAACTTTATGGTCAGGAAACGTCTAAGACACCGTTTGACACAAAAAGATTGCGTTTTTAGTGAAAAAACACAATTTTTGTATCAAAAACGATTGAATCAACACGTAATCAAGAGCCAAAGCTCTGATACCACTTGTTAAGGATAGTGTACGAGACGATTTACTAACTGATTAACGTGTAAACCGAATCAAATAGTGCGGAATCCTATTTGATTGGCGATCCAATCAGTGCGAACGAACGTAGAAACAATTATGTAATTGAATCTAACGTTAAGAATCGATTAGGAATCGATCTACTGTGATCTATGAACTTGGAGTATGATGTTAGAGGTCTTAGGACGGCTAGGGTACGTCTGGAGCCGAAGTGTGTTCAATGCTTACGTTTTTCCACAAATTAGGTGGTATTTATAGGTTAGGGTTACTTATTCGGGTGACTGAACCATTTGCATGGTTCATTCGTGCGATTGAACCATGCGGTTGATCCATTCACACGACTGAGTGTTTAGTTGTGCGACTGAGTCAGTCGCATGAAGTTGTTCAGGCGTATGGACTATTTAGGCGCATAGACACCCAGTCACATGGCCATTCGGACGCATGACCATTGTTGGGGCGCATGGTCTAGTCGGACGCATGAGAACTTCACTTAACCAAGTTTGAATGTATTCATCATTATAACATTATGTATATCATTCAAACAATCACAAACCTATATAATCTAGTCAATATGCATTACATGACTCATTAATGAAATATTAAACATTATGAATCACAACCAAACATTTACATTTCATTAAGTACCCAAACATACATAAGTGTAAGACACACTAAAGACATTACATTAAGCTCAGAAACTAGGGACACATGTACCTATAGCCATAGGGCCAAAGAGTACAAGCTTCCAAAGAAAGAAAATGCTCGATAAGTGAACATGGTTCATAAGGTTGAAAACATTTTTTCTATTGTCATAAACCTCTCAATTTTGGTCACCGAAGTTAATTTGGTCAGCCAAAATAACAAGGATTGGTGGGTCGATATGGGGGCTACCCGCCATGTGTGCTTTAACAAAAGTCTCTTAGCACATTCAAGGAGGTGACTAATGGAGAAAATGTTTTTATGGGAAATTCCACCACTGTCGAAATCAAAGGGGATGGGAATGTGATTATGAAGATGACTTCTGGAAAGGAACTTAGTTTGTCCAACGTGTTGTATGTTCCAGAAATTCATAAGAACCTTGTTTCTGAATGGCAATTGAACAAGTTTGGGTTAAAATGATGTTTGAGTCAGATAGCTCGAGTTGACCGGAAATTGTTTGTATGTTAGTAAGGTTTATGACCTCAATAACATCTTTAAATTGAATGTAATGGTCGTGAATGCAATGAATGAAAAAGCTACTAGTTCTGCTTACTTGTTTGACTCTTCTAATGTTTTGCATGGTAGACTAGGGTGTTGTTTGTTTTTCTGTAGAAAAACGTTTGCAGTCTGCAGACCACATCTGCAGACATCTGCAACAGAAGAGGTGGACCAAACGTTTGCAATCTGCAAAAAAAACTATTTTTTTAACATCTGCAGAATACTAATATTTTGTAATTAAACTAAATCTATTTTTAAACTTTAAAAAGAACTAAACCTAAAAAATCAAGTGTCAACACACCAAATTCACGATCAATATTATATGCAATACTAAACCAATCATCAAACAATTCATCATCATTATCATCTGCAAGTGAATTATGACCTCAAATACTTCCACCATAAACCTGCTTACTCATCTTTCAATCTCTCAAATCTCTCAAGAAACACAATGGCACACTCCTCCCCATCGATTCATTCAGGATGTGAACATCAAAGAAGAGATGAGAAGGAAGCAACAAGCATAAAGGCTTATGATGAAGATGACGAGGATGGAGAAGGAAGCCTTCGATGGAGATGACGGACATGGAGCTTGACTAGAGTGGAACAATTTTTATACCTGGTGGCGGCTCAAAGGAGGGCGCAAAGGGAGAGTGGCGGCTCGGAGGAGGGCTGCAATGTAGGAGCACCGGTGGGGGCGGCGGAGGGGGAGGGTAGCAAGAGATAGGACGGCAGCTTGGAGGGCGGCGGTGTGGGCTGTGGCGTGGGCGGCGGCGTCGGAGACAGGGTCAGTGGGCGACTAGGGGAGAGATTGGTGGGGTGAATAGGGGTAAAGTCTAAAAGTGTTGGGGTAAAGGAGAGAGGTTGAGAAGACTTAAGAAGAGTACACCCAATCTCTCCACGCAGACGTCAGAAGATGTTTGTTAATGAAATGTCTTTCAAAAACAAACACTCTGCGCATTCAAACCTCTTCCCCTCATCAGCCGTGCACGCAGATAAAAGGTGGGGAAGGTTTTTAAACAAAAAAACACACCACCTAGTCATGTTATTTTAATTCTATTCACTATTTGATTAAACTTAACAACATACCAACATTGATATCGACTCAAATGATAAATGTGAATTTGCATCGAAGCAAAGCAAACGAGCTCGTCATTCAAAAAGGTTGAACAAATCATTGAACCCCTTGAGATGATCCATGTGGGGTTCTGAAGCAATTCCATCATGGTGGAACAAATATCATCACGTTCTTGATGATAGTCATGGTATGTTAGAGTGTACTTACTAAGAGTAAGGATGAGGCTATTATAGTTTATCTTATTCAAACTGAAGTTAGAATCACTAAGTTGGAAACTAAAATGTTGTAACCAGGACCAAGGAGTGAATATATTTACCTTTTCTTGATGTATTTGCAAAAAGGAATCATACATGGAACTCATGCCTCTTTACTCCCCTTACTCAAATAGCATAGCGGACCCAAAACCGGTTGGATCAGTGATCTAAGTTTGATTAATTAGAGAGTATTGCAGCGGAATTCGAACAACGAATTAAACAATTCACAAGAACACAATTGATATTCAATGTAACAGTACACGTATAGAAAGAGAGAATTCTGCAAAAGAAATATTTCATTCATATGCTTTCGTGGTGGCTCAATGTCACACTTTACAACTAGGTCAACATTCCTTATATAGGATATGTGACGTCTGCTGATGTCACTTGATAGTGACATCTAACAGAATTATTCAAACTACTGAAACTATGCAAACTACTGAGAATGTTCTCAACTACTGATTACATCTCAGAGAATGCTTAAGTACAAAAACATAAAACTACTGAACTACACTACTGAAACTATAACTACTGAAAAGTAAATTACAAGTACTGAAAGGAAACCATCACAACTACTGAAGTTAATTACTTCAGCTGTTGTGACAACTACTGATCACTTTGGTCTTCAGTCTTTGTCTTCAGTACTTACTTTCAGACTTTGTTTCAGCTGATGGCTTCAGACTTTGTCTTCAGTCTTTGTTCTTCAGTACTTTACTTTCAGACTTTGTCTTCAGACCTTGTAATCAGCTGATGTCTTCAGCTGTTGTGATCTTCTTCAGCAGTTGTAATGTCTGTGGGACTTAGAGGTTTTTCTGATCAGGCTCATTGGTTCTTTTGGTCCAACAAACTCCCCCTGAACCAATGCAGCCAAAACCTCTAAACTTATTGATGATCCCACTTATTCTTGGCAGAAACCCCTCTTGATCAGCTTCAGAGGTAATCAGTTAAGCACAGGCCGGGAAAAGGTTTCTAATCTTTTGATTGGCTAAGTATGGAAGGGAACTCTGTCTTGGGAAACTGGACACAGAGTCTTGTCCCAACCATGAAACCTAATTCCCATTAATGAGTCTATAAGACTCACTAGCATAGGCCTCAAGGAGAACAACTTGTTCCTCCTTGGTGAGTTCTTCTGCTTCTCCCTCGAAGAAGAACTCTGGGCCATAATACTCAGACAGGTATCTCACTGTCTTTCCATTTTTCAACTCCACAGTTGTTATCTCTCTGTAAGCAATTCATCAGGGTGAGAGCCTTCAAGCAACAACTGGAGTTCACTCTTCTGAAGATCTTCAAGTCTTTTGTATAACAACCCCTTCTTGATCATTTTGTTCTCAAGAATAGATTGAGGGGTTGTCTTGGAGTTGTGAGCTCTCTTGAATTCTTCAATGATTTCCCAGGGTGAGACTACCATGGCCGTAATTGCAGCATTCAAGGTCTTCTTCACTTGCCATGATATCTACTTGGTATATTCTTCTTATGAATTCTAGAACTTACCCTGGGGTCTGGCCAGATCCGCACTCTTTCTCTTTGATGTTGAAAAGTATGTCTAAGAGTGTACAGCCTCAGAGCCTGTTTCTTCATTTCTTGAATGGATGAGGACTGAGGGAAATCCTTGTCAACCATCTTGAGAAACTGCTCATCGTTGCTTCTGTTGTTCTGCTTCTTCAATCTTTACCTTCACCATCTGCATTTGCAAGTCAGGTGTAATCACTTGTTGACTTCTGTGCTCAGGTGTTTTAAGGTTGAGAACAGCAGAGATTGGCAGACAATCTTCATCATCATCCTCTTCTTCATCTTCTTCTACCCTCAACACCCTTCTCCTCCTTCTGGGTGTATCACTGGGTAAGGTTTGAGGTGGTTTTTGGGGTAAAGGGATTGGTTTTGTGGTTGAGTTGTGGGTGGCTTTGGTTTAGGGAGATTTGGGAGATTTTAGAGATAAGGGTTGTGTTTGAGTGGGAGTGTGAGAAGACTGACTTAGCATTTTGGTGGTGAGTTTGGCTTTGGAGAGCTTTGCCATTTCAGTTCTCTTCCCTGCACCTGTTTCATCCAGTGCTTCGATGATCAACCCTTTATTATAGCCTCCAGCAGAGCAGATTTTCTTGGTTATCTCCAAGATACTGTCTCTGGACCAGGCCTTTATCTCTATCAATGATCTTCCAAGGTATTTGGCAATGAATCTGATCATTATCTCCAATCTTTCCCTTTCCAACACACTATAACCAGCCCATCTAGCTTGAATCTCTTCTATTTCCAGCCTTCTGATCTCAGTGTCTAGTGTGGCTGTGTCATGACCTTGTCGAAAGAGCTGATCTATAATTTTATCCATGGATCTGTTGAGCTTCATGAGCATCTTTGACAAGATCTTCTAAGGATTTATCTTCATCAGCTTTTGACTCAGCACTTTTCTTTCTTTTATATGTGATCAGCTGATCTTCCTTCTCTTTATCTGTGATCAGCTGTTCTGAGATCAGTTCTTTCTCCACCTCCTTCTCTTTTGCAGGTTCTTTCTCATCATCAACTCTTTTTCTTTTCTTTTCTTTCACTGCCTTAGACTTGGAAGTCTCCCCTTTTTGGTTGCATTGGGATCAGGGGCTTGAAAGGCAGAAAGAGATTTGTGAAAACATCATCAATGAGGGTTTGTAGATTTGAGGAGATCCTCTCATCAATGGCTTTATGCACTATGTCAGTGATGATGGGAGTGATGAGAGGTAAGGAGTTTTGAAAGATAGCAACCATCTGCTCAGAGGGGTTCTGTCCCTGAGAGGTGGTGCCAAAAGTAGTGGCTGGTGGCTCAGTTAAGTGTGTAGGCTCAGTGTTTGGTGAACCTTCAATTGAAGGTGCCATCTGTGGGTTTGTTGGGTAGATGGACTTTGATCCTGAGACATTTTGGCTAGCAGCTCTTTGAGTCTGCTCACCTCAGTCTCTAGGATGGTATTAGGGCTAATACATCATAGAAAAAGCCCAGGTCATCATCAGTCTGTGCTGAATCACCTGACCTCCTGATTGAATCAGGATGTACATGCTCTGAGTGTAGATCAGTAAAGCATGTGCCCCTTGTTCTTGGTACTGGGGACTTCCTGCCTCAGGACTGTGTCCTTCATTGGCAGTTGCCTCTGGTAAGGTCTTATGGATGTTACCAACTTCATCCTGATCATTTGCTGAATCAGTAGAAGTGGCAGCCTTACCAGATGTTCTAACCTCCGTTTCTACACTTGGAGATTGAACATTGTAACCCCTGTGCTGTGGGTTATCAGAAGCATTTTGGTCCTCCCCCTCAATGTTGAGGTATTCCCAGTGGTAAGTGGTTTCTGGGGAGGGGGTGAGGAATGCAACTGACTCAGCACTTTAGCAACTATCAGTGTTGGGCTTTGAGGGGCGGTTGCATGTGGAGATTGGTCCGAAGCAGATTGCACCCGGGGTGAGAGGTGCTCTTCAATGGTAACCCTCTCATTGAGATAGGTTCCAAAATGTGGGATCCCCAATTGTGGTTGCAACAGGATCCTGTTGAGAGGATACCTGTGCGGCTTCAGCAGGTTGAGTCTTGGACATAACTGGGGGTTAGAACCAGTATGTATTTCCTGTGTTTGTGGTACAGGGGCATCCTCAGGGGACTCATCTCCCTGAGTAGCCTTTTTGGGCTTTTTGGATTTGGGTTTGGTGGGGACTTTGGATCTGGAAGTGGAGGCTGTGGGTTCCCTCTGCTTGGGTTTTAGCATCCGGCAGCCCCTTTTAGAGTAGGGTCTGAGTTATGTCTGGAGTATACCTCAGCTAAAACAGCTGGAGCAGGGACTCCAAGACCAACAAGGCCATCAGATTTTAATTGATTCAAAATTATGGCCATCAGAAACCTGGGATAAAGTAGCCATCTGTTTGCCACAGGTTTCTGAGCCAGATCCTTTAGTTCCATGAACACTATCTCAGAAAAATTTAGATTTTGGCGTTCAAAGATAGAGTACAATACCTGTTGCCATCGGGAAGACATCTGATCCCAAGAAGATGTCTTTGATGCAAGGCAGACATTCACCATATGAAAGATAAGTCTTCAGCATCATGGAAGTGCTTTTTAAGTATGGTTGTAGCACTTAAGTCGCCTTCATACCCGTTATTGATGAAAGACATATCAGTGGTGCCTTTCGGTATTCTTTAACATAGGTGCCATCATGCAAATTTAGGGTTTTGCGAATGATGTCGGGGGTGATGAGCACCTGTTTCTGGTTCACCAACGACTGGAGAGTGAGTTGGCTATCATTCTCACCAGTTATTACAGAGACGTTGGTCCAGAACTGGGTTAAGGAATCAGGGTATATGGTAGGATTCAGAAGAAAGGCTGTTCGGTATTGGGAATCCACCATAAGATCGATGGCATTGTCAAACTTGTTCCAGAAAGCCGATTTCGAAAGGTAGGCAACACAGTTGTGTCGGGGTTTGAGTTTCATGGTCGCCATTGTTGAGAGAGAAAAGTTTGAAAACGGCTAATGAAACGTTTGGCTATAAGTGCAGGTATTTATAGGTTAAGAAAAGGCTGAAAGAAAACGACTGAAAGTGTTGGTGTTGGCATCAGTTGTTATGAAAACAACTGAAGACTTGGTTTTAACTATCAGACGTTTGAAAACAACTGAAGACTTGGTTTTAGTCATCAGTAGTTGTGAAACTACTGAAAACCTTGGTTTTGTCTTCAGCTGTTGTAAACAACTGAGGACTTGGTATTAGTCATCAGTAGTTGTGAAACTACTGAAGACATGGTTTTGTCATCAGCTGTTTAGGTGAAACAGCAGTTTGTGGAAACAACTGAAAGAAAATTCTCATCAGTAGTTTTCGTCAATTCTTAGCTTTTCAGCTGTTTCATACTGTCCTCAACACTTACTCATCAGACTTTTTAGCTGTTTTCAGTTGTTTCATAGGACATCAGTACTTATCTGTTTTTACTGACATCAGGAGTTATAACTACATCAGTAGTTGTAACTGCATCAGTTTCTTTAACAGATTAGTACATATTTGTGACATGTTTACTAATGATCATCAGTACTTGTTTACTGAGATCATCAGTAGTTATCACTTATTCTAGCTGCAGCATACCAAGCCTTAACACAAGGTTTTGGAAAGTTGAACTATCCAAAGGCTTAGTAAATATATCTGCAAGCTCATCAGCACTAGGCACAAACTTTGGATCAATCAGACCTTTTTCAAAACAATCCCTAATAAAATGGTGTCTGATCTCTATATGTTTGGTCCTAGAGTGCTGGACTGGATTCTTGACAATGCACAGAGCTGAAGCACTATCCATTAATAATGGAGTCTTAGTCTCTGTAATGCCATAATCCAATAGTTGGTTTTGAAGCCAGAGTACCTGAGATGTACAACTTGCAGCAGCAATGTACTCTGCTTCAGCAGTGGATGTAGCAACAGATGTTTGTTTCTTACTCTGCCAAGAAATCAAACAGTTGCCTAGGAATTGACATCCACCAGAAGTTGACTTTCTGGTTAACTTACACCCTGCATAGTCACTATCAGAAAAAGCAACTAATTTGCATGAGTGTCCAGTGGAATACCAAAGACCTAGAGATTGTGTACCTTGCAGATATCTAAAGATCCTCTTGACTGCAATCAAATGAGACTCTTTAGGAGCAGCCTGAAATCTAGCACAAACACAAGTTGCAAACATGATATCTGGTCTAGAAGCTGTTAAGTACATCAAGGACCCAATCATACATCTGTAAAGTGTTTCATCAACAGCTTTACCTTTCTGATCTGCATCCAGTTGTGTGGTGTTGCACATGGGAGTAGAACAGGGCTTACAATTTTGTAAATCAAACTTATTCAAAAGTCTTTGTATATTTTGATTGATGAATAAAGGTTCCATCAGCCTTTTGTTTGATTTGCAAGCCTAGAAAGAACTGTAATTCTCCCATTGCACTCATTTCAAACTTTTGTTTCATTAAACTTGTAAAATCATCACACAACTGGGATCAGAGGATGCAAAAATAATATCATCAACATAAATTTGAACAAGTAGCTTATGCTGATCCACTTTCTTAATAAACAAAGTTTTATCTATGGAGCCTCTAGTGAAATTATTTTTAAGAAGAAAATTTGAAAGTGTTTCATACCAGGCTCTAGGAGCTTGCTTCAACCCATAAAGAGCCTTATCAAGTTGATACACCAATCAGGATGTTTATTGTCCTCAAAACCTGGTGGTTGACACACATAAACCTCTTTTTTATTTTACCATATAAAAATGCACTTTTGACATCCATTTGAAAAACTTTAAGATTGTGGAATGCAGCATAGGCTAAGAACAATCTAATTGCCTCTAGTCTGGCTACAGGGCAAAGGTTTCATCATAATCAATACCTTCTTCTTGTGAAAACCCTTGTACAACCAGTCTAGCCTTGTTCTTGACAATAAGCCCATTTTCATCAGTTTTATTCCTAAACACCCATTTAGTGCCTATTGCACACTTACCTGGGGGTAGAGGAACCAGTTCCCACACTTGCTGCTTTTTGAACTGAAGTAGCTCAAGCTGCATGGCTTCAACCCATCCATTGTCTCTCAAAGCAACATGATAGTTCTTTGGCTCTAGCTGACTGATGAAGAGAGCATAGAAGCAGAAGTTAGACAATTGACTTCTGGTTGAGACACCAGCATTGATATCACCAATGATTTGAGACATGGGGTGATTCTTCAGCTCTTGTATACTATAAGATCAGTGCAAGTGTTTGTAGCCGGTTCAGCAGCAGCAGATGGTGATCCAGATTCTTGAAACCAAGTATTAGATGGCAAGTCAAATGATGTAGAGGAGTCAGAAATCTCATCAGCATTTGTTGTGGATGGAGCTACAGAAGCTACAGGAACATCAAGTTTAGCAGACTCAGGCAGTTGGTCACTAAACTTGAAAAGGTGAGTACTGATATCATCATCATCTTCAGTACCACCAGGGGAAGACTTGCTGCAGAAGATGATTTATCCACATGATCTGCAACAGCTGGAGATTGATAAGGAACATATTGCAGTATGTCCAGATCAAACAACTCCACAGGGTTTTGTGGAATTTTATCCTTAGGAGATTCATTGAATTTCACATGCAAGGTTTCTTCAACTATCTTTGTTCTGCAGTTGAAGACCCTGTAAGCCTTGCATGTGGATGAATAACCTACAAAATACCCTGCATCCACCTTAGGATCAAATTTGTGGAGTTGATCCTTTGTGTTGAGAATGAAACAAGGACACCCAAAGGTTTTGAAGAATGAAATTAGAGGAGCCAAAGATGTAGAACTTCATATGGAGTCTTCATCAACCTCTGATTTACTAACACTCTATTCTGCACATAGCAAGCTGTGTTAACAGCTTCAGCCCAAAAGGTCAATGGCAAACCAGAGTCAGCCAACATAGACCTTGCAGCTTCAATTAGGGTCCTGTTCTTTCTCTCCACTACTCCATTTTGTTCTGGAGTCCTTGGGATGCTAAACTGCCTCTTGATTCCTTTTGATATAAAAATCATCAAGTGTATGGTTTCTGAATTCAGTTCCATTATCACTCCTTATACACTTGACTGATAGGGAATACTGCTTCTCAACATACAACACAAAGTTTATAATCGTCTGAGCAACCTCACCTTTGAATGCAAGAAGAAAGTCCATACAAATCTGGAGTAATCATCCACAATTACCAGACAGTATTTCTTCTTTGCCATGCTCATCACTCTCACAGGACCAAATAGATCCATGTGCAGTAACTGCAAGCAGGCAGTGGACTTAGGTTCTTCAATAGGAGGGAATGAGACTTTGTGCTGTTTTCCTTTTAAACAAGCAGTGCAGGTTTCATCACAGTGGAACTCCTTTATTGGTAGACCTCTCACTAAACTATTGTGGATCAGCTGATTCATGTTTTTGAGATTAACATGACCCAGCCTTCTATGCCACAGTTTAGATTCCTGAGGAGAGGCTTTGGAGAACAGACAAGGATGACCCTTCAAATCAATCTTCTTTGACAAATCCAAGGCATATACTCTTCCAATCCTGTTGGCCTTCAGGAGAGTATGATCATCCAATACCTTGTCAATCAGCCTCAGAACTTGGGAAGACAGAATCCTGCAGTTCTGGCTTGTGAAAAGTGCAACATGCCCTTTATCACACATCTGACTGACACTCAGTAGATTATACTTGAGATTCTCCACATGGTTAACATCATCAAATCTGATATCTCCATTAGACACATATCCTTTCCCGGATGTAACCCTTGGCATCATTTCCAAATGAAACAAATCCCTTCTTTCCTTGAGAGTAGTCATTAAGAAGAGAACTGCTCCCAGTCATATGCATAGATCCTCCACTGTCTACATACCAGATGCTCCTTTGGCATGCTGAAGAACCCTGCATTTATCATAAAGAACTAGTTAGTTTGAGACCCAAACCTTTTTGGTTTTGGGTCTGTTTTCATCAACAGATTTAACCATAACTTGTTTCTTATGATTAACAGCTGATGAAGAAGGAGATGGTGCTGAAATGGATTCCTTGGATTTGGGCTTGGAATGCCTTTTCAGTGGTTTGATCACAGGTGCATCTAGTTGGTTAACTCTCCCCAACAAATGCTGAACCATCATAACAAGTTGTGTCTGATTTGTAGCCAAAGCTTTCAGCTCTTGTGACATATCAGTACTTGTGTTGATGAGTTCCTGTGGCCCACCATTTCCTCCTTGAAATTCACAGACTTAGTCTGATGTTTATCATGAGGAGCACTATCAGCTGTTTTATGATAAACCTATCCTTCTTTTTGGATTTGGATGAAGGCTTGGGTTTATCACATTGGGATGACTGTGGTACAAACTTGGTCTCAAACTCATTTTTCATTTCATCCATCTGGATTTTAATGAGCTTATCTCTGTTGAGTTTGGAACCCTTTCTGTACCAACATTCATCAGAAAGATGATTGAATTTACCACATATTTCACATGGCTTATTCTTCATCTTGAATTGATCAACTGCTGATGTGGAAACTACTGAAGGTGTGCTCTTCAGTACTTTCCTCCTTTCAGTACTTGTGTTAGTACTGAAGGATCTGTAACAACTGAAGACTTGTTCTTCAGCTGTTCTCTATCAGCAGTTGTTAATCCTTTTATTCAGCTGATTTGAAATGCTTTTCAGATGTTGTCTTTCCCTTCAGTACTTGAGGTACTTTGAGGGACAACATCTGAAGTACTCAGCTTCATGTGCTTATCAGTAGTTAACCCATCAGGCAATTGATTTGCTGAGGTATCACACTGATTTCATCTTGTGATTTTGGGTGATCACTTGAGGATGATGCACATGATGATGTGGTTTGGAAATTACTTTCACCTTCAGTTTTACTATTGATTTTGGAGTAAAATCTGTAGGTGGTGCAATGTGGTTGTAACCTATTCCAAACTTCACATTCGAAGCAGATTGCTTGCTGAGCAGCATTTCAAATCCCTTGCAGGATGATACCCAGCGGTCACACTCAACTTGGGTAACTGCAAGTTTTTCTTTGAGTTCTCTGTGGTTCTCAAGAATGACCTCTAGCTTAGCCTTTTCATCATTTAATTGGCATTTAAGCTTATAAATCTCATCATCTTTATCCTTAAGGACAGACTCATATTCAGCTTTTCTTTTGGAAATAGTTTGCTCAAGCTCAAGATTTTGATTAATTAAAGCTACATTTGCCTCTCTAATAGAGATAAATGCAGCTATGCAAGATTCAGAACATAGCTTGGCCTTAGCCTCAGAGGATACCTGGGTTATCTGTGATGAAGATGCATTGGAGCATGAACTCTCAGTAGACTCCAGGGCCATGAGAGCTAGATTCCCAAAAGGATGTTCACCACCATGTTGACCATCACCAGCAAATAATTGCTCATTACCAGAGAGATCATCTGGTAAACTGCTCCAGTCAACAACACCAGGGGTGAAGAAGCTGTGATGAGGTTGTGATTTAGATGATTGAGATGGTAGAGGCTCAGGTAAGGCTTGAGGTTGTTGTGCAATAGGAACTTGAACTTGATTTGGCTGAGGCATGTAATAGCAGGATATGGATATGACATTGGACCCTGAGACAAAATATGCAGGAGATATAGGTTGTGAATGATGACCAGAACTAGCAGGATGTTGCCCTCTGTTTTGTGAACTATTGCTTGGAAAAGTCACAAAGGGTGCAGAGGAGTTAGATCCAGTTGATCTACACTCTCTTGCAAAGTGTCCAAGCTGTGGCATTTGTGACACCTCAACTTACTCTTGTCAAAACCAACTTTGGTTTTGCCAGAGTCCTGGAAATTTCCTACCAGTTCTCTTGTAGAACTTTTGAGATCTGATATTAATCAAGGCCATTTGGCTCAGAATATCCATCTCTTCTAAGTCATCATCAGCAATACCCTTTAAATCATCCATAATGAAACACAAATTGTCACTATTACAGCCTGACTGACTGTCAACACTAACAAATGCATGATCTGAACCGTTTGAAGAGAAATCTATATGCTCATCATAATTGCTTTCTGATGCAGCATATTCTGACTCATGACCAACCAAGGCAGTGTTCCCTGGTACAAAGTCATCAGTGAGCTTTCCTGATGATGCCAGTTTCCTTTTCTGCTCTATCTCTCTTTCAAATGTAAGCAGTTTCCCATGGAGTTGGGTGAGAGATAGGCTATCCAGATTTGCACTGGAGCGTAGGACAATGGTATATGTGTCCCATCTCTCAGGCAGTGATCTGAGGAATCTGTTGTTCATCTGACTATTGGTGTATTCATGTTTGACCATTTTCAGCTCAGAGATCAAACAGGAAAACGCTCAAACTGTTGAGTCAGTGACTCACCCTTCCTATGAGAGAATGTCTCATATTGTGGGCAAGGATTTCTCTGTTGTTTGCTAAGACCTCATCTGTTCCACCAAATTGTTCCTTCAATGCATTCCAGAGGTCATGAGCAGTTTCATGATGCATAAGCCCAGAATAGATTTCATTCGGCAGTGCCATGGCTAGAATTCCATGCGCTTTAGCATCAATCTCAAACAGTTTTCGATCCTCATCTGAGTATTGTTCCTTCTTCTTCGGAACCATTTGGTTGGTTTCCGATTGTTCACCATAGGCTTGTGTGGACCATGTACCACAGATGTCCAACAACCTGAACTGTTAACAGACAGGTGATGAAGCATTCTTCGTTGCCATATGTTATACTCAGTCCTAACCAGCATCGGAGGCTTGGTTGAGGAACCGGTATTGTGAGGGTCATTAGAAGGAGTAGTCATTCTCAGATTCAACCAAATTCAATTAAGTTTTAACTGATTTAGAACAAAACACAACAAACCAATATGAACCAAGAGAAAACTCAAAGCAAATAACCGAAAGCAGCAGAAATTCAATGATCTATAACCAATTCTTGCAAATATGCTAATTCAATCAAACTTAGATATCGAAATAGCAGTTTCAATGATCAATTGTTAGATCGATCAATGATTAACCTGCTCTGATACCATTTGTTAGGATCAGTGATCTAAGTTTGATTAATTAGAGAGTATTGCAGCGGAATTCGAACAACGAATTAAACAATTCACAAGAACACAATTGATATTCAATGTAACAGTAAATGGTTATAGAAAGAAGAATTCTGCAAAAGAAATATTTCATTCATATGCTTTCGTGGTGGCTCAATGTCACACTTTACAACTAGGTCAACATTCCTTATATAGGTATGTGACGTCTGCTGATGTCACTTGATAGTGACATCTAACAGAATTATTCAAACTACTGAAACTATGCAAACTACTGAGAATGTTCTCACTACTGATTACATCTCAGAGAATGCTAAGTACAAAAACATAAAACTACTGAACTACACTACTGAACTATAACTACTGAAAAGTAAATTACTACTGAAAAGAAACCATCACAACTACTGAAGTTAATTACTTCAGCTGTTGTGACAACTACTGATCACTTTGGTCTTCAGTCTTTGTCTTCAGTCTTTACTTTCAGACTTTGTCTTCAGCTGATGGCTTCAGACTTTGTCTCAGTCTTTGTTCTTCAGTACTTACTTTCAGACTTTGTCTTCAGACCTTGTAATCAGCTGATGTCTTCAGCTGTTGTGATCTTCTTCAGCAGTTGTAATGTCTGTGGGACTTAGAGGTTTTTCTGATCAGGCTCATTGGTTCTTTTGGTCCAACAAACCGCACTTTGAAAGAAATGATAAATGCCAGGACGATAAGTTCTCAAATGGCCAAACATATGGGGGGAAGCAATCTTATCAGCAAATTATTGGTCTTGAACATGATATCTAATAAGAAGAAAGATGTAACGCTATACAAATGATGGACGGGATACATCCCATCATATAAATAATTATGAGTGGGGGTGTAACACCCGGTATTTATCTATTTTGAAGCCAACGAAGAAGAAAAGAAATACAGTTCCTAAGCGAGGACCAAATCGCGAACGAAAGAAAAAGACGGGCGATGAGGTATATAAATGAAAGGGCAGCCCTACCCTCTCCCCACACCCATATTTTCAGCCATCAAAGAGGGGAAGAGAGAAAGAAGAGAAAAAGGGAGAAAAGGTGGTTCAGTTAGATTCAAGGGGCAAAATCGTCTGTAGCAAGTCAAAACGAAGCTCTATTCTCGATGTCATTTGTGTGAGTTCTAGGACCCCACTTTTACTTGTTTTCAAACAATTTTGGGGCTGGAAAGCATAGAAAATCCGTTTTGTATGTATGGTGTTTGACCCATTTGGGTGTGTTGCTTTAGAGGTTATTTCCGGGCTTGTGTGTGCTTGAATGATGTTAGTATGCATTCCTAAGGTCTAGGATGGTTGATTTAGGCTTGGAATGGGTTTAGATGAGTTTGGAGGTCGAAAAGGAATGTTTGCGTTCGGGTGCAACTGCATTCTGCATCAGCTAGGGCTAGGCGACCGACTGGAGACCGAATGGAGGCCATACAGCCGAATGGGGTGCGATTGGGTTCCTTCGCACGATTGAGGTCCATTCGCATGATTGAAAGGCCAGTCGTATGGAGGTCATGTGATTGAAGGTCCAGTCGCATAAGTGCTCATCCGCATTAGTTCCATTCGCATGAGTGTCCATCCACATTGGTTCATTCGCATGATGTTCAATCGCATGGAGGCCATGCGACTGAAGGGTGTCCATACGCCTAAATAGGGCTGTTGCACGCGTGGAGAAGTGTAGTCTAACTTCTGACTTTCGGGGGTAAGTGCAGATGTAAGCTTTCACGTAAAGGTTTCCATAAGAGCATGTAAGATGATGATTGAGGCCTTAGAGAGCATGTTGGGCATGATGATGATGATGTTGTATGTTTATGCATAATGAATGTTATGTATGTATGATGTTGCCCTGTATGTTGTGATGACTGTGTATGTTATGTTCCTTATTATGACGTATGTTTATCTTTCTGTGGCTTTACGTGTCATGTTAATGAATGAATGAATGAATGAATGAAGTATTATGTAACGTAAAGTGAAAGATAATGAAAGAGGAACATAAAGTAAGAATGCATGCATTATTGAATGAAAAATGAATGAAGGAAAGGCTTGCAAGCACATATATGAGGTGAGCAACCCTGTTGTTGCAAGAGATTCGGATAGCATGCAATCGTTGAGATTGCCAATGAGGTGAGAAAACCTTGTTGTTGCAAGAGAATCAGATAGCATGCAATCGTTGAGATTTCCAATGAGGTGAGCAACCCTGTTGTTGCAAGAGACTCGGATAGCATGTAATCGTTGAGATTGCCAATGAGGTGAGCAACCCTGTTGTTGCAAGAGACTCGGATAGCATGCAATCGTTGAGATTGCCAATGAGGTGAGCAACCCTGTTGTTGCAAAGACTCGGATAGCATGCAATCATTGAGATTGCCAATGAGGTGAGCGACCCTGTTGTCGCAACAGACTTGGGAGAACGAACGTATACAATGAACGAAAGTTAACAAATGTAACAGAAGATAATAATTATATTATCGATGTGTATGTATGTTTTATTGTCACGAATGAATGTAAAGCACAGAATGATTTGAAAGAAAGTAAAGAATGGTTTGAATGAGAGAAAGTATGTTTTATTATAAAACTAGAACTCACTCAGCAACGCTGACTTTTATGTGTTTCCCGTTGGCAGGTAATGATTGCTGAGGATGGCACGGGCGGCTACTCAGCTCTTTTGGGATGGCATCCATTTATTTAATGCTTTCGTGATATAACGCAACAATGTATTTTGTAACTGATTGACGATGTATTATTTGGCAAAAGTTTTCATAATGAAATGTGATGTCATTTTTGAATGTTCCGCAGCAATATTTAGTAAGATAAATGAAAATGTATGTTTTATGTGCGATGATCGACCGGTTGTAAACGTCCCGGGAACAGGGCCTTACATGGGGGTGCCTAGCCAAGGTGGTAATGACACCACCGAAGCATCTACTAATAGGACTTAAAATAGAAGATTTTGTATATTATAGGATACATCCGTCCTAGTGGCGCATTTTGTTTTCTTGTGCATGATTCCAAGAACCCTGGAATATGCAACTACATCATTACGGAATCTAAGGATGCATAATGGTTTGAGTATGTGTTCCCATGCTTGGGTAAAGGTGAACCGAATTTTGCAAAGCCAGTTGAGGAAATTATTCTGGACAATTAGGTTGGAAATAATGAACCTCGAGAACGATCGGAGACCAAGGAAGTTGAAATCCGAAAGAGTAAACGACAAAGGACTGAAAAATCCTTCACCCTTAACTTTATTACCTATATGGTAGAAGAGTAATCTTAACGTATCAACAAGTGGTAAATTTCTCAGAAGGACCTTAGTGGAGGGAAGCTATCAAAGGTGAGATAGACTCTATCTTACAAAATCATACTTAGGAGCTAGTGGATCTTCCTCAAGGATGTAAACCCACTAGGATATCGATGGATATTCAAGAAAAAGATGAAACCATATGGCACTATTAACAAGTACAAGGCAAGGTTGGTGATCAAAGGATATAAACAACGAGATGGTTTAAATTACTTTGATACATATTTGCCAGTTATGCGAATAACCTCTATTGGTTGGTACTTGCTATTGCCGCCACTAGAAATTTGGAAGTTCATAAAATGGATGTGAAAAAAGCTTTATTGAATGGAAATCTAGAGAAAGAGATTTATATGGACAACTTGAAGGTTTCATAGCCATCGGGCAAGAAAAGAAAATGTGTAAATGTAAGGCCCCGTTCCCGGGACGCTTACAGTTGGTCCATCATTACACTTAAGACATATAATTACATTAACCTTAATAAAGCGTTGCAGCGGAATCATTAAAACAAACATTCATTTCATTAAAATTAACGCTTTTGCAAAATAATATAACATTCATTACAAAATATTGTTTGTTCGCATTATAATGCAAAAACATTATACAAAAGAATGTCATCCAAAAAGAGCCAAGTAGCCGCCCCGTGCCATCCTCAGCAACCATTACCTGCCAACTGGAAACACATGAAAGTCAATGTTGCTAAGTGAGTTCTAGTTTTATAATAAAACATACTTTATCTTCATTTAAAACCATTCTTTACAATCGTACATGATCATGCATCATACATATAGATTGATAAATCATTATTATCTACATTATTCGCTGATCTTTTTCTTTCGTATCGTTCATTCCGTACACACATCATTAATCTTTACCTTCATTCAGACCAATGCCATGTGCTTCACCCCACCGTCATGCATAAAGTGGGTACTGGGCCGAAGTCTATAAATAGACTCCTATACATTGTGTCCGGTGGCCTGACCACAATACCGGGGTAAGCGGGAAGGATCCCATACGTATGGTCAATCACACGGATTAGACCCCAGTGTGCATCCTTCTGGGGTAGCTAACCCACACACAGTTGAGCTAACACCATTCATTGGGTGTGAACCTCCATACATTTGCTTGCAAGCCTTTCTTACTTTCATTCATTCATTAATGCATGCATTCTTTCATTGCTTTCCTTTGTTCATTATCTTCCACTTGACGTTAGATAATACTTTTCATTTCATTCATTACATTCAATGTAAAGCCACAGGAAAAATAACATGCATAATCAGGAACATAGACACATAAACATCGCCATACAAGGCACCATCAATCATACATAACATACATAATACACATCATCATGCATCAATTATACATCACCCATCACATCATCTATGACATCAAAAGTCAACTTGCTTAGCCCCCGGGAACATCCCAAGTCAAAGCCTACGTTTACTCTTTCCCCAAAAGTCAGAAAATAATCTAAGTCTTTCCAGGCGCATGAGCCCTATTGGGGCGTATGAACACTTAGGCGTATGGAGAGCTTCCAGACGCATGGATACTATGGGGCGTATGGACCCTCAGTCGTATAACCTCTGGTCGTATGAATTCTAGTCGTGTGACCTTCAGTCGCATGACCTTCAGCTGTATGATCTCCAGTCACATAACCTTCAATAGCATGAGGAACACTTAGGCACATGGGCACTATAGGCGTATGGACTCTCAGTCGAATGACCCTCAGTCACATGACTTCAGGCGCATGACCTTCAGTCGCATGACTTCCAGGTGCATGACCTTCACTTGCATGACCTTCAGTCGCATGACCTTCAATCGCATGACCTTCAGTCGCATGACTTCGGCCGTATGGCCTCCGGTCGCATGACCTTCGATCGCATGAGGAAATCTTCAAGCGCATGTGCCCTAGCTGGGCGCACCAGCAGCCTCACCTATACCTAATCCTTAGATTTCAGTCTCCAAACCCTCTCTAACCTGCTCTAAGCTTAAACCATCCATCCTAAGCCTTAAAAACCCATTCGCATCATCCTTCACATTACATGCCCAACTCGAACCCCACCCGATTACACACACACATACATACGGGTACACACCCAACACAACAAGAAAATAGTTTCATATGCGTTCCAGCCCCAAAATCAGTTAAAACATGTAAAATAGGGGTTAGAACTCACCTTAGCAACCTCTTCGGGTAAGGCTTCCTTCAAACCCGTGTGCCTCAAGTTCCACCTCAAAACCCACTTGAAATCGACTCTTGCACTTGATCTTCAAGAAACCCGAGAGCTTCTGCCCTTTTCCCCTTTCTCCCTCTCAAAACCAAATGAAGATGAGTATGGGAGAGGGATGTGGGCAGCCATGCCCTTTTACACCCACTTTCCCCAAAGTTTTGTCCTTTTGGCATCTTTCACCCCTTAACTTGGATAAATTGCCCTTTTCCTCTTTTTCTTTCTTTTCTTTCTTTCTTTGTTTGACATCAAAGAAAATAACCGAGTGTTACAAGTCCACCCCCTTATATAGGTTTCGTCCCCGAAACCTGTTATTCCTCGAACAAACGTGGGTAATGCTGTCTCATCTCTTCTTCAGTCTCCCACGTAAACTCAGACCCCTTTTTGTGCTTCAACTGTAGCGCACAAGAGGAACCAATTTATTCCTTAATCTCTTCTCTTTACGATCAATGATCACCACTGGTTGCTCCACATAGTTGAGACATTCATCTACCCGATATCTTCCTGTTGTACAACCATATCTTCGTCTGTTAAACACTTTCTCAGATGAGATACATGGAATGTCGGATGAATTCGACTTAACTCCTCCGGTAAATCCACTCTATAGACCACCTTTAGCAATGATTCGGAAAGGCCCTATGTACCTTGGGCTCAACTTGCCCCACTTTTTGAACCGAATGATACCTTTCAAGGTGAGACTTTGAACATAACTCTATCACCCACCTGGAACTCAATGGTCTACGTTGTTTATCAGCATACGATTTTCCTATCTTTAGCTACCTTCATGAAGGCCTTGATCCTTTCCAGCTTCTCAGTCGTAGCCTTGACCACCTCGACACTCCCTAAATCTTTATGGCCAATATCACACCAACACACGGGTGTTCAGCATCTCCTACCATATAGCATCTCATAAGGAGGCATACCAATACCGGCATGATAACTGTTGTTATATGAGAACTCAGCTAACGGTAAGTGGTCATCCCAACTTCCTCCAAAGTCAATGACGCATGCCCGAAGCATATCCTCCAGCGTCTGAATGGTCCTTTCCGACTGACCATCCGTATAAGGATGATAAGCCGTGCTAATATGTAACCTCGTCCCTATCGCGTGGTAGAATTCTTCCAAAATTTAGATGTAAACCGGGCATCACGATAAGACACAATAGACACCAGCACACCATGACGAGTTATAATCTTTTTAATGAACAGATCCGCCAACCTCTCGGATGAATAAGTCTCGCGAATCGGTAGGAAGTGAGCACTCTTTGTTAAACGATCAACGATCACCCATATGGCATCATACCCTTTCATGGTACGCAGTAGCTTCGTAATAAAATCCATGGTTTTATTCTCCCACTTCCACTACGGTATATCCAACAGCTGGATCTTTCCATACTTCTTTTGATGTTTGGCCTTCACCTGTAAACAAGTAAGACATTTACTCACATACTCCACCACATCACGCTTCATACCCGGCCACCAATACTCTTTCTTCATGTCTTGGTACATCTTTGTAGCACTAGGATGAATAGAGTATCGAGTCTTATGAGCTTCATCCATAATCTTTACATGTAGATCCCCAAAACAAGGAATCCACATCTGTCCAAACCGGGTCCTAACACCGAGTGTGTTTTCACCCAATTCCACAACCAGACCTCTCATCCTTTCAGAGTTCAGATGATCTTCTTTCAATGCCTCATCTTGAAACTCCTTGACTTACTTCATCACAACAGAGGTCATGATCAACTGGTAAACTTTCACTCGAATCGGCTCGGGTCTCTCCTTTCGGCTAAGGGCATCCGCCACCATGTTGGCTTTGCCCGGATGATAATGGATCTCGAAATCATAGTCCTTTATGAGCTCCAACCATATCCTTTGCCTCATGTTCAAATCATTCTGCTCGAAGAAATACTTCAAGCTCTTGTGGTCGGTGAATATGGTGCACTTCGTTCCATATAGGTAATGCCTCCAAATCTTCAACACGAAGTCCACAGCTGCTAGCTCCAAGTCATGAGTCGGATAGTTAACCTCATGAACCTTCAACTGTAGGGATGCAAAGGCTATAACCTTCCTCTTTGCATTAACACACCCCAACCCCGAGTAGGAAGCATCAGAATAAACCACCAGATCTTCACTTCCATCGGGAAGAGTTTGAGTCAGTCTCGCCTTTAACTCCTCAAACGCCTTCTCTGAGCTTGACTCCACACAAACTTTACATCCTTATAGGTCAAGTTGGTTAGTAGAGAAGTGATCTTAGAGAAGTCTTGAATGAATCTTTTGTAATAGCCCACCAAACCCAAGAAACTACGGATCTCATATGGCGTCTTTGGAGACTTCCATTGCATCACCGCCTCTACCTTTGCCGAATCCACCATAATCCCCTTGGGATTCACCAAGTGACCCAAGAACTGAACCTCGTGTAGCCAAAATGCGCACTTAGAGAATTTAGTGTACAACTTCTCCCTCCTCAACTTCTCCAACACCTCTTGAATGTGACCGACATGCTCATTCTCGTTCTTTGAATAAATCAGGATATCATCAATGAACACAATCACCGATCTATCCAGCATCGGCCGACATACTCAATTCATCAAATCCATAAAAGCAGCTGACGCATTAGTCAAACCAAAAGACATAACTAGAAACTCGTAGTGTTCATAACGCGTGCAAAAAGCTGTTTTAGGAATATCCTGCTCCTTTACTTTAACTGATGGTAGCCAGATCGAAGGTCTATCCTTGAAAACCAACTGCCACCCTAGAGCTGATAAAAAAGATCATCATTTCGGTAACAAGTACCGATTCTTCACTGTCAGCTTATTCAACTCACGGTAGTGTATATACATCCTCATACTACCGTATTTCTTCTTCACGAATAAGACTGGAGCACCCCAAGGAGAGATACTCGGTCGAATGAAACCCTTATCAAGTAACTCCTGCAGTTGCTCCATCAACTCCTTCATTTCAGTCGGAGCCAACCGATACGATGCCTTAGCAACAGGTTAGGCTCATGGTATCAAGTCAATCTGAAACTCGATCTCCCGGTCAGGTGGCATTCATGGTAAGTCTTCGGGAAATACATCTGGAACGTCACACACAACTAGTAAATCGGGCAGTTGTGGTGTTGGTGTATCCACATCCTTCACATTGGCCAAATAGGCAATACATCCACGCCTCATGCACTTTCCCCCCATCACCATCGAAATCACCTTTGGAATCGTAGTGACTTGATCACCATAAACTGTCACCAAACTCCCGTCAGGCGCTGTCAAATGAATCATCTTCTTGTGACACACAATATTCGCCTCGTAGTCCGCCAACCAATCCATTCTTAGGACTACGTCAAACCCGGCTAAGGTCATCACGAATGGTCTAACAGGAAACTTGTGACCTTCTAATTCCACATCACAACTTCTATCATCTCAGAAATCCTGGTAGACTTACCTATGGCGGTTTCTACATCAAAGGGCGCATCTACACTCCTACTACTAACAGGCAGTTTAGCATAGAAAGCAATAGAAATAAAACTTTTACTAGCACCAGAATCAAATAACATAAAGGCTAAATTTTGGTTACTAGAAACATACCTGACACAACATCAGGATCCGTCCTAGCCTCTTCCTGTGTCATCGTAAACGCTCTGGCGCTCGCCCTTTGTCCTTCTCCTCCAGCCTTCTTCACCCCTGAACCTTCAGCCCTTGACTTCTTACAGTCCCTACTCATGTGGCCCCCCCGCCATAGTTAAAACATTTGGTCGCATGACAATCCTTTGCTATATTCCCCGTCCGCCCACACTTGAAGCATAAATTCGATCCCAACCTACATTCTCCGCTGTGCTCCTTTCAACACTTGCCATACCTCTTCGACCCTGCACTAGATGTGCCCACCCGGCGGTCACCAACCCATGCACTCTTGTACTCGTCGGGGCACCACCCCAACCAAACCTCTTCCCATTCCATTTTCGGTCACCACCACCCTTCTTGCTCACCTCATCCACCACCAGCTCTCACTTGTCATACAACCTCCCCACCAAGTCAACTGCCGACCTAAATGTGCTCGGTTGAGCAGCGATCATGTGCCTACGGACATCGTCGACAAACCTTGGATATATCTCTTGATCTTTCATGTTGAGGGTGTCACTTGATCTGGCACCAGCCATGCCATCTCATTAACTTGGTGGTATATTGTTGATGTGTCATGGTTCCCACCTCCAGCTGCAGGAATTCCCTTTCCACCTTATCCATTTCCCTGTGAGGACAGAACTCCTCAATTACTAACCTTTCTAGCTCTGCCCACTTATCCTTCCAATTGCTTGACTACCCTTGACTTGGACAATATTGACCCACCAACACAGATCCGAGTCCACAAACGAGTGGGCAGCAAACTTCACCTTCTGGTCTTCTCGGCACTCACTGATATCAAGCATAACCTCTATCTCTCCCACCTATCAGTGAGCAGCAGCAGCAGTGCCATTACCATCAAAAGTAGGGGGCTTTCATCTTTCAAATGCCCCATAGTTACAACTTCGTTTCGCTTCCTGCACAGGCTCTTCCTCCTCTTCTTCATCATTGGAGAGAACCGTCTCAGTCTCCAATCGCTCCCGTCCTCCCAAGGACCTATTCCTCTCCCTTCTTTCTCCTTCTCTTATAGCCTTAATCACTTCAGTCACCACAGACGGTAAGATTGTCTGCATGACCTGATGAACCTCCTCTACAACAGCCTCCTTCACTAAGGCCCTTAAGTTAGCACTTTATAGATACATGTATCCCTAGTTTTTGAACTTAATGTAAATGTCTTTATTGTGTTACACATATGTAATTGAATGGGTACTTAATGAAATACAATGTGTGGTTGTGCATATAATGTTTATTATTTCATTGCTTGGTATGTAATAACACTTATTGAACTAATTATAGGTTTGTGGTTGTTTGCATAGATCATGTTAAATGATAATTAAGAAATGTGTTAAACTTAATCGTGTGAAGTTTTCATGCGATTGGCCCATGCTAATGGACCATACGCATGAACAACTCATGTTAATGAACCAGTCGTACGAATGAACCAGGAGACTAGATCAGTCGAATGATTGTGACATGAGATTGACTCAGTCGCACAACTGAACACTCAGTCGTGCGAATGGATCAACCGCATGGCTCAATCGCATGACTGAACCATGCTAATGGGTCGGTCGCCGGATGAGAAACCTAACCTATAAATACTACTTAAATCGTGGAAGAACTAGAAACTTTGAATATTTCGATACCTACACGTACTCTAGCCGTCCAGAGACCTCTAGCAACCTGTTCCAACTTCATAAATTGTAGTAGATCGATTGCTAATTGTACTTAACGTTTAGATTCAATCTTTAATTAATTCCACGTGCATTCTCACTGATTGGATCGCCAATCAAATAGGATTCCGCACTATTTGATACGATATACGCGTAAATCTGTTAGTATTCGTCCAGTACACGATCCTAACAAGTGTTACCAGAGCCTTGGCTCTAGATTTACGTGTGATTCAATCGTTTTGATATAAAAATTGTGTTTTTACACTCAAAAACCAATCTTTTGTGTCAAATCGGGTTTTAGACGTCTCCAGATCGTAAAGTTTAGTTTTTCCGGCATACGGCAATTAGGGTTACCAAGAAATTCATGGTTTTGCGTCCAAAACACCTTAAACCAATGAGTTTTCGAAATCTAGCAGGTTCAGTCACACGATTGACTAAATCGCATGACTGAGTTCATACGCATCCCCATACGCACGATTGGACTCATTCGTACTTCCATTCGTACGACTGGGCAGTCTATTCGCATTGTTCAACCGCATTAGTTCATTTGCCAGACTGAGCCATCCGCATTAGTTCAGTCGCACGATTGAACCATCCGCATAGTTCAATCGCCGAATAGCCTAATCGCACACCGTCATTCACACAAATAAAACAGTTTAGTTCAAAGTTAAAGTTTATAGCAATGGAGGACCAATACTCAGCATTCACAGCAGGGAGAGACTCACGTATTCAGAACTTATTACTACTGGAGAATGAAGTAGGGAATCATAATAAATCCCAAAGCTAATCACATTAGATGAATACCCATAATGGAAGCAATGTTTCAATATCTACTTAAATGAAGTAGATCCCAATCTGTTGGAATCTATAGAGACGGGGTACAGCATGCCAGTAAAAGCTGATGGTGTCAAACTTACACAAGGTGGAACAGAGGCAGCAGGGTTCCATCAGGACTTTCGTCTTGATAAGGAGGAGGAGACAGACGAGGAGCCCTTGACTCGTACTGTGGGGAGTAGGGTGGTTGCCACCGACCGAGGTATTCGGGAGGTTGAGGATGCCCTAGCGAGTCTAGGGAGACTGATATTGATCCTAGTTATATTCCCGATCAGCCCAGCAGCGTCCTAGGGAGAGCATCCACCTCGAGGGGCTCGAGGAAGAAATGGATGGTTCAGCCCCACGGGATGAAGAAGAGGACCAGGATGATGTTTATGACCACCACCACTTCCACCACTCCACCTACAACTACCACTGCCACCACTCCACCTACCACCACTCCACCTACAACCAGCACTACCACCACTCCACCCACCACCACTACCACCTCATACACCACTACTACACCCACTCCACCAATTACCACTTCCTATCCACCACCACTACAGCTCATCCACAGCCATCCACATCTATACCACCCCAAATCTTCTCTACATCCACGACCACCACCACCAGCCATGGAGCTGGGACCTCTTCACAGGTCCCACACGTTTTTGGATCCTCTTACCCATCTGTCAGGTTGGAGGAGCAGCTGACTAACCTTAACAAGTTAGTGCTGAAGCTGCTGGCGATGGATGAACAGAGAGCCTCTCAGCTTAATCAGCTGATGGAGCTCAATGTCTCCCAAGCCCAGAGGATAGAGTCTCAGAGCCAATAGATTGAGGAGCTGTATGAGACACATGCCTCATCCATTCAGAGGATTGAGGCTCAGAGCCAAGAGATCATATAGCTGAGAGAGATGAATACATCCTCAATACAGAGGATACAAGATTTAGAGGCCCAGAACAAGAAGCTTATGTTGAAACTGAAGGGATCCAAAGATGAGCCTCTAAAGATCCGAGAGGGTGATGGAGATGATGGAGATGATGATGACAGTGATGATGATGAGGATGCTGATGATGATGATCATGGTGATGATATAGAGGGAGGTGCTGATGCGGGTGATGATGATGATGATGATGAAGGATAAGGAGATACTTCTGCTGCGGATGCCATATCAGCAAGTGAAAGGAGGACAAAGAGAGCTCAAGACAAAGGTGCCTCTACTTTAGCCCTGTCAGCAGAGGAGCACATGATTCAAGACAAGAGTAATGCATAGTTGTTTATGTTATTTAAAATCATGTGTATTTGAATCTTGTATCAAATTAATGAAATTAATGTTTATATTTATTATTGATGTTTACTGCTTGATTGTTAACTAATGGTGATGTGTTACATGTTTTAAATTAAGCAGATCCAAATTTTCAAGGAGATGAATATGATGTTGCTCCCCTCCAACAGATCAAGACTCAACTCACGATGATTCTTGATCTGTATGGGATAGTCAGGAGATCGGTGAATTACACTCCTGAAGAAGGAGAGATAATTCATGATCTCACCGACGAGCAACTCGCTGAGATGTTCTGAGTAAATCCCGACGAGATTGTGAAAGATACTCCTACAGTCCAAGGGGAAAGTGACGACAAGCTCAATGACGTTGATGAGATCGAGATTGAAGATGTCACGGATCAACATTATCCAGAGTACACTGACAATGAGGGTAATGGCGTTCCCAATCTGGGCGACAATCTTGTCAGTGATACGTTTGAGACTCTGGATAAAATGGAACAAGAGTCGGAAAAGAATAAAGAGAAGGCCTAAGCCTCGGATGCTGAAGTCAACATCAGAAAGGCTGAATGGGCTGCATGTATTGGAGAAATAAGAGCCCAACGTAGTGCTCCAACGTCAACTGTCTAAACCAAGCTATACAAGGTGAAGAAACATCACAAGGTGTCGGGCAAAATCATAGTGTGGGCACATTTTGAAGATCTCAATGTTTATGCAGTAAAACGTGAGAAGGGGATTGAGTACTTCAGGTTCCTACACGATGTGAAGACTCTTCCTGGTTTTGAGCTTAACCAGATAGCAAAGTTGAAATTGCTATACGCTGACCCACGTAAAATGTCAGGCTGGTTTGAAGTAGCTCTAAAGAGAGAGTACCACACCAGATGGGTCAACTTCAAACCTCAACAACCAACGAGGTATATCAGACGGTCTGCGGTTGATGCCATAACTGGAAAACCAAAAATAGTGTTAAAGTGGAGTCCTCCGCGCATAATGTCTAAGATCCCTCTACGGGAAATGCCATAGGACTTCACTCCACACTTCAAATGGTGGTACTATGATTGGAGAACAGGAGAGGCAGTCATAGTATTGAACAAGAATGGTGTTATGGAAACCATCAGGGTGTTTGACCCGATGTGGCTTAATAACTTGTCTGCTAATGATGTCTATACAATATACAAGTGGCCACTGTTCTATGACCACAAGATATTATACAAGCTCTACAATTTTAGAATGTGATACGACTCTATTTTTCTTTTGAGATACATGCAGGAGTCATAAGAGAAGAGAAGTACAAGAACTTTGAGAAACTTATGAAGGATGTAAGACATTAGATGAAACTAGGTCCAAGGGGGAGATTGTAGATACATGTGTCCCTAGTTTCTAAACTTAATGTAAATGTCTTTATTGTCTTACACATATGTAATTGAATGGGTACTTAATGAAATACAATGTGTGGTTGTGCTTATAATGTTTATTATTTCATTGCTTGGTATGTAATAACAATTATTGAACTAATTATATAGGTTTGTGGTTGTTGCATAGATCTTGTTAAATGATAATTAAGAAATATGTTAAACTTAATCGTGTGAAGTCTTCATGCGATTGGCCCATGCTAATGGACCATACGCATGAACAACTTATGCTAATGAACCAGTCGTATGAATGAACAGGAGACTGGATCAGTCACATGATTGTGACATGAGATTGACTCAATCGCACGACTGAACACTCAGTCGTGCGAATGGATCAACCGCATGGCTCAATCACACGACTGAACCATGCTAATGGTTCAGTCGCCCGAATGAGAAACCCTAACCTATAAATACCACTTAAATCGTGAAAAAACTAGACACTTTGAATATTTCAATACCTACACGTACCCTAGCGTCTAGAAACCTCTAGCAACCTGTTCCAACTTCATAGATCGTTGTAGATCGATTGCTAATCGTCCTTAACATTTAGATTCAATCTTTAATTGATTTTACGTGCATTCTCATTGATTGGATTGCCAATCAAATAGGATTCCGCACTATTTGATTCGGTATACGCGTAAATGTGTAGTCTTCATCCAGTACACGTTCCTAACACACTCTCGTCTCCGCCCTCTAGATGGGGGGTCTCGGGTTCTTCATGAACCACCTTTTCTACTCTAGGCCTTCCTCTTTTGGGCCGTGGTTCAGCACCACGTCCACCACGACCTCCACCCTGCGAAGCTTTCGATGATCTACCACCAGCCATCCTCTAAACACATTGAAAGATCCAAACACCAACATGGTCATTCAAGGGAATAGCTCAGTTTATGTCAAGTATAGTAAGTCCCTAATTATAGTGGCCAGTTGTGATTAGCCACTTACTTTACTCTTCATACCCCAAGCATTTCCTATCCTAACTACATCAGTATCTAAATCTACAAATAGCACGTAAAACAACTAACATGCGCACGTAATACCGGTCAACATTTAAGAAAAATATCTGATGTGCTACGTAATTACTCGGGCTGGCATCCCTTCCCATTTCGTCCCATTTTCAGTTTAAGTTTATATTATTTGAAAATTTACCCATTTCATTTAAACTATGGCTCTGATACTAACTTGTAAGGCCCGTTCCCGGGACGCTTACAACTGGTCCATCATTGCACTTAAAACAAATAATTACACTAACCTCAATAAAGCATTGCAACGGAATCATTAAAACAAACATTTCATTTCATTAAAATTAACGCTTTTGAAAAATAATACAACATTCATTACAAAATATCGTTTGTTCTCATTATAATGCAAAAACATTATACAAAAGAATGTCATCCAAAAAGAGCCAAGTAGCCGCCCCATGCCATCCTCAGCAACCATTACCTACCAACTGGAAACACATGAAAGTCAATATTGCTGAGTGAGCTCTAGTTTTATAATAAAACATACTTTATCTTTCATTTAAAACCATTCTTTACAATCGTACGTGATCATGCATCATACATATAGATTGATAATATCATTATTATCTACATTATTCGCCCGATCCTTTTCTTTCGTATCGTTTATTCCGTACATACATCATTAATCTTTACCTTCATTTAGACCAATGCCATGTGCTTCACCCCACCATCATGCATAAAGCGGGTACTGGGCCGAAGTCTATAAATAGACTCCCATACATTATGCCCGGTGTCCTGACCACAATACCGGGGTAAGCGGCAAGGATCCCATACGTATGGTCAATCACACCAATTAGATCCTAGTGTGCATCCTTCAGGGGTAGCTAACACACATATAGTTGAGCTAACACCCTTTATTGGGTGTGAACCTCCATACATTTGCTTGCAAGCCTTTCTTAATTTCATTCATTCATTAATGCATGTATTATTTCATTACATTCCTCTGTTCATTATCTTCCACTTTATGTTCCATAATACTTTTCATTTCATAACACTTAGGCATATAGAGAGCTTCTAGATGCATAGGCACTATGGGGCATATGGACCCTCAGTCGCCTAACCTCCAGTTGTATGACTTCCACTCATGTGACCTTCGACTATATGCCCTCCAGTCTGATAACCTTCAATCGCATAAGGAACACTTAGGCACATGGACAACTTCCAGGCGCATGGGCACTATGGGCGTATGGACTCTCAGTCGCATGACCCTCAGTCGCATGACTTCAGGCGCATGACCTTCAGTCGCATGACTTCCAGGCGCATGACCTTCAGTCGCATGAATTTCGGCCATATGGCCTCCAGTCGCATAACCTTCGGTCACCTGACCTCTAGTCGCATGACCTTCGGTCGCATGAGGAAATCTTCAGGCGCATGTACCCTAGCTGGGCGCACCAGCAGCCTCACCCGTACCTAAACCTTAGATTTCAGTCCCCAAACCCTCTCTAACCTGCTCTAAGCTTAAACCATCCATCGTAAGCCTTAAAAACCCAGTCGCATCATCCTTCAAACATTACATGCCCAACTCGAACCCCACCGATCGCACACACACATACATACGGGTACACACCCAACACAACAAGAAAACAGTTTCATATGCGTTCCAGCCCCAAAATCAGTTATATCACCTTAGCAGCCTCTTTGGGTAAGACTTCCTTCAAACCGTGTGCCTCAAGTTCCACCTCAAAACCCACTTGAAATCAACTCTTGCACTTGATCTTTAAAGAAACCCGAAGCTTCTTCCCTTTCTCCTTTTCTCCCTCTCAAAACCAAATGAAGATGAGCATGGGAGAGGGGTGTGGGCGACCATGCCCTTTTACACCCATTTTCCCCAAAGTTTTGTCCCTTTTGGCATCTTTCACCCTTAACTTGGATAAATTGCCTTTTTCCATTTTTCTTTCTTTTTATTTCTTTCTTTGACTTCAAAGAAAATAATTACGTGTTATAGTAAACTTGTAAAATCCTTGTATGTATTGAAACAAGCTCCAAAACAATAGCATCAAAAGTTTGATTTTGTCATGGTTGATGCTAGGTTCAAAATCAATGAATGTGGCAAATGTGTATACGTGAATGACACATCAGATGGATATGTCATTCTGTGTCTATATGTAGATAATATGCTCATTGCACGAAGTGATGATAAAATCATAACGTCTAAGAAAAACATGCTAAAAGCTAGATTTAACATAAAAGACATGGGTTTTGTAGATGTGATTCGGGGAGTTAAAATCACACAAACCCAATGTGTACTTGTTTTATGCCAATCCCACTACGTGGACAAAATTCATGAGAAGTTTAATACAAATGACTCTAATGTAGCTAGAACTCCTTTTGACACAAGCCATCATCTAGCTAAGAATAGATATGAACCTGTTAACCAGTTGGAATACTCAAGAATTATTGGTAGCTTGGTGTATCTTATGAGTTGTACTAGACCAGACTTAGTATATGTTGTATTAAAGCTAAGTAGATACATGAGCAACCTAACTTCAATTCATTGGAACTGTATGAATCAGTTGCTTTGTTATTTAAGATACACTCATGAATACGGGCTGCATTATAACAGATATCCAGCAGTTATCGAATGATACTTTGATACAAATTGGATATCTGACATGAATGATTCCATAGCAACAAGTGGGTATGTATTCATACTTAGAGGTGCTACTATATCGTGGAAATCATCCAAACAAGAGAGTATTGCTAAATCCTGGATGGAATCACAATTCATCGCTTTAGATAAATATAAGGCCTTGATCCCAGGACACTCACAGTTGGACAATCATTTTACATAAAGCATAAAAATAAACATTTACATCTATGAAAAACAATACAGCGGAATAACTTAAAACCATTTCATATATTAATGACCGCTTTTGCAAAATAATACATCATTGTTAACAGTTACAAAATATTATCATTTGCGTTACATCACAAAAACATCATAGTTATACAAATGGATGCCATCCAAAAAATGCCAAGTAGTTGCCCCGTGCCATCCTCAGCAACAGTCACTGCCAACTAGAAAATACATAAAAGTCAGCATTGCTGAGTGAGTTCTAGTTTTATAAAATAAAATACTTTACTTTTCATTAAAACCATTCCTTACTTTCATTCGCGATCATACATCATACGTATAAATAGATAATTTATTATCATCTTCCATCATTATTCATTGTCTTTAGTTCAATGTACGTCATCAGTATCATTCGCTTTCATTCATAGTCTTCCTTACTTATCTTTCGTACATTCGTCATCTTTCTTACTTACATTCGGACCATTTCCAGGTGCTATACCCCAAACATTTTATTTGTGCACGAAGCTGGTTATTGGGCCTAAGGTCTATTAATAGACCTCAAACATTATGCACGAAGCTGAGTCCAGTACCTAGGACAATCGACAAGGATCCCATATATATGGTCAATAATAAAGATTAGACTCTAGTGTGCATCCTTCCGGGGTAGCTAACCCGCACACAGTTGAGCTAACACCTTCATTGGGTGTGAACCTCCATACATTGCTTGCAACACTTCCTTACATTTGTTCTTCCATTAATCCATGCATCCATTCTTTAGTTACGTTCCTCTTATCATTATCATTAAATTCCGCTTTACATTACATAATACTTTTCGCTCATTTCATAATCATAACATGTAAGTCACGGAATAATACACAATAGGAACATAGGAAACACAACATGAACATACATAGCATCACATAAATATCACATACCCCATCACACATCATCATAAACATCATGAATTGCCTATTCCCATACACATACACATGCACAACAAGTACAAGTCTTCATAGAACATAACGACCCTCCACGGGACAGCGGGGGTTCGAGGGCGGCAGCCCTAATAGCGGGGTCCTAGGCAGCAGCGCCTAGTGGGGTCCAAGGGGCAACACCCCTGGGTGCGGTCGCGCTGCCAGGCCAACGTGAGAAGTTTTTATTTTAAAACATTTATAGCACATTTTGCTATAGAAAAATCGATCTTCCTCTTAAAACCTCTTAAAATCTTGGTCAATTAAATTGTATATTTAGTATGCATTTCTAGCTCCAAACAAGTTTAATACCTTTAAATAGAGGATCTAGAACTCACCTGGACTCGATGAGTAGCTTCTCAATCAAACTTTCTAAGCAAGGGTCGCACTACGTAGCCTGAAGATAAGTTAATACTCAAAGGAGTTAAGTTCTGCATAATTTCGCTGCTAATTTTGCTACATGATTAGTAGTTTTGCTGATAGTTTTGCTAGCAGTTTCGCTGCTAGTTTCACCAGCAGTTTTGCAGGTAGTTTCGCTAGCAGTTTCATTGGTATCTTCGCTGCCAGTTTCGCCCAACTTTCGTTGGAAACCATGTCTGCGAAACTATGTGCGAAACTATGGTTTCGCAGAAAGTCTTCATAGTTTCGCTGGATGACTACATAATTTCGCTAGATGAACACCTAGTTTTGTAGAACGGGCTGAAATATTTTTATGAACCAACCCATTTTTGACCCAAAACTTCAATCTTTTACACCCAAAACCTTGGTTTATCACCCAAGAAGCTATATCTAAACTTATTACATGTTTTCTTACACCAAAACATGAGTTTTGGGTGATCTTTGCCACTTTCAAAAACCCCAAGCCCTAGAATCCGTGTTTACCAATAAAAAACCGATTAAATGATATTTCTTACCTAGATTCTTAGTCTTGGTCTTTTCTTGTTGTTTGGATGTCCATGAACACCAATCTTCAATCTCTTGATCAACCAATCCTTAAATCACTACTTTCTCTCCACTTTCTCTCTCTACACACTCTTTTTAGAAGTTGGGTTGAGTTGCAAATGAGAGGACTTAAGCTGATCCGTTATATATACGGGCGTTCCGGGACCTTCGCCTAACACATAACCCGCGAGGTCTACTCGATCCATACTCCATTTCCCGCGTATTTTCTTTAATAACCCAGCTAAGCCCATTATTATTTATTGGATCGTTTTGACTTTATTACAGGCGTTACAAGTCCACCACCCTTATTTAGGTTTCATCCACCAGATATGTTAGTCGCTGAATAGTTGAGGGTAATGCTACCTCATCTCCTCAACTTCCCAAGTGGACTCTGATCCCTTTCTATGCTTCCATTGTACTTGCACCAAGGGAACCACCTATTCCTTAGCCTCTTCTCTTTGCGATCAGTGATCGCCACTTGTTGCTCCATATAATTGAGCCATTCGTCAACTTCAAATCCTCTAGTGGCACCACCATATCCTCATCGGCTAAGCACTTCTTAAATGAGATACATGGAACGTCGGATGAATTCCACTTAACTCACTGGGCAAATCCAACCTATAGGCCACCTCTCCTACTCAAGCAATAATTCAGAAAGGCCCTATGTATCTTGGTCTCACTTGCCCTGCTTCCTAAACCAAATGATGCCCTTCAAAGTGAGACTTTCAACATAACCCTGTCACCCACCTTGTACTCAATCGGTCTATGCTTTTTATCGGCATACGACTTTTGTCTATCCTTAGTTGCCTTCATAAAGGCTTTGATCCTTTCTAGCTTCTCAGTTTAGCCTTAACTACCTCAATGCTCCCTAACTCTTTATGGCCATATCACCCCAACAAGCGGGTGTTCTACATCTCTTGCCGTATAGCATCTCATAAGGGGTCATACCAATACTGGCATGGTAACTGTTATTGTATGAGAGTTCAGCGTCTGAATGGTCCTTCTAAGTGACCATCTATCTGGGGATGATAAGTCATGTTGATATGTAACCTCGTCCCTATAGCATCATGAAATCTTCCAAAACTTGGATGTAAACCGAGTGTCATGATCAGACACAATAGACACCGGTACACCAAGGAGACTTATAATCTCCTTGATGAATAGATCAGCTAATCTTTTAGAGGAATACGTCTTGCAGATTGGTAGGAAGTGAGCACTCTTCGTCAAAAGATCAACTATCACCCATATGGCATCATACCCTTTCACGGTACGCGGTAACTTCGTAATAAAGTCCATAGTGATATGCTCTCACTTCCACTCAGGTATATCTAAAGGTTGTGTCGTCCCATATGGCTTCTGATGCTCCGCCTTCACCTGCAAGCAAGTAAGGCACTTACTCACGAACTCCACTACGTCGCGCTTCATACCCGGCCACCAATAATCTTTCTTCATGTCTTGATATGTTTTTGTCATACCGGGATGAATGGAGTATCGAGTCTTATGAGCTTCGTCCATCATCTTCCCACGTAGATCCCCATTACGAGGAATCCACATTCGTTTGAATCGGTTTCTATCACCGAGAGTGTTTTCACCCAACTCCACGACTAAACCTCTCATCCTTTCAAAGTTAAGATGATCTTCTATCATTGCCTCATCTTGGAACTCCTTAACTGCTTCATCACATCAGAGGTCATGACCAATTGATAAGCTTTCACCGAATCGGCTCGGGTCTCTCCTTTCGGCTAAGGGCATCCGCCATTACGTTGGCTTTGCTTGGATGGTAATGGATCTCGCAATCATAATCCTTTATGAGCTCCAACCATTGCCTCTACCTCATATTCAAATCCTTTTGCTTGAAAAATTACTTCAACCTCTTGTGGTCCGTGAAGATTATGCACTTCGTCCCGTACAGGTAGTGCCTCCAAATCTTTAATGCGAACACCACGACTGCAGCTCCAAGTCATGAGTATGATAATTAACCTCGTGAATTTTCAATTATCAGGACACGTATGCTATAACCTTCCCTCCCTACATTAACACGCAACCCAACCCTGAGTAGGAAGCATCTGAACAAACCACCAAATCCTCGCTTCCTTCGGGTAATGACAGACAAGAGCCTAAGTCAACCTTGCTCTTAGCTCCTGAAAAGCCTTATCTTGATCTTAACCCCAAACAAACTTCACGTACTTCTGGGTCAACTTAGTCAACGGAGTAGCTATCTTGGAGAAGTCTTTGATGAATCTTCTATAATAGCCTGCCAACCCCAAGAAACTACGGATCTCGGATGGAGCCTTGGAGACTTCTATTGCATCACTGCCACCACCTTTATTGGGTCTACTATAATCCCTTTGGGATTCACCACGTGACCCAAGAACTGAACTTTGAGCAACCAGAACATACACTTGGAAAACTTGGCATACAACTTCTCCTTTCTAAGAGTCTCTAACATTTCCCAAATATGACTTGCATGCTCCTCCTCTCTCTTTGAATAAACTAGGATATCATCGATGAACACAATCACTGATTTTTCTAACATTGCTGACACACTCGATTCATCAAGTCCATAAAAGCAGCTGGTGCGTTGGTTAAACCAAATGATATAAATAAGAACTCGTAGTGTCCATAACGCGTATGAAAAGTTGTTTTACGAATATCTTGTACCTTCACTTTCAACTGATGGTAGCCAGATCGAAGGTCTATCCTTGAGAACCAACTGCCACCCTAGAGTTGATCAAACAAGTCCTCAATCCTTGGTAATGGATATCAATTCTTCACCGTTAAGTTGTTCAACTCCTGGTAGTCAATACACATCCTCATACTATCGTGCTTCTTCTTCACGAAGAAGACCGGAGCACCCCAAGGAGATATACTCTGTCTAATGAACCCCTTATCAAGCAACTCCTACAATTGCTCCATCAGTTCCTTCATCTTGGTCGGAGCCAACCGATAGGGTGCCTCTACGACAGGCTAGGAACCGGGTATAAAGTCGATCTGAAATTCGATATCACAGTCCGTAGCACACCTGGTAAATCTTATGGGAACACATCTGGTAAGTCACACATAACCGGTACATTAGATAGTTGTGGTGTTGTGTATCCACATCCTTCTGTAGACCAAATATGCACTACATCCATGCCTCATGCACTTTCCCGCCACCGCCATCGAAATCACCTTTGGGGTAATCGTAACTCGATCACCATAAATCGTCACCAAACTCCCGTCAGGCGCTGCCAGTCTAATCATCTTCTTGCGACATACGATATTCGCCTCATAATCCGCCAACCAATCCATTCCCATGACTACATTGAAACCGCCTAAAGTCATCATGAATGGTCTAACAGGAAACTTATGACCTTCTAATTCTATGTCAGAGCCTTCTATCCTCTCAAAAATCCTTGTAGACTTACCTATGGTAGTTTCTACATCGAAGGGCTCACCAATACCTCTACTCACAATGGGCAACTTAGCACAAAAAGCAGCAAAAATGAAACTCCTACTAGCACTAGAATCAAATACACTAAGGCAAGAGTTTGGTTTACTAGAAACATACCTGACACCACATCAGGGTCTGTACTAGCCTCCTCATGGGTCATATTGAGGCTCTAGTGCTCACCTTCTGCTCTTCACCTCCTTTGTCACACCCCCAAACCACAGCGGTTTCCCGCGGGGTGCGAACATCATGATTTCATAGTCACTGATCGACCACTACATGGTTTTGTAAAACATACATCTCAAATAAGTTTAAAATACATCATTGTTCAGAGTTAAATTTGCGGAAGCAATAGTAATAAGGTAAATTGTTTCAAAACATGACAATTACGAAAATGAATGTCCCAAACAGCATGAATGGCCCTAAACATGAGATGTTCCATGCTAGCTTAACTTGGTGCATCTATCAATTACCTGAGAAAACATGCATGAAAAATGTCAACATAAAGTTGGTGAGTTTACAGGTTGAAAGTAATAGTAACATGTGTATGGACCAAAGTCTTTCCATGATTTGATTGTTGATCATACAATTACTACAATATTATATAAGCACCGCAACCGAAGTTAGACTGTAACTGTAACAAATTGCCCTACCCATGCCTACCGTAAGCATGAGTGTGAACAGGCTAATAATGCACCCGTTTAGACCTCCAGTCAAGATTAGGGTAATTAATCCGGGTGGGGATAGTCAAACCCAATAGTACTATCATCATTACCTCGCTTTGGGAAATAAACTAACGGTTTGATAACAGGGGACTTTATACGGTAAGTAAAATACTTATATAGCATGTGAAATCATTGACAAGTAGATGTATCCAAAAAAATAGTATTTGTATGTAATCTCCCCCAAAATGAAAATAAGTAAAATGGGGCTATGAAACTCACATGTAATGCACGCGTGAATTCTAGCAATAGTCTGTATGTATGATTGGTTAGGAATCTCCTAAAAAAATTCACAATATATCATGAGTCATGATTACTAACCCAGATGGTCATGCATAACTCATCCACAAAGTTAGTTTTGAAAATGTCACTTGACTAATTAGACACGTCGAGTCGTAAATGTTTTATTTAGATTCTTGTTTTCATATCTATCTTCCTAAAAGTACATAATGTATTAAATGTGTTTTATATTAAGTATAATGGTATTATACTTTTCATGTGTATGGGTTTCCCTTTTTTTTATCAAATATCTTCAAACGTTTACTTTATATAAATATGGGCATTTGACAGAATCAAAGGGATTTTTGGGTTTGGTTGTCATCCTCTTTTCATGATACAAACATTTTTTATAAAATCTGATATTTTTACCATATTTTGATATATGTCTTAGGATTCCAAAAAGGTATAGCTTGCAATATTTACCTGGGTTTAAGTCCCTCGAAATAGGTCATGAAGCAACAGATGTCAGTGCAGCATTTTTCTGTACATGTCCAGGGATTTCACCTTTTTGAGGGGTCAAACCTTACATTCACAAATAGAGACTATAGTACTTTTAAACCTAACACTTTAAGCTAAGTTATCACAGAAGGAAAATCTCCATTTGGTTACTTTAAGCATAATTATGCCTCATATTTCAGCCCTATTTATTCTGTCAAAAATTCAGGTTCAGCACTTTAATTTGTTTGTACGTTTTGGAAGGTTTATACTCATCTATAAATTTCAAGTTGGATGGGTTATAAACTAGACATCCTAAGGTTAATTTTAGGCTCAAGAAACTGTTCATTTGACCATGTTTAGGTCGAGTTATGGTCTTGAAAACCAGAACATGAATCTGCCAGAAGATGTCTTACATGTTTTGTTACTTTTAAAACTTTGCTAGAGCACTTTGGATGAGTTAGTGAATATGAAAACATCATGATGGTGTATAGAAGATTAGAAACAAAGTGCTAACCTTAAACAAGCAAGGAGAAAGAGATGGTAGTCTTGAAATACAAGGAAAGAAGACTTGATCCTTTGAACTAGGAACCAAACAAGAAATAGGTGAAGAAGATGTTGTAGGATGCTTTAAAGCTTCAAAAATCACTTGATCTTTGACCAAAGGCACTTGAATCACCCAAGATTTGAAGGAAAAAGTTGAAAATCAAATGGAGTGGTGGTAGGAGTGTCTTGGCCGAATTTTAGAGAGGATAAAGAGAGAAGATAGTGGTGATGTGTTGGTGTAGTTGAAGTGAAGGGTGGATGTCTTTTATAACACTCAATCCTCTTTAAGTGTAAAGTTCTTGGAGCATGGGCTCTTATTCACGGTCAAAGGATGGGGAATGGTGTTCCAAGAGTGGTAAGGTAGACATGTTGCTTTAACACATCAAAAGAGAGGCTTCATGAATGGCAAGTTGTGTTTTGTCAAATCTTGTAAGTTTTGGGAGCTTTATTGGGAAGGAGGTGGAAGAGTAATGTGGTGGTGGCTTGGATGACCACATGCATGGGAAAGGGGGGTTTTGGTTTTCATATTTTGTGTAGTATTGGGTATTTAGGTGGTATTTGTTGCACCATAGGTACTTTTACATTTTTTATTTTTACTTTTTACTTTTTAAAATGCATAGGATATTGTAACAACTTGCATTAGGATATATAATATTGATGGTATTTAATGATGCATCATGTAGTTAGTAGGTCCGTTAAATGATTCGTTTCGGGTAAATATTAATTTACGTGATTAGGTTTATTTATAAATGTAAGATTTTCCAGTGTATTTAATTTGGAATCTAAAATACTTGAAACAATTTAAAGTATTTATTAGTACACATATATTAATATCACCAATGTTCGTGTGTGTCGGTTGTATCGCATGTATAAATGGTAATTACGCCGAATCACCGATGCATGAAATGTAATGCTTGAAATTTTGCAATATATGAAATTTTTCAATGCATGAAAAGACTTCAATAATTGGAATTTAATTGAAAATCAAGTATTATAGATGTAATTATAACCAAGTCAAGGTCGGGTATTGACCTGAAATTGCCGGTTGTCACATCCTTCCTTCTTCGTTGCCCTAGAACTTTCATCCTCGGCTTCTTACAGTCCCTACTCATGTGGCCCTCCCCGCCATAGTTAAAACACCTTGCCACCTTGCACTTTGCAGGATCGGTTTAGTCACTTAACACTTGGTTTTTCTCTCAACTCACTTATACTACACTTGATCAGATGCAGCAGAGTCTTTTCTAAGAGTGATAATAATATAATAAGTAGCAAAGAACACAAAGAGATAATTTCAAGGTATTTGCATATATTACTTTTAACTCAAAGTATTACAAGACTCTTATAAGCATATTACATGAGGTACAATGAGAAACATATATATACTACCTATAGCCGGATATACTTTGATACCAGCTAGAATCCCTCTACTAAAGCAAATACTACAAAGCTATAGTTTAGGTATCTTAGATAATGTCTTATCTAAAATATGGTAGTCATGACATGTCCATGACTTACCTTTTGTCACCAACTAAAGTTGGCAACTGTACTATTTACTAATGAAGGTGAACTGTAGAATAAAGGATGGTCAACTACATGGCTTTTGAGAAAATGCCATGCAATATCTTAGAGATCTGCAGCGGAGTGTCAAAGACACCATACTTATGTCCACTGGTTCATAGTAGTGTCTTCTGAAGGATAGTCGACTTTGGAAGAAAAAGTTTTTCCGAGGCAACTTATACTTTGGAAGAGGCTACTTCTTCCGAGGCATGATGGACTTCTTCTGTTCTTCATACTTTGGAAGTTCACTTCTGATCTTTTCTTCAAAGACTTGATCTTCGGAAGTGAACACTTTCTCTTCGGAAGTAGAGTTTTTCTTTGGAAGTTGATCTTGCACTTTGTCTTCGGAAGAACTCTATTTCCTTCGGAAGTTCCATACTTGGCTTTGGAAGTCTTTTATTAGATGCACCAAAATAGTCTAAGTGATTTGGTTTTGGTTGCACTAGCCTTTTCTTGATCCAACAAACTCCCCCTAGGCTGATGCTACCAAACCTCATCTGTTCCGCTCCTCAAAACTTTCAGCACTAGGGAGAGCAGTATTATTTGTTCTTTTTTCTTCCCAGAAGTAATCCTGAGAAGCTTGTACAAATCATAGTTGAAAGAAAATCCAGTCTGTCACCCTAAATGATATGCACCCTCTGTGGCGACCCTCTGAAAATAGTTGTTGTAGTCATACATCCATCTAACTATTGGTTCCAATTCAGGGCCTTCCACCATCTGTAGAAAGGTTGTGCCTTTGGTGGTTGACCTTTCATTTTCTTCTTCTGTCTCAGTTTCAAACTCCTCTTCAATCTTTGCTCTTACGGTTAGCTCAGCAAGATGAAGGCTGCTAAGGTGACTTCTGATATCAGCAGCAGTTTTGGAGTTGGAGGGATTGGAGAATGGTTTCTCTACTAACTCAGCAATGTCAAATTTGCTAGAGTGTAACAGAGAATAGGCATTCATCCTGTTGCTTTCTCCATTCTCCCTCTCCACAAAAAAGTTGTGAGAGGCTTTATCGAACCTCCACTAGATGATTTTCTTTCTAGGCACAAGAGGCTGACTAGGAATCTTGTCCCCTTTCTTTGTATCTAGTAGAGTCACCAGCTTTCTTCTCATCTTCTTCTCTTCATCATTTAAGGAGTCAAAGTTGAGACCAAGAAGTTAGCAACATGGTCTAATGTTCCTCTGGGTAGATTAAGAAATTGATCTCTTGTGAGGGAGCATAAAGATCCATTAACATAAGTCAGGTTTAGCAGAGTCTT